>OX439139.1:137589097-138119705 GCA_949318255.1 Pollenia labialis | reverse complement strand
GATGTTTGGTAAAAAAATATGAGTGATCCCAGATTTTCATTGTTTTTGCTCTAGCGCTTCTAGTTTCCCAGAAAATCGAGTTTAAAGGTTTTCATACAAAATCAGTCCAAAATAGATATTTGGTAAAAAATATGAGTGATCCCCGATTTTCATTGTTTTTGCTCTAGCGCTTCTAGTTTTCGAATAAATCGAGTTTAAAGTTTTTTTTTATATAAAATCAGTCCAAAATTCGATGTTTGGTAAGAAATTGGAGTGATCCCAGATTGTCATTCCTTAATTTATCGGCTTGAAAATTTCCCTATTTGTCATAGTGAAAAACTAAAATTTTTAAATTGAAATATCTTCAATATCGGGCTGAATTTAAACGTAGAGCTTATAGTCGTTGAAACTATTAGTCCTAGATTACTTCATATCTTCCGTTACCCCGCTTCATGTTTTTTATTGAAAAAATGTACTTCTTAATTTTTATGATTATTTTGTTTTTTGTTAACAATAAGAAAATTTTTTTGTTTTAGCAATCCGTTTAACAGCGTGTGGAATTTAGCTGACGTATTTAACTTAACACCTTTAGAAACAGGTCTTTGAATTTTGTGCATCTGAAACTACTTTTCAGATTGTTCTCCTACATTTATTACCTTATTTATGTATTTGTAGCTGTATGTTTACGTAAATACAATAAGGTCTGTCTGTTGTTTTGCATAATGGCGAGACTTTTGTTTTTTTCGTTGTACGAGTGTTTTACATACATCTGCCATCTGCATCTACACATTTACTGTAAATGCATTTTCAGTTGTTGGCTTTTTATCTGTATCGGCATCTGGTTGTGTGTGGTCTGTATGTAATTGTTTATTCATGTGATCATATCTGTTGCGATTCTTGTGTTTTAACAATTGAATGGCTCGTGATCAAATATTATCACAGAATTCCTGCTCAATTGAAGTTGTTTTTGTTTATTTTACATTTATTTTTGTAAGTTCATACTTTAGTAAAAGTATTTTTCCATTTATTCTGGCCTTAAGTAGTAGTATTATTTGGATTACACTGCATTTTTTAAGGATTTAAATATTTAATTAAGTTCGTATTAAATTGAAAAAATTACATAGTCCGAGTGTTCTTATCATGCCCAGGTATTGTAGAGAAAATAATAGTTGAAAACAATTTACTTGTTTATGTAAATTAAAATTCTGCTTGAAATAATTATGATTATATTTGGTATTAAGGAAATTTAAAACGTTTTTATACTTAATTAAATAAATAAAGAATTACATTGTCGTTATTTAAAAGAAGACATGAAATGTACAACCATTTGATGTATTTTCATACATAAAAATATTATGTACATTAATATGCTCAATGTAGTGCAATATTTTTAAAAAGTCCATTTCATTCGTTTGCTAGTTAAAAGCTGTCCAAATAGAAATCCTTAAGGACCAATCTTAAAATCCAACATAAAATATTTTTTATACAACATATTTGCAAATTGATTTAACAATAAATTTTCCTATAAATTATTCATACTTTTTTTGTCAATTATGTCCATCCACTGCACAACATTATTTAAAATGCTTTTTTTAAACGAAATAAATGTCATTCGAACAAAATATTTCACCATATTGCTAGAATTGTAATACAATTTTTATTTTGAAGCTACATATTTGTTTGAAATTGTACTACGTATTTTCGAATTCTCTTCCCTTCTTCATCTTTGTTATATTTAACATATTTTTTTTTGGAAAATACTTTGGTTTATATTCTAAATCAAATTTGTAGATTTTATTCGTATTGCTTGAATTCGTAGTACATCTTTTTTGCAATATTTTTTCTACTTCTTTTAAGCTGACATCTCAACATGATTATACTTACACAAGTGTCACGTGCTTAATAACAAGTACGCTTTCGAGTGGTTGTTTTTGTTGTTGTATTATAAATACACTTGTCCTAATATACTTCGTATTTTGTTGCACAGTGGCTTCAATTTGGAATTTCTTGATATGATTTTTATAGGTATATGCTCCCAGTGGAGAGCGCGAGCATCTACACACTTACAGCTTCTATAGTATACATATATTGGTTCTTTTTACTCCTGTGAGGAGCATAGGTCCGTGACTTAATGTTCTTAACATTGTTTCAGTAAAACAACATGCTGGCTTCAGGCACAAAAATTTAACTATCGACCACATAACAACTATTCGCATTATTGCCAAGCAGGTCAAGAAAATGCAGGAATTTCTAGAGCTGGTGTTTGTCGACTTTGAAAAGACATTTGACAGAATTAGACATGCAAGCATATGCAGGCATTGTTGCGCAAAGGTGTTCTGCAAAAGATTTGTAGCTTAATAAGAATACAATACAATGCTTTTCAATGTAGAGTACAACATACTATTTCCCATTCCAACCAATCTATACACATGCCGTGGTACGGCAGAGATGTATATTAGGCTGGGTCAAAAATATTTTTTCTCTTATCGACTTCTAATAGCGTAAATATGTTGTATTTTGTTTAGAATTAGATCCCTGTAAAATATTATTAATTTATTTTTAGTGTAAGAGCCCGCGCTTTGACCTTCAATTTTGTTAAATTAGCATTGTATTGCAGAAAAGCATATTACTGTATTATAACGACTTTTAGGTTCGTGAAAATAGTGTCAGAAGCATTCATGACTCTTTGCGCTAAAAAAGTCAAGCGATGGTTTAATATAGACGAAACTTGAATCAAGCCGAGAGATGCCCGGATTTGACAGTAAACAAGATTTTGTGACCAAAAAGGATTTTATTGTTTTATGTTGTGTAAGAACCAAATTTTTATTTTTTTTTAAGTTTAATTCAAAATATTTTTAGTTTTAATTAATAATAATTGATAGTAAAAAAAATATTAAAATTTAAAAAATGGACTTTTTTCAAATATTCTTAATTCTTAGGACCTCATGCGCGGGCTCAAGATGACACTTTTTTGAACTTATTTTTTGCAATTTTTATTTGTTTTAACGTAATACAAAAAAATATTGCTATTAGAATATGATTCGAGAACTTTTATTTTTCTCATACATCAGTGACCCACCCTAATGTATATTCTCTCCCTATTATTTGTAGTAAAGGGGAATAACGTTGAATACACTTACAATGGAACATTTGAACGATCTGGATTATGAAGATGATAATGTGCTCATGCCAAGGAGAGAACGGCATATGCAGTCTAAGCTGAACTTTCTATCTATAGATAGAACCAAGGCAATAAAACTTAATTCGTCGAGAGAAGTTAATGTTACTCTAGGTAACCGTATGATTGAGGATTTTTATTGAATATACTTAACTGGGTAGTATACATAGAAACATAGAAAGTCGTATCAAAAAAGCTACGGGAGCATTTGCAAGTTTAAAGAATATTTGGTATTCATGACAACTCACTGAAAATCCATAGATTCGAATATTTAATTCCAATGTAGAAAAAAATGTTGCTGTACGGTTGCCAAACATGGCTGGAATCAGAAGAAAGTAGCTGAAAACTCCAATCTTTTACTAACCGAGTCTTGAGGAACTTTCTAAGACTTTGATGGCCAGCAATTGGATCAATAATGAAGAAATATATCTGATGTGCAAACAATTTTTATATTTTAATACGAAAATTGCATATTTATTAAAAAATTTTGAATTTTCTTCGCTGACGATTTTTGTGGTATTGATAAAAAAGTTTGTAGGTATAGCTATTGAATTTTTAGTCAACAAACTAGTTTATTGGGTAAATAAAAAAAGTTGTTGCCCAAAATTTTTTAATTAATAGACAAAAATATTTAAAAACGAAAAAAGTAGTATTAATTCTGACTTTACTTTCATTCAAATACTTTTTTTATTGATGTGTGTCAATATTAAATATGTTTTATGGAATGCTATTTTGCGAAGTGTAATTGTTAAGCTACGGTCACACTTGTCAAATATTTGACGAAAAAAACGGAACCAACAAGCAAACTAAACGATTATTTTCTTTATTTCCAATATTTATTTTGATTATAATTCCACATCTTACAGAAAATAGTTTTTTGCTATGTCCAGCAGTATAATAAGTTTTATTTTTTGATATAAAGAGTTTATTAAAGCTCACTAATTATTAACAAAAGTAGTGGTTACGCTTATTTGGTCAAATATATAATAAGTGTGACCGTAGCTTTATAAATATTTTCATCGAATCAAATAAAAAGTTTGTTGAATTAAAATTTTATTTTTAACAAAAGGTGTTGTTAAAAATGTTCTTGAGATATTTTTTGGTGTGAAACTAGACATACGAGAAAGGAAATGGAGATGGATTTTGCATACCATACGAAAGCCCCACAACGATATATACAAATGTGTCTTGGCTGGAATCCATAAGGGCCGACCTAGGGCATCTTGGTGGCGTAGTTTTACGAATTATATTGAAAGAGCTTATAATCATCTAACATGGTCTCAAATTAAGGCTACAGCAAATAATCGGCAGAAATGGAGATCATTAATTACGGCACAATGCACCAATATCACCTTTTAAGGTTATCTCTATTTTTTCGAGATATACCGTTATTCCGAAAATGGAGGAGGATGCACAACATATATTCGCGTAACTCGCGTAAAACGCTTCAGCTTATTGAAAAAACTAAAAAAACGAAATTCCGCAATGAAATTTCCTTTAAGAAAAGTAAAATTTTTTTCTTATATACGCAGGCGTTTTAGAAACATAATATTTTTTTTTTCGAAATTTTTGTTTTTTAAAAATTTATAATAAAAATGCAGCTATGCTTCTAATTTTTTGCATATATAAAAAACGAAACAAGCCATAAATGATTAAAATCTGTTAGAAACTTTTGATTTTATTCACAAAAGTCGAACAAATTTAATTAATTTAAGAATTTCATAAAACGCAATATTTGTATTGGGAGCTACCCTAAAGCCCTTATGACACTACATTTTTTATTCATTAATTTATATAGAATTGATAGAAAGAAACAGTCAATGCTAGAAAGAGCAAACTATAAAAAATGTAAACAAAGTTTTTTAGTTTTTTTTTCTCTTGTTATGGTTTTGTTTCAGGGATGGCGTTGAGAATTTTTAAAAATGTACCAACAACGTTTAAAAGTTGTACTTTTTTACCCTAATTGTACTAAAAGATTTCTTTAGTTGAAATTAATTTTTTTACGTTCTTAAAAAACACCACAAAAAGGTATTATAAATCTTAGTTTAACAAGTATCAACAAAAAAGTACAATTGAAACAACTTAGCCATCCCTGTTCTGTTAATTTTATTAAATGTTGCCATCTTTTTGTTTATGAGAAACCTAAAAACAAAAAGCGGTAAATCGCTGAATTCGCCCATAAACCGCTGATTCAGCAACACTTTTAATATTTCAAGCTTGAAATGTCAATTTTAAGCTGAACAATTTTACAATTTTTTGACATAACTTCATTTTTTATCGATAACTTTAGTAAAATTGTTGACAGTTTGCCATTTATCTTAATACAGCTGAACCCTTTGCACATGGTCAATGTTTCTATTACTTTATATTTGCACTGTTCACAAAAACTTGAACAATGCATTAAAAATGTAGTGTCATAAGGGCTTAAGAGGTGGAGATAAGAAGCAAGTATGTCTCGACAAAATGTTAAGGATAAAAAATTAATTGAGGTCGGTCATACATTATATACCACTATGGGCGACTCCTGAGCATTTATGGGATTTTTCTGTAATATATTTCTAGTCTGCATTGAACATTTTGTATAGGAGCCCCCTTCAGGAATGGAGATTACGGGTATGTTTGTTAAAAATAAATAATTGGGATGAAAAGTAAAGTGGGGTTGGTCATACATTTAACCCATCTAGGGGCATCCTAGGCTCTGCAGGGGCCAAATTTCAGAATTTCATTAAACGGCCATATTTTTATATTCTTAAATTTGGCTGCTGCAGACTTGTAAATAAAATTACAAGTTGCTAACAGATTTTAATGATTTATACCTTGTTTTGTTTGCAGCTTCGTTTTTTATATGTCTGCAAAAAATTAGATGCATTTTCCATTTTTTATGAATGTTTAAAAAACAAAAATTTCGAAATTTTGATAAAAAAAATTATTTTTTTTCCATAAAAAAGTTATGATTCTAAAATGACTGCGCATATTAAAAAAAGGCAATTTTATTGCGGAATATCGCTTTTTTAGTTTTTTTCAGTGAGTGTTTTTGAGTTACGCGAACATATGTTGTGCAACCTCCTCCATTTTCGAAATAACTGTATATCTCGAAAACCAGAGCTAACCTATAAAAACGGCTATCACCACTGGATTTAGCGTAGGTTAAAGTGCCAGGTGCCCAGCTTGTCTGTTTTTTCAACTAGCATAAATAAAATGAGTGTTCTAATTCCCCAAGACTGTTTCGATCCAATACCTAGAATAAGTATATCTAATCTCTACTTTAATTACTGCTCTTTTGGATAGAAACAGAACACAGAATGTCTTTGACTATACTTTGTCACTAACTATTGGAAAAAATGAGAATCTTATTTTACATCTTTAAGATATATTTTTTAGTATTTTGCCTACCTCTTGGCGTTGCACTGTCGCGGGAAATAAACGGCCGTATTCTGAAAATCGCAAAACGTTTTATTTTGTTCTGAATCACGTGCCAATTTCCAATGTTAAGCGTTTTACGATTGTCAGAACATGCCATAAAGAAAGAACAACAAATGTTTCAACCACAAAAATCTGAGTTTGTCCTTAGGGTCATTAGTGAATAAGTTTTTTAAATTGGCTTTTTTTAAACAAAAACTCACGCAAGAACACTGTCCTAACTTGACCATAAGCTAAACTTTAGCTCATACTAATCCTGAAATTTTTGTTCTTCAGCAAGTTGTTCTTTTTCACTAAGTAACTTTCATGTTTCTTAAATCTCAGCTGGTATTTTTGCAAAACAACAAGACGTTTCCTACCATTCGGAAAATGTGCATACAATTGACTTACTATTTAATAATCCTGAGAAATGTGAGTATTTCCGTTCTGTTCATTTTTTAAGTACGACTATTTTGTTCAGTTTATCTCTTCTTGCGAATGGATTTTAACAACTATCGACATTACAATATCTAATGGTTGCAATAGTTGTTTATTAACTTTAAATATATGCATATTGCTATTATAGAGTTGCTCACTTTTAACGTGTCCTGTGGCCTTTAAGTGGTACGAAAATAATATTTCCAAATGTTGAAAACAAAAAGGACACAATGATTATAATCGCATTATCGAGGGATTTGATTATTTGTCTTCCACTTGGTGGCTTAAATGGCTAAACCTTTTATTTTGCATGCTAACATTTTGAAATTGTTGTTGGCATTTACCATTACTTAGGAATATATTAAAGTTCAAAGGGTAATTGTCATAATTCTTAAGATTCAACTGTCAAAGGTCGATTTTGATACATAACGTTCATATAATTGGCACATTAAAAATGCACATGCAGACACAAATGAATCTACATGAAATTGCACTTATAGCGTGGACTTAAGTGTTTGGTGCATAAATCACATGCCGGAAGTTGCATAAGGATAAACAAGTACCTTAAGGTAGTTAGTTATGAGCAGCTAAGTTCAAATACAATCAATGTGTGTAACATGTGTGTGGACATGTGTCTGTTGTGAAACAACATTAAAGTCAACAATAATAAATAATCCAAGTGATTGACAAAAGCCTCTGACACCTCTGAAATGCACAATTTAATGATGGTTAATGGCAGATAGTGAAAATGTCTAAAAACATTTAAATAACCGCGTGTATATAGTAATCGTATGAACGTACATACATACATATTGTTCAAAATCTAAAATAATGTATGTATGAATGTATGTTTATCAAAGGCGTAGTAGGATATACGGATTATAGTAAAATTATACAAACATTTTAGGTATTATTATTTTATCTCTGCACTCTTTGGACCTGGATCAAAAATCAATGGCATTACCGATCGAAGTAGAACGCAGCTGCATAAGAAACAACCATCACTGCCAATCAAAGTCGAAATATTTGTATGCATGCTAAATAGATCCCGTTACTAAAACAACAACAAAATTAAACGAACATCGCTTGCTTTTTCCTAGAACGCTTTGTAGTTAGAAGAAGCTAACCCTTATGGTATGTTAAAGTTATACAGAGAGGATAGAAACAATAAGACGAGCTGATGTTGGGCGCTATGTAGGAGGGCGATGGGACCGAAATTGGGTCAGTCTAACTACAGGGTGTATAAATTGTTGCCAAATTCGTCTTTGATGGTAGTCAACTGATAAAAGTATTCGCGTTGAAGATTCTGGACATTCTTCAACACTATCCCGTACACGATGAATGTTCACTTGGTCCTGTACTATTTTCGGTCTTCCTGATCGTGGCAAGTTTAATTGCGGTTTGGCTAAGTGAATTTCTGGTGCTGAAATAATTTCGTGATGTTCGTTGCGTCAGTAAAATTTAATGCCGATTGCTCGGCCGTAAAATCAATAAATAATAATAATAATACACGCAGGCTTGACATTTGGCCCACCCTGTATTATAAGACCACTTCTGGGGATCTAACGTACATGTCGATTGGGTATAAGTGGGGCAATGTGCACTACGTCAACCAGGGCTCTGGGCACACTGCCGGATATAACCCCGATCGAAATGCAGGTGAGGTATGAGACGGCATTCGCGGCAGAACCAAGACAGGAACCAGAGAAAAAGATTGTCGGGAATCGCCAGATTATGATCCCTAATAGGGGATCATGGTCAACTGGGACTTTTTAGTAAACAAATATGAATGAGAGATAAAACGGGCATGAACATCTATGTTTAGGGCCCAGAAACCGAGATATTCTACCGTCTTGCGAAATGAATCGGATCAAATATGGGGTGGGTAGACGCTTACATATTTTTAGATATCCAAAGGGCAGTTAAGGCTTTATAAGTCAATAGGGTTAAGTCCAAGTCCTATTCCGTGTCATATTGATATCGGGTCACTCGCGGATAGTCGGTAACGAAAGATCCAATATACTCGCTAAAAGGAGAAGAAAACTCGGAGCAGCTAACCTGGCAAATTCAAAATCGTTTGATGAATCAAAAGCACAAGTGAAAGCGAATAATGGAACTGTGGATAGGACCACTAAGATTTTATTGGGCAACCCTAACGAAAGGAGGATAAGAAGCCTCCTCAATAGGAATATGTCCGAAGTTAGTATGGTGGTGTGTATCCTGACCGGTCATACAGGACTACGGGAACTACTACTTAACCAAATTGGATGGACATAATCTGACGAGTTAGGTGAGGGGGTCGAAACGCTGGAACACTTGCTTTGCCACTGTCAGACCTTTGTCGAGTTGAAATCGAAACACATTGGTAGTTAGGTCATATTGGACTCAAGATCCCTAGGGAACATTAGGGCTGGTAGAGGCCTAGGTGTATATCGTATTGATATGAGGTTGGATCACATTACTGCCTCGTCCTATTTTCAACTAAACTGGGTCTAACCTACACTTATTATTCGAAGAAAACTATTTGGAAAGTGTTGGCAGAAAATATTGTTAAAGATGTCGGAATATTGATTGATCTGCGCTGTTTAAGGTTGGTCTCAATATTTCCTCGCGCGTGGTTTCTCTGTGTAATTTAACTATTCACAAGAAACGATTTTATAAAATATATTAATTGACCCTAGTTTCTATTCAGTAGATTAAGTAAATGACACTGACAGAAATGTATACGAATTGGCTCTAGCGTGTGCTAATACTACTTGTCAGGAAAAACATTAACAAACAAATGTGAACCAATTTTTTTTTTAAAACAACCAAGTGTAAAAGACTGTATTTCCATTAAATTTAATTTGACTAAACGTGAACCATCCTGTGGTTTGAACCATTTTTACTATGAATAAAATCCTTAACATACCGTTAACTATTTATTTAAAATTCTAAAGTATTTAAATTAATATAATTTAAATTAAGAGTAATAAAAATTGCAGAATTAATACTTAAAAAAAAATTATTAAATTCCTTTACACAAAAAGAAAGAAATCTATATTTCCTACACCCTTTTTACCACCTTATATTTTACAAATACAAATCCGCACACATCCATACATTAAAGCACAGGACGTTTGAATTCTAAGTTTATGCATATTACATGAAGATAAAGACATCTGAGATAACAGTTTAAAACAGACAGGCGCCAGAAATCATTAACATTATTGCTCTAGTAAAATGTTTTAAATTACCGAAATTAGTAGGCGGTTGGTGGTCACCATGAAAATACTGGACAAGCCGATGGATACAAATGAGTGTAAGAGTGCTTGCATTGATACCGATCTTTGGCAAAACTTCTTAGATTTAAATGCAAGGCAATAATGTCGTCCAATAATATAACGATTTACATACATTGAGTTTAAAGTAGTTTGTTGTGCAAGTAAAAGGTTTGTGTTGTTTGTGCCTAAATGAAAATGAATCTAGTATATGTTATCAAAATGTTAACCATAGTCACATATACATCCAAACATACATACATACATACACTCAGTCACAATGTGATTGCTTTTTGAAAGTTAACATTCAGTGTCTGGAACTAATTTAACAAATTTGCATAAAGAGTCTTTAATATTATAAAGGCGTTTCGACCACACAAAACTTCTTTGCATTTACATGCATGCTTGATGTTTGAAAATGGGGTTTTAGGTCTAAACTAAACTCTATAGAACAGAACCAAACCAAATCAAACCAAACCAAACCGAACTAAACGAAAGTTAAGTTAAATGAAAATGGCCTAAAAGGACTTACATGAATTTGTTTTGCATTTCATCACAATTTTTACTCCCATACATTTTTACATGTTTAAGCAAATGCATTTGAATGCAAGTAATGGTCATGTGATAATGTTCACCGCTTAAAGATATTCAAGTGTAAAAAGTTTTACAAGGATAGCATTTTTATAGTGAACATTATTAACTAATATAAGCAAGAGCTTCTGTGCGAATTTGTTTGTTGAAGCGAGTTTTGCAAAAGTTTTAAACTAAACTAATTTTTGCTTTTGCAATTCTAAAAAAATAATAATTTTGCTTCTTTCAAAAGCATTAATAACAGCATATGATATAAACTTAAAAAATGTACTCTGTTTAAAGTTATCACTGGCACATGTTATGGGTACTTAACCTATTTTGGAGGGTTCTAAAGGTAGGAAAACTGTAAATGACACAATTTGACTTTAGTTGTTTTTGTGATATCAGATTGTAAGTTTTATAACAGAAATATTTAATTAACATTGTTCGAACTCTTGATAAAAAAATTTAATAATCGTTGAAAGTTTATTAGATAATTTTGTGTATCAATGTATCATAATTTT
The DNA here is from genome assembly GCA_949318255.1 of Pollenia labialis. Taxonomy (NCBI): domain Eukaryota; kingdom Metazoa; phylum Arthropoda; class Insecta; order Diptera; family Polleniidae; genus Pollenia; species Pollenia labialis. Next base: position 138,108,357 of record OX439139.1, on the reverse strand, counting down.
TTCAAGTTTAGTTCTTTGTATTATAGTATTACTCAGCGATAAAACTCTAACAGTTTCTGTTAGGTACGTCTTTTAGAAAGCCTCCACACTCCTTTATAATTAAACTGGCTTTCATTCTAACTCGCAGACTCAAGAAATGCCTAGCAGGCACTTTTTTCTTTCTAAAAAAAAGAACTTCTAAGAGATTTCTCATATATCCACTATCCCTTTTTTCCGAGATCCAGGAGATTTCTCCCAACAGAGACGGTACCGAGACCAAGTCAGGTCTATTGTACCCACTCACCTTTAATTGGCCGAAAGACCCTCTGCTTTCCACAGGAACCAAAGAAGGTCTTTTACCAGTGTTGCAGGGACTGGGGACGCGCCTATCGCTTCGTGCCCTAAGTGTCTCCTTCTGGGCCATGCCGTCAAACAGTGTTTACCCTGTGGACTCATCCCCTTCTTTTAACAGGAGAAAAATAACATATTCGTGGTCTCAAGAGACAAAATTATTCAAGAACCTACCTCAATGTTTCCCGTAAACTTCCGGATTACTGTAGTTCTTAGAAAGTATTTAGGAAACTCTGGATCGGCTGATATTATTTGCTGCACTTTCCTAAGAACGAGAGCAGTCCTTGCTAGACTCGACATCAGCTTATTGGTCCCACTTAATTAGCAGGATTGAGGATACCTTATCTCTCCTGCAAGCTCAAACTTTGGCGTTTGACATTCGATACTGTTGACGATAGATGGGCCGCGATCACTAATTAAGTTTGGGTTCACACCATGAAAGTGTTCTTTCAGAGAGTATGAGTTTGTTGGTGAGAGAGGAAGAGACCATGCTTTCCTTCTCTTCTCTCTCACCCATAAACACAAACTTTCTGAAAGAAAACTTTCATAGTATGAACCCAGGCTAAAGGATTGTTAGGGAACTATGGTTCTGTATGGGTGACAAGTGAACAATGTGAGTGATATCTTCAACAACGGGACAATGTCTCATAGGTAGGCATACAAAGAATTTGCTTGCCTGACACTTTGATTACTGACGCAGCTCCGATAGTGAAGATTAAGAACAGAACGCGATACACCTTCTCCCTCCATAACATGCATTGGCGAGAAGGTGTCTGGCCACACTGGGATCTGTCACTTTCGATGAACTGTATGATATCTCTGGCATTGAACCGAAGTGTACGCTGGGAGTTCTGATTAATAGAATTCCATTGTATCTCAATTAATCATTAGGTCTCGGTGTGTAAGCTGAGTACTGATAGTCATTTTTATCTGGTCTGCTTTTTTGCTTATTCTGTTCGGAGGCAACATTCTCCAGGAAGTCATGGAAGGATTTGTCTCTAATACGAAAATTATACACAATTTTATATGCAAAAAGTCTGCACAGGCGTAGTGGTACCTCCAAGGGCAAATATCTCCTTTTATAATAAACCGAACATTTTTGCATGCAACAACCGCAGTGGGTTAAATTGCAAGGATAATGATGTAAGTGTTATTATCCAACTCGTTTGAATTATAAAACAAAATAGGTTTGTCACTAATTTATTTCGCATAAATTAAAATATTTTTTTTTGTTGTAAAAAACCATCATCCTTCTTTATTTTCTGACGTCATCATACTATTGCTATGTTGGCGTATATGGTGTTATCTGCAAACATAACGCTTCATTAATCTTTGTTGATGCTTTTTATTTTTGATGCAGGATAAGGGCTTTTTATTTCCTTTTTTTCTTTATTAATTAATTTTTTCTTTTGATTTTTATCTGGTTTACATTTTATTTTATTTTTTAATATAGAATTTAAAGTTTAATTGGCTTAAAAAAAATAACTAAGTAATTAAATTACAGACACAAAAAAAATTATCAGAAGTTTTTCATTCAATTATAATTGAATCAATTATTTTTTTGTTGAAAGAAAATTAAAAATATAATTTTGATCTAATTTTTGACACTTTCGTTTTAAATAAAATAATTTTAACTTGTAGAAATGTGGTTGGTAATTGTCAAAAGCTGAGCTATATTTAATTAAATCAATTAACACATTGTTTGAAACGGCAAAGTTTTTTGATCATTTTTTTTAATTAATATTAAAAATAATATAAATGTCAAAAACTTTATAAATAACAATATATGTAACAGTTTCAGTTAAAAGGGACCTATGGATGAAAAAATAGATTTTTACTTTTTTGGTGATTCTTAAAATAGACAATACGATCTTTCTAAGAAAAAGAGAAAACTTGTTAACTTAAAAATCATTTTTCCCAAAACTCATTTTTTGCCTAAAGGTCCCTTTTAAGTGAAACTGTCACATATAAAATAAAAAAATATTAAAATAAAAGTGGAGATTTGTGATTAAAATATAAAATTTGTTAAAAAAAAAAATTCAGAATGCCAAAAAACTAATTTCCTTAGATTATTCCAAGAATTTGTTGTTTGCGAATAATAAACATTTAGATTTTTAATTGAAAACGACGGTTAGCATTAAAAGAATTTGTTTGTATAGATGCACAATTGCACAGCGCAAGTTTACGAGTCAAAATTCTTTGTCAAATTTACGAAGTTTGTGCAAATAAATTCTCATACAATTTTGATTTTTTTTTGCGATGGCGTAAAAATACACGGTTTGCAGAGATTGGTGGGGTGCTTTAATACCATGGGAGATAAGGCCATGATGGCTTTATCTCTCATTCAAAAGGGAGATAAAGTCTTTTATTTTTTTTGTCCATTTGAATGGGAGATAAAGCCATCATGGCCTTAGCTCACATAAGTAATTTTAGAAAATGGCTTTATCTCTCATTTCAGTTTTGAAGAACTTTTGCATTTTACATTGATTAATAGTTTTCTAATTTTTATAATTAAAAGGTAATGATTTTCCCTTTTACTAAAGTTAAGTATTGAAATCTGGCTTCGCATACTAAAGTTTTTCTGCGTGGCGGCCTGCGGCCGCTCTTAAGGGGTTTCTCCTCCAGTAGGACACGGCAGGTGGCTTCGCTGAATAAAGTTTTCCTGCGTGCGTCACAAGAATAAAAAAACGTCTTTTCTCGGAAACACTAAAGTAAAGTAACAATATTCTGGAAAAATATGGTTTTATCTCTCATTTGCGAAAAAAAATATGGCTTTATTTCTCCTTACGTAAAATGTTAAATATGACCTAACCTCTCAATGATTGGGCAATAAGGCCATTATGGCCATTATGGCTTTATCTCCCAGGGCAAAATTTCTTGAGTTTAGCGGAACTTAATTATTTAAACCAGTAAACCAGTTCTATTTGTGATTTTTTTAAATTTTTAATAAAAATTAATGTGTTTTTTTTTAAGTCTTTGAGTTGCATTTTTTTTTTAGAAATGATGCTAAATTTCGACTGGATACCCACCACCTTTTTTGTATTTTACAAACTACCGCACGAACAGGTGCCTTTAAACTGCACAGAGCGTCAGATGTTAGCACTGGTAAGCCTATTTTTTCCAAAACAAAACCAATGATGGCGTCCGATGTCGGTTCTTCCTTCCATTTTTAGAAAATGCAGTTATATGAAATTTGCAAAGTCATTCTGGAAAAAGTTTAATTTAAAAGAAGATCGCAAAATATCGCAGAAGATATTTTGTGTTCCCAATAGAGGAAAAACATACCTTTAAAATGTTGTGGGTTTTAAGATGGTATTATGCGGTATCACCTTTTAAAGTCTCCAACGAAGTTAAAAAACTAAATTTACTTACTTCTTAAAAATCATTTTTTTAACGAACAAATCACACACGAGTACGAAACGATTTTGCAATTATATAAATGCCAATAATTGACAATTTTCTCATAAAATAAATTATGTAAAAATCATGGCCTACTGCACTGCCGTTTGTATGTACCACTCTATTAACTGAAACAAATCGAAAATCTTTCTGTATGCAAAAAGTATAATTGAATAAGAAATGCAACTTTCAGGTGTATTTTGGAGTTGTTTCGCAGGGTAAATCCCCAAACTGAGTATGAGGTTTTTGAGGTGGGATATTAATCAACCGCAATAATGAGTAATCTTATGCATTTTATGTATTTAAAAAATTTAATAAAGTTCCGCTAAACTTCCTGAATTTCGCACTGTGCACCGCAGAGATTGCGAGAATGTTAAGCGATTTCATTAAATCCCTTAATGCTTTATGTGTGGGAAGATACATTTTAAAATTAATAGCCCACTTAACGAAATTTATATTAACGTTTTTATGATGTATGCGTACAGATTTCTGGAAAAGGAGTCAACGTGGACTCATCTCCTAGGGAATTCAAAAGAGTAAATTGTCTATAAGTCGCTCCAACTCGCTCTGATAAAAATTATGGGGATGGAAAACGATGGAGAATAGTACTGTCCTCAAATCCTAATCATTTTTTTTCGCCCACATTGACTCCCTTTCCACAAATTTGGACGCATACATCATAACAACGTTAACATAAGTTTCATTACGGGGTAACATCAATCTGTTAACATAACAGAATGTGTCTAGGGTTATAAATTTTAAAATTTATCTTCACACACATTAATGTTTTAATAAAATAAAGATACAGCCAAACACTTAAACATATAGTGGTTACTTTAACCATTTTATTGTCACCGGCAGCCATATTATGGTTACATAATTCATCCAAAAGCTATAACCATATTATGGTTTGGTTCAAACATGTTATGGTTATATAGCAATAACAATAATATGTTTGAAATTATAGTATTTTACAACATTGTATGTTTAAAAAGTAACAGCTTATGGTCGTTTTCTTTCTCTCCAATAGTTTATTGCCTTTCAATTACATACTTAATTGGTTTGCATTAAGTTCTAATTCATTTTATTTTTTAAATTATTGATAAATATACATAAATGTACGCAGTTGTATCAATGTAAAACAGAAGGAGTGCTTTTGAAGGTCTTCAAAGGCTGAAAAATTATTTAATGGGATTGCTTAAAAAAGTGAAATAAATTATAACTTGACACTAGCGAGATCGAACGGCTACTATTCGACCGGTTTTAATCGGTTATTTAAGTTTTGTTTAAGCCGGATATTTTAAAATGTCCATTTTTTGACTATTGAATAAAACGGTTATTTTAGCATACCAAACCGGTTATTTAAGTAATTGGTAATTTATCTACGTTTTCCTTACTTTTGTTATAAATGTAATTTAAGAATTTTTCAAATTGTAAACCTAAACTTTTTATGAAGAAATGAAAACAAAATGTAACAAAAGTAAAACACATTATAAACAATGTAATATCTATCGCTTAAAAGCGTATGTTATTGAAAAAAAACCCTAAAACTCTGGAGATATTTTGAAAGGCATTTAGAAAAGAAAGGTGCTTGAAGTGCCCTAAAATTATAAGTTGCAAAGGTTCTATGTAAATAGTTCTAGCAAATATTTTTGCTAAAAACTACAACATTCAGGTGGAATCAACGCTATGGGAAAAATTAATCAGTGTTAATTATTAAGTCAGCAAGAACAAAAAACAAAATTGAAGAAGAAATCAAACAATGTAATGAAAGGTTTTAAATTGTGGCCGGCGAATAGACAAATATTTCAAACAAAAAACCTGTTTATAGGTAACTATTGGTTTCTACAATGCTGAAACAAAATTATTTGAAATATACAATCCTGGCTAAGGTTGTAACTTTTTTAAAAATATGGTTAAAGTCTGCTGACTTTTATAGACAGGCTTAACCACCAACAAGGTAAAACTTATTTAAAATAAAATTGGTAGAATATCTCAAATATAAATTTATAAAATTTCTATAATTTTTTGAAACCAAAGTTCTTAAAAAATACTAAAGCTGAACAATACACCTATTAAATATTTGACGACCTACACGTAACCACTAGCTTTATTTAAGGAATTGTTCGGTTTTGTAAAACATTTGAAAGATCAAACATCATCCAACAGTTTCTAAATGATATTGTACAATTATTTTCTTGCAAATAAAGTTTGGTAAAACAGTAAAAAGATTTAAAAATAATGCTAACATTTTAACAATTTACTGGTCACCCTTTTTTTTGGATTTTTTCGTCAAATATTTGTTAGTTCTGAACATACCTTTAGTCATAACTATGTATTTGGTTGGTTCGTTATCTTTGTGAACTGTTTTGTTGCCATTCAGCTTAACTTGTTTTTTTTCAAAAACTAATTTGATTTTTGTGGTTTATTTATTCGAATTAAAACCGGTTATTTTTTAAATGCTTATCCGAAAACTGGTTTTTTTAAGTTAGCAACTGTTTGGAAAATTCGTAAACCGGTTTTTGAAAAAGTCGAATAATACCGCCGTATTCATAAAAACTTATTTATGAATATTAACCGTATTTAAGATAAAATTGCTAAAGTTGTATTAATAAACGAAAGATAGTCTACTAAACCTTTTATAAACCATTAATACAGTAAGAAAATTTATTGTTGGATTTACCCTTCTTTAAACCAAAAATAAAATTACATTTTGATAAATGTTTGCATATTATTTTTTTTGTGAAATATGTTTAAAAATAATGGAAAAAACGTTTAATTTATGAATATGGAGATGTTTAATACATTTTATTTTGTTATATTGTTAAATATTGAAAAAAAATGTTATACGATTTAAATGTATGCGTTCAGAGGCAAATGCAGATATTCTCTTTAGTTATTTTTTAAATTATTCCAATTAGTTTTTTTTTTAATTTTTTAAAGATCGAATGAATTGTTGTTCAAAAATATTAAAAATAAGCAGTTATAATAATAGTGATGCCAATAAAAAGTAAACAAACTTTAAATTCGAATACTTTCAAACAAACATTTTTACTAAAATAATATATATTATAAGAATAATTTTTATGATCTTAAGTTATAGAAAAATATATTAATTATTGAATATCATGTGAACCGAATAGAAGTTTCATGCATCACTAGCAATAAAATGGCAACAAAACGTAAAAAGGTTGCTAATAGTTGACAAGCTGTTAATGTACGCTTATGAATACGCATTTTTATAAGAGGTTTATAACACATAAAGCGTTTTGTAGTTTTTACATACATTAAACTTGAAATAAGAACTTTTTATGAATATGGCTGTCAAATTTGAACTTGACACTAATTAAACAAATGGAAAAAATTGATTAAAATAATAACCATATTATGATAAACATTGACCATATAATTGTTAATTCTGACCATAACTTGGTTACTTTTGTCCAAATTCTGGAAATTTTGTTCATATTAAGGTAAATTTTGAACATAATGTGGTTACTTCTCCCTTTCATTATGGTATTTAACCATAATATGATAACCTGCAAACATGAACATTGTTAAAATCCAATCATAGTATGTTGCTCTGAGAATATGGTTACCTCCAACTATATTTTTTTCCCTGCGTGCATTATGCGAACTGTCATACTCCGCGCACTTTTTCACTTTTATAATCTGCTTACGCTGGCAAATCATCACAAATATTTTCACTCTTGAACAATTTGCTTTGAAAATCAGTCATCTATTCTTATAGACTACTATTTTTTTTTTTTTTTTTTTAATTTTTAATTTTCCTAAGCTAATCCCGCGAAGCTTTATGCTTGTCTGCAGGAAAGAAACCAGAGTCTCTGGCGGGAATCGAACCCGCAACCCCGGCGCTGATAGACAAGATCGCTACCAGCTAGCCTACCGGGGCACTCTAAAAAATTTTTGAAAATTTCATCAAAATACATACTTCCTATTTTATATATATAGATTTCTTGATTACATATACAGGGGTGTGCTGGAAATTGAAAACGTAAAACGCAAGAACTTGGAATTTTTTTTTAATACACTTTCAATCTAATTTTCATAATTTTTGTTATAATATTCTGTTTACTAGAGAAATCTTTATATAATACTTGTCATAAAATTCTTTTAAATCTGAAATCTTTTTAAAAAACGATTTCCTTACGTTTTCGATTTCCACCACCACCTGTATATTTTTTTAATCCACTTTAGTCAAAAATCATCATTATTTCAAATTTTATGGAAGGTTTTTTTTAAAAAAGTTTTTATCTATACTTTGAGTTTTTTCAAAGTACGACGTACTCGTATTTGTTATGCAATCTGTCAAAAAATTTTAATTAACGCCAGATTTAAGTCTTTTAATAATCATATTTTGATTTAGCCAGTTTTGGAGTTATTGAAGCACTAGTGAAAACTACTTTATTTTTTTCCTTAATTTAAAAATTTTTGACATCAAAAAATTCATAAAAAATTTTAATCAACAAATACTTCCCAGTTTTAGTAAAGTACTTAATCGTAAAGCTGCATCTTTTAAAAATAAAATTAATTTTATTGCGGCTATTCGCAGTACCCTAATGCCCCAAAACAATTTTCAAATGTTACTGTCATCATGTATTGATCCTTCGAAGAACAAAATTTTTTAGAATTTCAAGTTCAATTGGTCTTAAAAAATGCACCCTTTATAAATTCAAGAAAAGTAGACAACGTTTTCAAATACTTCTTTTTTTATTGTTGTTTAAACATTATTTTTTAAAATTTCTTGTTATTTATTTTCCAAATATGATAAACTTGCAGTTTATCTTAATATATAAATATCTCAAGGGTATAATACATCATTATTTATGGTGATTATAAGTATGTTAATATTTCTTATAAACGAAAATTTAAACTTGCAAAATGTATTTGTATATATGTATATGAGGGATGGTCAAGTTTAAAATATATTATTATTAAAAAAAAATTCTAACTTTATAAAGACAAAAACTATGTCTTCTTTAAAAGTTCATAACATTGGTTTTTTTATTTAATCCTTTGACTCTCGTGCCAAAAGATAGAACGAACATTTTCACAATCCTCATCGCATTATCTTTTAATAAATAATCATCTTATAATCACTGGTAATTTTCTAGAGATTAAGGGCTTTAGCTTATTTCGCTTGTTATTTTGTCGGCCCTTTTTACTCCCACCATTTTAATATTTTTTTCTCCAGTTAATTTCCTTTTCTTGTTAAGTTCCATCATATCTATCCAGCAGGTTGGGCTGGTGGGTGTATAGGAAAGTTGGCTGTCTTTATCTGTAATCATCTTTTAATATGTCCCACAAATAATTAATCAAATCAAATCAAATTAACCCAAAAGAACGTGCCTCCAAGGTGTTTAATTTTCTTTTCATAAGTCGAATACTTTTACTTACAAAAAATTCATTATTTTTGTTTTAAATGTGTTTGAATAAACTTGTTTATTTTGTTGGAATTTTGTTAAGTAAGAAGTTTATTATTTATAAATTGTATATAAATCAGGGATGATAAATGACATTTTCTAAATTGTACTTAATTAAGTAAAAAATTGTACTTGTTTGACCCTAATTGTACTAAAAATATTTTTTACTAGTTTTATTATTAAAAAAAACATTAAAATTCACTTGTACTATACATTTATACATACATATTTGAAATACACTTTTGGCAATTAACAAAATAAAAACATTAAGTTAACACGTATTTAGGAATTTAGACGATACTTTTTATCTGGTTTTTTTAAAGTTGATAGTGGAACAGGGTATTTTTTATATTCCTCTAACTCCCACTGGAGCGTAGGGCGCCAGGGTATAAATACGTATAACGCAGTAAATTCCCAAAAAATATTATCTAAGCGGCCCATACACGTTGTAACTAGTCGTACAATTGAGTTAAATATACCAGTTCGCAGCTCATGCTAGAACTGTTTTTACCAACTTTTCATTAAGCTTTATTAAGAAACTATTTTTATAGTCAACATGAGTACCGATTTGTTAGCACTAGTGGCGTAAATGAAGTGGAGTAAGAAGAGGAGCAAGAAAAGAAAATAAATAGAGGTTCCGGTAGTTTTTATATTCTTTAATAAAATTGTGCATTGGAATTTCGTATTTGTTTTCTAAAATATTGTTTACTTCGCACGCTGTTGCTTTCAAAATTTCAGTATGAAAAGTAAAAACGAAAGAAAAAATTTCCATCACACTTACCAATTTGAAAGTTCAAATCAAATTGATTTTGTATTTAACCGATTACCAACCTCTAACGTAACAAATGGTTCTACAACTTGAACGAATTGTACAACAAGTCGCAATATGTTGGGTTACACTATACCCCGTTTCACCATACTTTAAGAAATCAAAGTTAAAAGTTTTCGTTTATTTATAGCAACAAGATTCATTAGACTGTAGTATGATGCAATAATCTTAAAAAGGCGGTTCTTCGCTTTGTTTTGATCATATTTTGCTACGAAAAAATCCTTTCCATATTCGCCGACGAATGTTGTGAAGACAATATGCCTTTGGCAATTCTTCTGATATTTGGAAATTTTTAAATTGTACCAAATATGTTATTGGAGTACTTCAGTACTTTTGCAATGCAAATAGTACTGAAAAAAGTACAATTGTACTAACTTTATCATCCCTGATATAAATATTACCAGTATTTTTTGTTAAAAGAACTCTGCCAGTATAAACAATTCCTGGGTATGAGCGTGAATAGGTAATGATTAAGTTGAAGTAATTAATTGACTAATAATCATTTTATTTATTTAATAAATAATCTCCCTTAGGTATTTATATTTATTTTTTTTTTAATTAATACAATAATTTATTATTAACAATTAAATGATTGAGATGTTAAAGCAAGATATGAAATGGTATTAGTGGGTTAAATTATTATAATAAGTGTTACATTCACAAGCAAATGTTTTTACAATAACATACAGAAAAACCTATATAATATTATCGTAAAGTGTACATAAATTATGGCCAATTTAAACTTAGAGCTTAAAAAAAAATTTTTAAAAGGGGTTTTTTTTAAATTGTTTTGAGAGATTTAAGTTAACAAGTTTAACATAAAAATCCCTATTGAATGCTCTTGTGAAAGACTGCCTTAAAAATCACACAACGACTATAGAAATTCAAGATTGCAAATAAAAAGATTTGCTTCTTTCCTTATAAATGAACACTATCAGCTTGAACCTCCTTTGAATCACGAGATGTATTTGCCTTGCACACTGTCGCCTTATGTACAGTATTTATATTGAATCATCATGTTTGACTTCTTAACTTAACGTTTTTAATTTAACGTATAAAACTTAGACTTACAAGAACCCTTAAAATTTACTCAACAACAGGTCACATGTTCTCCAATGAATTACTTAATGATCATTTAGGTCGCAATTGTGTAAAACGCAACGCAACGCAATTACATTGAAAGCAAAAACAACGACAAACATATTTCATAATTTGTTGTTTTTTTTCTACATTTTACATTATATGAATAAATAATTAATAAATAAAATATTTTTAAATTATTATAACAAAAAAAAATATGCTAAGCTATAAATCAATAAACATACATACAGTGGGCAAACAACCACAAAATACCATGCAAACATATAATCCTAGATCCGAAGTTTCAACATTCTATTAGTATTGGTTTTGCAGCTTGAAACGTTTGAACTTGCTACTGGACCCACGTTATGAGTTCTACGGTTAAATACTCCATTCTGTTTGTTAATTTTTTTTTGGCAGACTTCAATGCATATTAGTGATGACAATTATTGTTTTTGTTGCGGGCATCTTAGTCCAAAATGAATTCGTACAAAGGAGATAAATTTCCCACAAAATTGTGTACGACGAATTATGTAATTGGGATCATCATTGGGCCGTGAAGTTGTCGTGCGAACACTATATCGACATTAAAATTCAATAACAATCTTTATTATACATGTATAAATGAATATAGTTTAATTTGTACATAATAGTTGATAAATTGAAAATACCGAAAAAATTCTGGCATTCATAACAAATAAATCCCGGCAATCAGGATTTATTTATCCCAAAAAATCACGAGATTTCCCGTTTGGCATCCTTAACGAGAACCTATAATTCATTTAGTTTAAACTATATACAATTTATTCACATAAAAAACTCGCATGCATTATAGGAGTTTAGTATCGTTATAATTGTCATTATAAAGTGGAGCGTTTCAAATGAAAACGTAAGTATCCTGAAATATTTTGCTTAAGCAAAATAGTAGAAAAATGTTTCCTACTATATAAGACCATCAGCAAACTCGCATAGCAATGATGCATTAGCGAACAAACCCATTCTTAAGCTTATAAAATTGCTTCATAGTATGGCAAAAAAGTAGTCCTTTAACATCGTGAAATTACTAGACGGCGGAAACACTAGGACTTGTTGTACAACAGTACAACAAAAACAGGCAAATTTTTTTGTGTAAAAAAGTATATTAAGCAGTGTTCGAAAATAAAAAGAACATTGTTTAGCGTTCGGCTTATACACCCAAGAACGATATCTATTTTTTTTAGTGTTTGTATAGACGAACACAACCCTTGATACCGTTCGTAACTATTTTCAAGAAAGAGCCTTCCATTATATAGCGTTCTAGTCTTCATTAAATAAACAGAGCAATTGTTGTGATACTGTAGACAAACATTATATTTTAATGTTTTATAATGTTTCTGTTTTTTTATATTTATAAAGATGAACAGACAAAAAATTGTTTTTTTTTTGTATGTGTATTTTGTTTTTGTAAAAAACAGAAACGAACGAAATTTAATGAGCTGAAGCGAACGCAATGAAGTTTGTGGCTTAAAAAAAAACGGAACGGAATTAAATGTTCACATAGTTTTGTTGAGTTGGAATAGTATTATTTTTGTGTCCGTAAGTTGATAAACAGGGAAACGATATTTCTTTTTTAATGATTTACTACACAAACGCTATTGACGTTTGTGTTTTCCACATATCTACCAAACCGAACACTAAGGAGCAATATTTAGTGTTTATTTTCGATACACTGATATTAAGTCAAAAATATTATTGTTTAAGTTAATTTAATATCCAATTTAAAACACAAGTTGCTCTTTGCAACTACACTAAGAAAGCACTTTTATAATACAAAATTTAATTTATAATTCAAACATTTTGAACAATTTTCGGAAGTTTTCGAACAGAATGTATTTTTTAAAAGCGATTCGTGTTAACTCTAAATACAAGTTGTTCTTTGCGGCGACTTTTGTAAAATAATGCGTACTTTTTTTAATTTATGTTTTAATTTTCTTCCAAAACTTTAAATATTATTCTTAACAATTTGTATTTTTCTGATCACACAAATTATTTTTTAAGAAAATTAACAAATAGCAAAAAAAAAAAGTTTGACATTACCCGAGAATAAACAAATAATTTTGATATTAAGGAGGTTCACATTTTTCAATATGGTTACCTCCAACGAAACATATTACTGTCACCGCTAACCATATTATGATTAAAATAGTCCTTCATCAAGAAGGGGACCATATTTAAACATGTTTTTTTCGCTGCGTGTAGGATAGAGAAAAAAAAAATAAAAGCCTTAGTGCTGCCACCTTCTAGAAATGTCACTATTGCCTTTAACACTTAAACTTCTTTGTAATTTGTTTAATATTAATTCACTTACTTTCCTGCCTCGCTTCATATCACTTTTCCAGAGCGCTTGAAATGAACATACCTTTTAAAATCTATCCTTGGAATTTCACATAATATATAGAATTTTTTAATGGGCCAATAATTAGGTCGCTGTCGTAAAATATTTTTTTTTTAACTTCCCCTACATTTTATTTTTATAGATGGATAAACATAAATTCACATCTCTCAGAGCTTAAAATCATAAAATACTTATGTTTGTATGTGAATAATTTAAACAGAAAATACAAACAGCAAACAACTCAAAAAAGTATAAGGAACAATAAACATGTCGTTAATTAAAACAATGACACTATTAAATAAAACTTAATTCAAACTTAAGGAAAATGTGACATAATTTAGCGTAGAAAAGCTGTGTGCCAAATAATAAATTATTAAAAGAATAGTTACAGATAGAAACGGTACAAAAAAAAAACCTAACTTTTTCTTTCGAATTGTCGTAAATTAAAATAAAAAACAAAGTAGCAAAATGAAAATGTCTTGGTCGTTTTTCTTTCAGAAGAGATTTAAAGAAGGAGGAAACGGAAAAAATAGCAACAAGAATAAAATTGAACAAAGAAAGAAAGTAACGTTAGGGATACGAAACGAAACGTAGAAGTTTAAACAAAAAACTGCAGTAAAAATGGACCTGATGGCATATGTATTTGAATCTACATTAAAATACATATTTTCAGATATATAAACACACACACATACACATATATGCATATGTATATGTAAGTTAAAATGTTAGTATGTATGTATAAAGACGTCATACATATATATGGAAAACTAATGTGTGAAAAAGTTTGTTTTTAGCGTAAAAAACATTTAAGTGTTGCATAAATCACATTTTAGGTACAAGCTCACATACATTTACAACTAAACATATGTATGTACTCGTGTATACATATTTACTTGCAACAACACTAACACTTTTGAAAATTTGAAAAATAAAGGGAATGAAGGCTATTAAAAGGAAATAGGAGCGGAATAAAGTGTAAAGAAAAAAAGCAAAATAAACTAAAATTAAAATGTTTATTATACGGTGTTATTTTTTTTTAATTCGAATTCATTAAAGAAAAACAGGGTTGAATTAAATTTTGAAGAAGGAACTTAAGTTAGTGAAATCGGAAGAAATTTTATTTAAGCAAAATTTATTTTAATTGTTAATTTAAGCAAGCCACGAAACAGTAAAATGCGATCTTAGGAAACATGAATCACAAACTCATAATATTTCTACGAAAAAATTCGCACACAAAATATAAAGAATTGTTATTTTTTGGTTTTCTAGAATTTTAATTGTGTTCTGCAAGAGGTAGTAAGGAAATTCCATATTAAAATCAAATGGAAATTAAAAAAAAAAATAACAAGTAAGAAAGTAAAGTCGGTCAAGCCCGACCATATGATATCCTACACTACAGTATTTGAAAATTATATTTTCGAAAGTTTATGGCTATTTGAATAGGGAAATATTTATTATTTACATTTAATTAAAATTGGTTTGATGGTGGGCACTAAGACCCTATTCCGAAAAACAGCTTGTATGGGAGAAATAATTTACGAGTTCAAACAATTTGTAGTGTGTATTACAATTTCCGCAATCGTTTGAAACGGCGACAGAGGTTGTATTTTTAAAAAAATGTATGACAACTTTTTGCTCGTAATAGAGAGTGCCTGTTAGAAAGGGATTTTTTGTTTTCAATAATGCATAAAAACGTCGTGGCAGCCATTTGGCCGATATGTTGTTCCACATATACTCTATAAGAACAATGACAGTCATTTGATGCATCATCAGATGGGCATTGCTGATGTGTTTATACATCAGAAGCTTCTATCATTTTATTAAGGGCAATATGAAAAAACCGATGTAAACATTCGTGTACGTGTGACATTTTTTCCCACTCATACTTGTGAACTTGAATATATATACGAGAATTTAATACAAAATTGCGAGTGTGTTAGTTTATAAGGTTTGTATGTGTTAGTTTACATCAGCAATTTCTTGTAGGGTAATTGAACCATACCAATATTATCATAATAAAAAGAAATGACAATAATTTCATAAACATTTTGTGTTTTATTTAAAATCATGATCGGCCCTTAAAAGTTAACTACCCTTTACAAGCGGAAGGAGTAAATGCATTTCTTCTAGTGTACTCTTTAAATTCCTATGGATGTTCTATTTTCGATTGTCCTCTCTGTCGATTCCCTTCCCCATAATTGGATACCATGTGTCCAAATCGGGTTCAAAACGTTTTTATACCGAAGGCCTTACTCTTTCTTGCTTGATATTGTCTAGTTTACTGTTATTTGCTTTAAAAACAACGTTCTAGCTGAAAATATTAATATCATAATATCTCGGGAACTTACCGAAAAAGTTAAACAAATTTTATAAATTTGGTAAACAGAATTAAACAGACAAGAAATATTACAAAAGATAGTATTTTTGCTCTTATTAGAACAGCTGGATCTACACCAAATAGTACTTTTTAAGATGCTTTAATGCTCCTTTCGAAGTTAAAATTTTAACTTGTTTAAAATTATTAAATTGTATTTCCCATTTCTTAATTGGGGTGCATAACGGTATTTTGATGCATCCAAAGCAACCGTAATCAATTGAGTATAAGTTGAAATTGAAACTAAACTAAAATGCAATAAATTTTAGATAGTGTTTACAAACATTTATCCTTAGCCTTGTTTTTCTTTTCTTTTAAACAATTTTACTAAGCTAAGATCTTTTTAATCCTTTTTTGTTTATATTGTTACTTTTTCAATAGTTTACTCTAAATAAAATAAAATTAAATGTAAAATTGCAGTAGAAAAGTGTTACAAAATCACATGGAAATAGATTATTTTTATTTTCTACATTTAAACATATTTACATACATATATAAATGTAGATACATTTTGTGCAAATGTATGTTGATTATATTACTATAACCCTGCAAACATCAAGAACATAAAAGTGGCTAAGCGTTACTCCTTCTACACTTCAGACGGATAAATATATGATTTTAAAAATCATGAAATCATCGTCATTTTCGGACAGTGATGCCAACTCTTGGGGAACTTAACGTGTGAAGACATTTAATTACCGGGCTAAAAAGGGAAACATTAAAAAAAGACGTTTTGAATTCTTTATCTTGGCATTATTTTTAAAAAGCGCCCGTTTGGCTCAAAATCTTTTTGGAATAAAATACCGAATATTTCAAACAAAAAAATTAGGATAGAACTGAGGCTTTTAATATATTTAACATCCTTTGATAATTGGTCATTATTTTATAAAATTACCAGCACTTGATCACCCTTGTCTTCATTCCATAAATCAGAACTAATTTTCAGTATAACTGGGGGTCAATTCTCGTTCTGTGATAAATTGAAGTGAAATAAACTTTTCAATTGAGTTTTCAAAAGCACTTTTCATTTTATTTTTTCATAAAATTTTTTTTTATTCTCGTTTTTATTATAAAAGATTGTTTCAATCGATTTGCAACTATGCTTAGAAAATTTGTAAATAAATATCAAACCGGAATAAAGAAAACAAAATATGTTAAGATCATTATGAACAAAGCTAAGAATATGCAGTTAACAAAAATATAATATAAAAAATTAATGGAAATATTAATAAAATAAAAAAAATTAACAAAAATTTAATATAAATTAATAAAATTTTATTTATAATAACACTGTGCTAGTTGAAATAACAGACAAGCTGGGCACTTGGCGTTTTAGCTTAATTCGGGTGCGATGAATCCTAGCCGTTTTTTAGGTTAGCCCTAGTTTTCGAGATATACCGTTATTTCGAAAATGGAGGATGTTGCACAACATATATTCGCGTAACTAAAAAACACTTTAGCTTATTGAAACCCGAAATATCGCTAAAAAATTTCCTTTAAGAAAAGTAATCTGCACAGTCGTTTTAGAAAGATATTTTTTTTTTGGAAAAAATAATAAGTTTTTTTACAAAATTTCGAAATTTTTATTTTTTAAAAATTCATAAAAAATTGTCATGCAGCAGCCAAATTTAAGAATTTTACCCATACAAATATGGCCGTTTAATGAAATTCTTTAAATTGGCCCCTGCAGCGCCTAAGATGCCCCTAGATGGGACAAATGTATGACCAACCCCACTTTATTTTTCATCTCAATCAGTTATTTCTAACATACCTACCCGTTATCTCCATTCCCTAAGGGTGCTCCCATACAAAATGTTCAATGCAGACTAGAAATTTATTGAAAAAAAGCCCCATAACTGCCAAGGAATCGCCTTTACGGGGATAAAATGTATGGCCCACCTCCATCCGTTTTTTGTTCTTAGCATTTTCTTAAAACATACTTGCCATATATCTCTACCCCTTAGAGGGGCTCCCATACAAATGTTGCGTTTTATGAAATTCTTAAATTAATTAAAATTGTGAATAAAATCAAAAGTTGCTAAACTTTGCACCGGTGAGTGGTGGGGGGGTTAAGAGAGAGAAAGTGTTGGTTTTACAAAAACAATCTACTTCAACATTTTAAAATGCTGATAAGCCCTCGTCCTTATTATAAAACATTTGGGTTTAAAAGTTAAAGATGGATGGAAATGTGTACTTTGCGCACGAATGCAGTTTAAAAAGTGCATTACAAAAAGTTTTTGCTGCAAATGTTTCATAATAAGGACGAGGACTCAATAACTAAACACAATGCTTACATATTTTTTGATAAAGAACACCTCATATCATGTAGCGTCCTAAAAAGCAGTCTTATAATCTCCGCAAAATAATTGAATTTTTAATGTACAAAATTTTTTTTCTTTTATTTATTATTTATTGAATCTTCACATATTTAAATATGAACATATCTTATTTTTATTTTTAAGTTTTAGTCCTGCCAATGCCGAACGAAAATACGCCTAATCATGGTTCCTATCAGTGTTGCTAAAACTTAATTAGGAAAAACTGTTAGATTTTGTTAAAAAAATGCCAAATATATAATAGAATAAATGCTAAAAAAATGTATATAAAAAATAAAGAAAAATTTTCATAAAAGTAAGGGCCAAGTACATTTTCTATAATATGCTGCATTTTGTCCATTAGCTTTCGCCGACGAGGTGTAAAATTGCCTTTTACAAAGGGTTGTTAAATGATAGACAGGTGCAATTGCACTGTGCACAGCACATAAACTTAATACCGCCTCTGCTAGAAATTTTTTTTTAAAGGGATTGGATAGTTTTTAGTTATGCCCGTAGCATTTTTGTGCTTTCTTGTTTCTGCATGTTGCTCCAGGCCACTAAATTTAGAAACAATATCGCATTTGCAGTAATTTCAAACGAGTTTTTGTTCTGTTTCTTTTACCCATTCTTTTAACTTCAGGCGCCTTAGCAAATCCTTGTGATACTTTTTTGAATAGGTGTTGCTTATTTTTGAAATTCTTTTCCTTTTTGATTTGCATTTCAGTTTATTTATATCCACATTAATATAGATGGGATTTAACCGAGTATTTACTTGATGTCTGGCTAAATACCGGGAATATTTATTTTTTGGGAATTTATTTGGGTATTAAAAAAAAAACACAAATGAATATGGTAATTATTAACAGAAAATAAAATTAATTTAATTTAAAGTACTTTTCGTTTTTTAAAAACGTCGCTAAATAGTAAAAGCTGGATAAATTGCAATTTTGCACAAAACTTTTATACCCACCCTTTGGGTAAATGCCAGGGTTTTTATCAATTCTTATCCAATTTTTCCTATTTACCGGGTATTTACCAATTGGATACTTACGATCTTCCCATCCTATACACATAAATGAGTAGGGATGAGATTTTACTACACTAAAAAAATCGAAAATATGTGCAAAAAATATGCAAAAAATAAAAAAATATGCACTAAAAACTTGAACATTTTCAATAAAAAGCGTTTACTTTTTTAATTTTATTTAAAACAATAAAAATGAATAAAAATTTCTATTGTTGTTTTGTGTGTTATTCATAGGTAAAATATTTTTAAAAACTTAATTTAAAAAACTACATAATTAAAATTGTTGTTTGCATAATCAAAAAAATACTTTTTATATCATCAAAAGTAAACCGTTGCTTGTTTTGTACATGGAAAATTATCCCAGCATACTTAAAGGATGCCAATTAAATTATAAAATATTAATTTTTTAATTTAGATCCTACATTTAATTCCAGATCAAAAATAGTTGAAATTTGTTTTATTTTTGCAAAACATTTTGGATTTTTTTTATTTATCGGGCTTTTCTTCCTTCCACATTGTAAATTTTACTTTCTGTCATATTAGTTAATTTGAGTTGACTATTAAGTGAACTAAATCCTTCCTAAATAGTTATTGTTTCTCTTACTTTAATTGCATAAGCATCGGTAGCAACAAGTTCTTCAATAACATTCTTAAATTGCTCAAAGTTTTTCGAATAGTATTCTAAAGTATCTCGCCAGGTTTTCCTTCTTGTTAATACTGGCTGCGTTCGTAAGGGTACCAAGGTTTACATTTCATTAAAAATTTGCAACTCGTGAAGCAGCCTTTAAAAATATTTTTTCCCGTATGAAATCAATAAATCAATATTATCGAATTGACTTCTAATTTCCTCTGCAACTCGGTGTAACCCATGTGCCATGCAAGTTACATGTAACAGTTTTGGATAAACTGTTATGAACAAGTCTTAACCATTTAAGGTGCTGCATTGGTTAAAAATTTAAGGATCTTCTGTCCAAATCTTGTATTTTAAGCAGAGTTTCAAAAAAATTAATTTATTGAATTTAAACATTTTTTTTTGAATATCTAATATGTATTTTCTTCGACCTTTATTATATTAATATATAAATTAAATTCTCGAGCTTAAGGTCTTTTTTTTTAATAAAAAACTTTTTTTTATAAATTAATGTGCATTTACATTGTTTAATTTTTTTAAAATCTAATTCAATGTTAGAATCTTAAAATTTTTTTTCTTTAATATTTGTATTACCATTAAACATTAATGCAAAATTTTAAAAATACCACAAGAACTAAAAAAAATGCTAAAGATTTTTAAATAATGCTAGATGCTAAATCAGTTTTTTCCATGCTAAATGACTTTAAGAAATGCTAGATCTTGCATGGAAAATGCTAAATTGGCAACACTGGTTTCAATTCACATTGGTTCTTAGCGCTCTTCTGATGGGACAAGTGCTGCAGCATCTCTTTTCCTTGAGCAAATGTTGCCGCCATCATTTGAAATACATCGATAAAGTGGATTTTCGTGCATTTGAAGCCTTTTAAGATATTTTATTAAGTATAAAAAGAGTATTAAGGCAAAAAAGGACCAGTAACATTTACATTTAACATCAAGCGGAGAGTAGGAGTCGGAGTTAAAGTCAAAGTTGGTGTCGGAGTCGGACTTTAAAAATTTCCGCGGCTGGAGTCGGAGCGGAAGTAAGAACTATTTCTAATTGCTCCACAGCCCTGCTTATATGAACACAATTTGGTTAATTGCCATTAGATAAGCTGAATCATCAGCTTAAGTTGATGTGTGGACGTAGTTGTTGGGTGGCATGCCTGACATATATTTCAAATGCAATAGATACCAAAAATTAATTCCCCGGGCAACTCCAGCGCTTATCGATTGGTAAAACTTAAAATATCTCCATCTTTAATAATATGTTTTCAACCGACTAAGGAATTTTCGAACAGATTGTTTGAGTTTACGGGTAAAATTAGCTTTAATTTACATATTGTGCCTTTATGTCAGACTTGAGAAACAATCAAGAAAGAGTGCAGAACAATATTTTTTCTAATGACGTTTACTAAGTAGGCTATTATGTGCTTTTTCGATTGTGATATGTTTCTTTTTAAGTCCGAATTGAAAAAAGTTAATTTTCATATAGAATCGCGATTACTTTAGAAACCAAATGATTCTCAGTTTATAGGCCTTTGTGGCTTAACTTTTGTGTGATATTTCCCTGGCTTAGGTATCATGGTAACTTGACCCTCCATTCTGGAGGGTAGTATTCAGTGAGTAA
This sequence comes from Pollenia labialis, assembly GCA_949318255.1. Taxonomy (NCBI): domain Eukaryota; kingdom Metazoa; phylum Arthropoda; class Insecta; order Diptera; family Polleniidae; genus Pollenia; species Pollenia labialis. The sequence continues at coordinate 138,086,924 of OX439139.1, read as the reverse complement.
AATTGCATTAAAAATTAAAATAATTATTTTTATTGCTGTGGTACCCCGCACCATAAGCATTTTGTTTCTTATTTAATCAAACCCAGGTACTTTCTTGGAGCAATTTCCCCTATCTCAAATCTTAGGGCCGTTCCGCTTATGGCAGGTGGCAACTCGACTGGTATATTGTTTGCAAAATTAGGGGTAAATACATTTTTCAAGTTTTAAACAAACCAGTTTCCTTTATCAACATAATTTCTTGTCCAACTTCCAATCGGATTTCGCATGTTTAGAAATTACCGGTCTTTTAAGATTTTTAGTTGCACGCCATAAAGAGTAGTCAGATTGTGGAATAACATACAGTTCCTTAAGATAAATTTACAGCATAATGTTAACTTTTATGGTTATAAGAGGAGAGGGTGTAAAAATGCATCTTTATCGAGTAAATTTTTATTACCTTTTGAAGGTATCCTAAAAACGACGCTTCTGCGGTGCACAATTGGTTTAACTATGGAGAATTGGAAATACGATAGTTTGATGATCTGGAAAATCAAAATGCTGACCTTTTTCAACCTCCGCGATAGCAAAGGCTTGCAGGGAATTAAAAGAAAAATCTGCAAACACATACGTTATAAAGTTGTTTTTTTCTATTCTGTTCTATTGGGTAGTTTTTTTTCTCAGTATAAGTGTGTTCATGTATATTTGTTATGTGTATTTTTGCTAGTTGATAAATGCAGCAAATTAACGAAATGGCTTATTGGCGCCAAAATATCTAAAAAGCATCATGACAGTGTTCGGTAGCAACGCAGTAGTATTCATTGTCGCTATTTTTGTTTTTTTTTTTATTTTTAATTCTATGAATATATAGAGAGTTGGGAAAGCAGTCAAAAACTGAAGAAAACAGCTGTCTCAAGTAAGTAAAAGTTAGTTTCTGCAGCAGTTTTTTGCTTGTTCTCGTATAAGTTAGTGAAAATCATCTACTCGCTGTACGAAAAAATAACAAAGACAACAACTGCAAAAATAATATTTAGTTTTTTCTTAAATATTTTATTTTTTTACACGGAAGTCGGCATCATGTCGTCATGTTGGCAGCAGTTTGCCATTTTACTACTCAAACATATTTGACGCCGTTCCAAATTAGCCCTTCCGAGCAAAAAAGCAACAACATCCGAAAAAAATCTGAAGTTTAAAACAAAAAAAGGAAACTAAAGAAGGACAAAAACAAAACCAAAAAATAAAAAAAAATGTTAAAAGGCAAGAATGAATTAAAGCCGAAAATGGTTGTCATTTTGTTAATTGCTACACAAAAGATAGAGAGGCGTAAACCCGTTAGAAATGTTGAACAACAATAATAATAAATAGTTTGAAATTAATTTGAGCACATGATAAAATGATACTCTAGTAAAAACATTATTTCTTAAATTTTTTTTAGAATCAAGAAATAACATTAGAATAAAATAAATGGTATCAGATTAAGGATTAAAAGTACAAAGTAGTGACGGCAATTGAAAAAAAAACAAAGATGTTTTTTTCGATGCAATGCCTCGCATACAGGCATGAATGTTACTCAGAAAAAATTATTGCCGAATTATTTTCAAACAAACGCTTGTTTGAAAATTTTTTTGATTTCTACAAATTTTTTTACTGATTCAATTAATATTTTTGTTTGATTTTTATTTAACCAACAAAAATGTTTACAACTATTCAATAATATAATGGTTACAAGTTTCCATAATTTTGTATGAAATATTTAATGCTCTTTAATGTTGTCGTTTTTTGCATTTTTTTTATTTGATCGAAACAACACTTCTTTATGTAAAATATAAGAACAACGACAAAAAACACATACAGTCTATTTTGGGACGCTTTAAAAAAGTACAACAATAAGAAAGATACTAAAATAGTGTGACGAGGTTTGTAGTAAAAAAAAACCAAAAACAATAGCAGGTAGAAAAAAACGTCTCACTCTTTCCAAACAACAGAAACAACAACATTATAAGAAAAAAAATTAATTTTTGGTTGGTACAAAATATTGAAAAACAAAATCCCGTATTAAATTTTTTAAAATTGTTTACTTAAATACATTCATTATATACAAAAAAGAATGATGACGAAAAACATATCGAGCCGAGCCAAGGAAAGGATACAGCAACAGTGATGAAGAAAAACATTGTGTGTATAAACAAGACAAGAAAGGCTTTGTTCAAAATTTATTCCAACAAAAAAATGTGTATCAAAGCCAGCCGCCGCTCTGCTCTGCCTTCATCTTCTCTTTCAGTGGTTGCTTGGGTGCGCGTCATTGCTTGTGCAAAAACTTTTTGTTTGATTCAGCAAAATTATTTGTTTGAAATTTTTATGAGTTTCAGTAAACTTTTTGTTTGATTCAGTAAAATTATTTGTTTGAAAAAATCAGTGTTTTTTTTTCAGTAAACAAAATACAAATAAATTGTTTGAATATGCGAACTTGTTTATAGGACAGATTTCAGACAAAAAATGTTTTGATTCCACAAATTTTTTGTTTGAATTGGAAAAATAATTTTTTCTGTGTACTTGTGATATTTCGCAAAATACGTCGATGTTTTCTACACCTCGTTTTTTGTAGCATAATATTTATGAATGTGTTTTTTAAAAAAAAACAGGAATTGAACAACAAAAACCTTTATTACGTTTGCAATTTTTAAAATAACTGATTTTTTTTTACTTTTTTTCCACATCAATCGCCATTTGTTGAATATTGCCTAACACTTTTCCTCAAAAATCGTAAATAAAGTACCAACAATTTTTAATTTTGTTTCTGAATACTACATACATACATATTTACAATTTTATAATTTCAAAAAAAATGAATAATAAAAAATTTGGCATAATGTGCCCTGTGTGTGTGTTAGACAAATTTTGAAAATATATGTACATTAGGGGTGGAATAGTGTTATATGGCGAGATTTCGATACGCTAGAATCCCCAATTTTGTAAACTTTGTAAAAAAACGCATGAGCCAAACAATTTGGGGGGTTGGGATGGGGTAAATGGCTCCTCATCGGGGTCATAGCTAGGGGAGAACAATACAAAAGTTGAAAAAAAGTTTCACAACTGGTCCTGAGTCGCTTCTAGAAGGGTAAAATGCAGGACTGACTCCCACTTATATTCAACCCCCCACCCCCACACTACATTTTTTTATTAACATACTAACCCCCTATCTGTGCTCCTAAAAATTACCAGCCACCGCCCTAACTAGCCCCAGAGTGATCCTAGAGGAGTAAAATATATGACGCACCCCCAATATTTTTGCTACCCGAAGATTTTTTCAGAATATACCTAGTATAAGTTTCGTCGCTTTAAATTAATTATTTTAAACAATATATTTTAATTATTTATTCTACCTTAGTTTTTATTGCCTATTTCCAGTCTTCTAAGTAACTAATTAAATAGTAAGAGAACGTTTGTGTGTATAACAAGAATATTATCAAAAGGAATACAAATATCTAGTGTTGTGAGTTGTGAGTAGAGTCGATAATTGTCGGGAACAGCGACCACCATCATAATTAAAGATGGAGACTAGGTATATTCTGATAAAATGCTCGAGTAGCAAAATTATTTTATAAAAAATAATATTTAGTATGGGAGTCCTCTTAAGGAGGACTGATAGGGGGTTAGTACGTTAATAAAAACTGTAGTGGGAAAACTATTAGTGGGAGTAAGTCTTACATTTTACCCGTCTAGGAGCAACTCAGGGGCAGTTTTAAAGCTTTTTTTTTGGCTTTAGTATAGTTTTCTCCTAGCTTTGACCCCGATGAATAGCCATTTACCCCCATCCCACCCTATAATTTTTTGGTTCATGCGTTTTTTTTATAAACTTTAAAAAACTGGGGGTTCTAGCGTATCGAAATTAAAAAGTCGTGCACTATTTCACCTCTAATGAACATATATGTAAGTTAGGTAAAAAGCAGAGAAGGCGACTCCAAAATTTTTCGTCATAAAAATGTTCTAATATATTACAAAATAAAAAAATTTCAAGGTCTGCTTCAAAAATTTTTAAGTCAGAAAATAAGGACCGGTCTTCTTTACACATCGTCGTCTATTGAGTTATTTTGAGAGTTCTGAAGCTCTTTTGGTCATACATAAATCTACTAAGCGGTTTTGCGATACCTTAATGGGTTTCGAAGTTATACACAAAATATTCCTACAACAAGTGCTATGTGCTGAGCCATTCATAGCAATTTTTTGTTATTTAATTAAAAACTTAATACTAAACTTTCTTCTATAAACAAAAAGTGTTATGTGTTCAAACTGGTATGATCATATATATAAAAATCAGCTTCAAAAAGGGTTATTTGTAGTTTTTCTTAAAAATCATGCACCGCTGTTACATATTTAATCCGAATTTCTTTTAACACAGTATTTAAGTAAATATACGCGAGAATTATTGTGGCTTTTGATGTCAATAAAGTATAAAACAGTTATTTCGCTCTCCTGAAAACCTGATAGAAACACACATATCACTTTTTGCTGGCTAGACTGCGAAATAAATACATTAAAGCTCAATGCGGCACGTGTTAGAATTAAATTATCGATTTAAATTTTTACAGAATTATTTTATTGCTATTTTTAACCATTTGAAAGGTACTGAATTAAAAGAAAGAGTTAAAAGTCAGTCCTCAGATACATTTACCATCAAGGTTAGTTGGAGTCGTAGTCGTACTAAGAAATTTCAGCAGATGGAGTCGGAGTTTGAACTATTTCTTGATGAATTCACAGCCCTACTCTAAGCCGAGTGGTTTTAAAACATCGATTTATATCGTCCACCACCAGTACAAGATGCTTTAAAGACATACATGTTTTTCTTTTGCTAAAAACTATTTAATTCAAACATTAAAAAAAGAACCAATTTTCCTAGGGAATATTTACAATATTGATCTTATTGGCTAAACGTATAATTATTCTGGGCCCATATGATTAGCGAAGTTGATTTATCGATTTTCGTCTGACCGTTGGTCCGTATGTATGTTGGATATGGGGTTTACGAAGACCCCAGAAGTGATGAGGACTAGGTTGTTATATTTATATGTCACATAAATATACTCCGTTAAAAATTGCTATTTAAATATTAACAACAAATTAAGGGGGTAATTTTGTTGTTCACTTCACCATGCGTTGAGAAAATTTTCATATACAATTTTTTAAATTTTCAAAAACAACAAAATTACCCCCTAAATGAAATGCCTTTGTAAGATCTAGAACTTTACAAATAAAATTAACAACATTAATGGCAGCTTCCTCTGTACCACATGCTTCCCGGAATCCATTTTGAAAATTATTTAGTAAATTATGGGTTTTAAAAAAAATGGAAATTCAATTGTGCAAAATTCTTTCAAACACATTATTAAATGTGTTTTGGTCTATACATATCAGACGTACAACTATTGATTCCTTTTGGATTTTGAAAATATTAGAATAAATGCTCATATACACCATATTATTGAAAATATTTACCAAAATAGTAGTATACTCATTCTTATTACTCAATATTATTATTACAATTATTATTTTGTTTTAAATACAACAGTATTTTTTTTAAACAATTGTAAAATATCTTAATAGCACACCTTGTGAATCCCCAACATGTTCGTGTTTTTTAGTTTAGGCATCTTTTTGTTAAAATTGAGAATATATAAATTATTATGAGACGTTATAAAGTTGTTAAATTAATACAAAATTATTTTTTATTTTTCAGAATTCGCAAGCAGGATTTTGAACTGAAATAAGGTAATAATTATATTACTAGTTGTATACAATATTTAAATGAGATTTTATCTAGTTATTCAATGAATAGGAATAGTTATTTAAAAAATATGTGAAGGCAAAACCAATAGAAATTTTGTATAGAGAAATGGCCTCCCCCCAAAATGTAAAAATATGTTTTCTTTATTTCGCTAATAAATTATTTGACAAAAGTTAACATTTTTTCTAAATAATTAGAATTGTGGTTATTTTGTTGAACTATTTATGGTTTTTAATCCAAATTTTTAATATTTTAATCATTTTTATTTTTAATTTTATTTTATGAAGAAAGGAATTTTACAACATGAAAATTAATTTAAACTGTTATTGATAATCATTCATTCTTGACTGACCTGAGATTCGAACCCAGGCGCCTGGTTACCATGACATGTTTCGATCACAACCACTTGATCTTAAGTCTTAAGACGGCAAATCCATCTGAGGAGATCAAGTGGTTGTGATCGAAACATGTCATGGTAACCAGCCGCCTGGGTTCGAATCTCAGGTCAGTCAAGAATAAATGATTATCAATAACAGTTTAAATTAATTTTCATGTTGTAAAATTCCTTTCTTCATAAAATAAAATTAAAAATAAAAATGATTAAAATATTAAAAATTTGGATTAAAAACCATAAATAGTTCAACAAAATAACCACAATTCTAATTATTAGAATTGAAATTTTTAATTTTTTTTATTAATAGCAAAAATCCCTTGTTGTTGTATTTTTATTACATTTTTCTGTATATCTGCATAACGGCAAAAGCCAAAGTTTCCAAATTAGGTAAAAACATTAAGGTAATCAATACACATCAGTGTTGCCAATTTAGCCATTTAGTGGCTAAATTTAGCAATTTTTCAACTTGTTTAAACATACAATTTTTATTTTAAAAGAATAATTTTTATTTTATTATAAAAATTTATAAAAGCAAAATAAACATTTTTTGCCTTTAATTCAAATCACAACTTTAAAAAATGTTGAAAATCGCTATAAACGATGATGATGAAACATCTTTCAAAATAACGGAACAGTATTCCAATATTAAATTTATAAAATGGATCAACACAAATATCGGTGTTTCTTTCTGGTTGCAAGTATTTCAATAAAGAGATGCAGGCGGCAACAAATTTTTTTTAGAAATTTCCATGGTGTAATGCTGAAGTAGAGAGGGTATTTCGCCAAGTAAACATCTTTAAAAGTAATTTGAGAAATAGGTTACATTTAACAACCGTTAATTCGATTTATCAATGAAATATTTATACCACCACCACAATAGTGGAGAGGGTACTATGCGTTTGTGCTGATGTTTATAACACATATTCGTATACCGATTGACTCAGAACCATTTTCTGAGTCGAATTAAAGATGTTTGTCCGGCTGTCCATGTAAACCTTGTGCGTAAAGTACAGATCGCAAACTTGCAGATCATTTAATAAAATTCGGTACACAGGTTCTAATGAGGTGTAGGGAATCATATAGTCGGGGTTTACCGACTATATATTTCTTACTTGTTTTTTTATTGTAGGTCTGGAATCAAAAGGTTGGGTAAATGTTGTCGTGATTATGATTTACCTTCAAATTATTTTAAACTAATACGCACGAGTGATTCCAGTGAGATGAACAATAACGACATAAAATTTATCGATGATATAATTTTTTAAATATCATTCAAATGGATAATCATTCAAAAAAGCAAATTTCGATCTACCAAAGGTTAAAATACAATTTGGTTAAAGGATTGATGTTTGACTATTGACGTCAGTAGTCGTCGATGGCTGCGAGTGTAAGACGGCAAATCCATCTGAGGAGATCGAGTGGTTGCGATCGAAACATGTCAGGTCAGGCAAGAATGAATGATTATCAATAACAATTTTGATTAATTTTCATGTTGTAAAATCCCTTTCTTCATAAAAATAAATTAATGAAAACTAAATTTGATGAACTTAAGCCTGATTAAAATATTAAAAATTTGGATTAAAAACCATAAATAGTTCAACGAAATAACCACAATTCTAATTATTATCTTTCAAATTATTAAATAAAGTTTATTCTTATTTAATAAATTGATCTTAACTTACAATTTCATCGTTAACAACTTTAAATGAATTATTTATGTTTTGTTATTGAATTTGAATGTGTTTTTATTTAAAAAAGCGTTTAGCCATATTTTTAGCCCATTTTTTGGCATTTTTTCTCGTAAATTTGGCCATTTTTGGTCTCCATGTTTTGGAAACACTGATACACAGCATCCCACAAAATGTGGGCGGGATTAGAGAAGTGCGCATGGTACCTCACGTACAAAAAATATTAAAAAATTTAAAAAAAACCTGAATTTTTGGACCGTCATCTGACCTATGGTTACGCCTTGTATGCCACAGATATAATTTTATGACAACGATCAAATACTGTTCATAATTTGGCTCTCCGATATCTTGTTGGAGTTGCTTTTGTCATTTAAAAATTCAAAAACTATAACTTTTGACGATTCCGGAAAAAAAGTTTATCTTTTAGGATTCATAGGTCTCTCAGAATTTAAAGAAAAAAAAATAATCTTTTTGACATTTTTTTTTTTGCTTTTCTGGTAATTAGGAACACTTTTATTTAAAACTTTTGTCGCCTTGTATTTAATATTCACTTAATTTATTTTTTTTACCAAATTTTGCTATGGGCAAATTACATTTTTTGCTCCTCCTCCATTACATAAAATTAAACATGACCACGACGAAAAAATGGTCAGATGACTCGTCTAATAAAGATAAACGTTTAGTGGAACTCGACAGAAGCGAAAACAGTTAAGGCGATTGGAAAGAAAACCATTTCGTAAATCCCAACCATAATTAAATTGGAAACAATTTTAAGCCAACTCAGCCTTAATAATCAAAATGTAGTGCTGTCAGTAGTTCTGGAAGTTTTGGAAAATTTTATTTGACAAATATGGATCAAATATTATTATAGAGCAGTAAGAAGGCAAATTAAAACGGGTCATCCCAAGGAATTCAGCTCCTTCAAAATTTAATCCTACTTTTTTACAGCCCGAACTTATATGCAAATTCTTTTTGCCATTAAAACATTTTTGTTCCATAAGAAATACGACCATTTTATAATATTAACAAAATAATTAAGAAAGTAGTACTTGGTCCACACATGCAAACTATTTTACAAACGTTAAAATTTTCAACAATTTTTTTAAATTTATTTTTCATTCGACTGTCGACGTTTGATAGCCAGGGGAAAGCTTCTATCTAAAATAACTCATAATTGGGGCCTTTACAGAACGTGCAAAATGAAACAAATGTTTAATAAAAATTGTGGTTGCGTGTAGGGCGTCAAATGTTTGCCTATTGTAACCATAGCTTTGGTCGTTTGAGTACCAGGTTCTAGTATTAGTAACTTAAGATTAGGGATGCCAATCCCGAAATCCCGAATACCGAAATCCCGGGATTATTCTAAATATGTAAGTACCGAATCTCGATTTTGGTTTTAGTAAATATGTGGTATTTTTTTTATTAAATACAACTATATTTAAATAAACGTGAGTCACACTGTTAAAAATACCTTAAAAAATTTTAGATTAAATCAAAATGACAATGAATATAATTTTTAACTGGTTACAAAAAGAAGTCGCAAGTGAATAAATGTTACATGCAATGCATTTTTTACCACATAAAACAAAATCAGAAGATAATGTTCGGTGTGGTGTTTTTCTAAGTAAATGATAATAGAACTACGCACGCAAAAAGCAAGTTGTGGAAAAAGGTGTTAAAAACTTTAGCGGGTTCTACCAATGTTCTTTCGACACATATTTGCTTAAGTTTATTTTATTAAATTTATACTTGCATATATATTTGATATAAAATAAATTTAATATTGTCATATAGCATATATGTAGCTATTTATTTACGATACCACCCAGAAGTGTTTAATGCGAGCATTGTTTTCGTCGGCAGCATATGTTTTCAATAAAATAAGGTATCGATTATCAGACGCCATTAATTTGTTTTAGAAGCTTTTTAAAATATAAGTTTTAATACATAATTTTTCCATATTACTTCAAAAGAATATAATTAACTGTTTTATTTTGTAATGAGTTTAATATTCTTCATTTTATTATTAATATGTATATGAATTTAAAAAATTGGCCTTTATATATGAAATCCCGAAAAATCCCGATCTGTCCCGGGATCCCGTTTTTTGAATAAAAAATCCCGAATCCCGGGTTTCAAAAAATCTGGTCCCATTTGGCATCCCTACTTAAGATGCATAGTCGTATGACTAATAAACTAATTTCATGTTACTCATACGCCACCCATTGAAATATCTTTTTTTTTTTTCTCAATTCAATGGTAATCTTTATTTAGCATTTCAGTATAAACTAATTTAACAATGTTTTAAGAGTTTAGGACTATTTTCCTTTTCTACTTGATTATTAAATAACAATATTGTGTTGTTTATTTGCATTTAAGTTTAACATTGTTTAGAGAAGGAAAAATTTACAAAAAAACCTTTCTGAATTTTTTTTGGTTTTAAAAAGAGACTTAATGTTAGAAAATAAAATTACGTTGAGCCCAGCTCATTGATATGGTTAAACTCAGAGTCACGACATCTGTTGGTAAAATTCGTAGTAAGCCTGTGGATACGAGTGTTGACGAGTTCAACGTTTGCAAGGTTGTGCAGCCGTTGGGTAGAATAATGCCAAGGCAAGTTATGTATCATTTTTAAAAGTTTATTTTGGGCTATACGTAATTTTTTAATATGAGACTGTTCAGCTGTAGACCACAATGGGGCAGCATAGAACATGATGGCGTGAAATACTGATTTGAATATGAGAGTTTTATTTGCTATACTGAGTTTAGACTTTCTGTTTAATAAAGAATACAGTAGTCTTATTATTTTATTGATTTTGTCTATTACGTAGGGGACATGATCTTTCAATTTTAATTTGGGATCTAATATCACACCCAAGTATTTAACTTTACTGGACCAATTAATTAAGTTGTTGTTGCACAAAATAGGTTGTTGAGGCAGATAACAAGATTTACGACGTCTGGAAAAATATATTGCTTGGGTCTTTTGCGTATTGACTGATATTTTCCATTTTGTAAACTTCTGCTAACGCACGTTGTAGGTTGGTAACAATATCAGCCGCTAATATACCTGAACTGAGAATCGCCGTATCATCAGCAAATATAGATATGGAACAACCGTTTAAAACTGGGAAATCTGCGGTTAAGATGTTGTACAGTATTGGAGAAATACACGAACCCTGAGGGCATCCTGCAAGAATCTGTGACTGGGTAGAATGTTCATGTCCAATGTGAACCTCAAAGATACGATTTGAAAGAAAACTATGAATCAATTTAATCAAATATATTGGGAAATTATAGTTGATAGTTGAAAATATGGAATAATGGTTGTAGAAATTTTAAATTTTTTTATCTTGCAGTATTGAAAATAAAATTTTTAGTTTCTATACCAAAAGTTTTAAGTGTTTTATATACATTTAATTTTCAAGAAATCAGTATCAATAGAATAAAAATATTTCAAAAATTTATAATTTTTGTAAAATAAAAATAAAAAAATACAATATATAAATAATGCTAAGTAGTTTATATATAATTGTTCAAATTTAACCAAAAATGGTCATCAAAATAATAATATTGCTTGTTCTAAACGAAAAAATAGCAGTCTCAGGGCATTCTTGCCAGTTTGTGGGAATTTTTGTGTCCTAAACCATTTTAACAGTATTATAAATACATTTTTTGTATTGTGGATTTTACTTTAAAGAAATAAAAAAAGCAGATAAATTTCACAAAAAAAGAAATGACATCTTCTGAATTGACTCATAGCATCTTCGGAATGGCAAAGGCAACGACATCTGGAATCGGTAGCAAAGACAAACATCCAACCGAAGACGATAATTTTAAGTGTTATAACCTTTCTATAACCAATCTGGCAAGATAAGGTAATTAGTTTTAAAATGAACAATACTATTTACCTCTTTTCGAAGAACAACATGCTAAGATTGAAAACCAATCATGTTATTGTAAGTGTTAAACATGTTTTAGTTATTTTTAACCATAACTTGTTCGGATACAACCACAATATGGTTGTAGCTTCTTGGTGGAGGACTAATTCTACCATAACATGGTTGCCGATGACAATTATATGGTTAAATGAAATATAATATCTTTAATACGATTTCCGTATGACGTGCTAAATTCCCAATTTTTGAGGGAAAGCTGGCTTCTATACGCTTAAAATATTTTTTAAAAATAGTTTTGTTGGAACTGACCATATTTAAACATTTTTTTTTTCTCTGGGTGTATATGATCCTAACCCAAATAAGTATGTATGTATTAAATAAAAATTTTAAAACAAAATTATTAAATATTTTTCGGGCCTTTTTTTAATTTGGCTGGTTATTCTTTAATTTTTTTCGGTCTATTCCTTCACGATGCACTGTTTTTTGTAATTTCAATATGAAATATCGCCCAAAACTTGGGACTTGTTTAAATTTTGATTTGGGAAATATTTATTTTTTTTTGGGGTTTTAGTTCATTGGGAGTTATTGCAGTCAGTCTAACGATGTTCGTCCGTCCATCTGGCAGGACAGTTGGTTGGATTTCTGTCCACGTAACATTGTTTGCAAGATACTTTTAGAAAAGATAATTTTATGAGATTCGGTACCTACATTTCGAAAGTAATAAGAACGAAGCCAATTGAAAGTGTGGAAAACCGGTCCATAATTTAACATGGCCAGAATACAATACTTCTTTCGTTCTATAAATAATCTTACAAAATTGTATTGGAATCAGTCCACATCTGACTTAAGCTCCCATAAAAATACTACTCCCGAATTTCTTTTAATACTATAACTGCCTTTTAAATGTTGGTACATACAACATAAAAGTTTGCGACAGTAACTTCTACGATAGCTAATATGTTATGACAAAATTTTGAAGATTTCTACAGGTATATTTTGAAATGCTTTCATGTTTCTAATGTAGCCAGTAAAGGTAACATTTTGTTGTCATGCATGGCTCAATTAATTTTGACAAAAGTTTTTATAACTATATTTTTTACCATGGCAATCAAACAATTCCATCAGCTTAAGGTTAACCTTTCGAATAGTTTATGGTTACACATACCTGTCTAAAGATGATTGAGAGTCGTACATACATAATTTTATGTAACAATACCTTTAAATCTATACATATATAATTTTTGAATATTATGTCTATGTTATTAAGGTGCCAGCAAAACATCACGTAAATAATGCGTGTATGTATGTGGGGAATTTTTTAGGGATGTTTTGTAACAGGCACCTACATTTAAAGTGAAATTGAGAAGAAAATACCCAGTTACAACGAACATAATACAAAAACTTACTTTATATATTATTAATTTTTCTGGTAGACATTTTAAAACTTTTTAAGAGTTTTTTAACAATTCCATCAGATTTTTTTTTTGCAAGCTGAAGCCGAATCGGTTGGAATGGTTAAAAATCGTTCTCAATGTCGACCTGTTTTATTAATATTTAAAAAAGTAAATGTTCACTGATATACTAAAATCAATGTGAATATACACTAAGGCCGATGGAAGTGCCAGATGATGTTGGATAACGGCTAAAAAATACCATAGAAAATACAGCGCAAAACAATTTTCTAGATATTTTTTTTTCTTATATTAACTTATAATGTATGCATTTAAAAAATGCACAAAACACAAATTTGATTTTTAAATCCTTATTTTTAACAACTATTCAAGTCATACATCTCACAGTTTTTGTAGGTCCAATTAGTTGCGAATAAAGTCAAAAATAATGAACGGATTTTACCAAACTATGGCCGATTTTATTTATAAGGCATGTGAATATATATACAGCAAGCTTTCTCGTAAATTTTTTTCAATTAAACCATTAGTCAAATATAAAATCAGTTTAAATTAAAAATTTAATCAGGGCAATTAAACGTTTACTTTTATCAACATCATTACTGAAGAAAATGTTGTTTATATTTTGATATTTTTATTTGATACAAGTGATCGAAAATAAGCAGTACATTTTTTGGCGTTTGGCTCATACAGCCAATAACGATATCTATTTTTTTAGTGATTGTGTAGACAAACATTATATGTTTATGTTCTATAACGTTTCTTTTTTACATTGATAAAGGAATGAACAAACAAAAAGTTTTAGCATCGACAGCAGCACGAACAGCTTGTGTGTGTATTGTGTATATCAGAGTTCAGAGAAAGTCATATGTGATCGCTCATATTCAACCATTCTTGAATTTTTTACATAAATGAAAAATGTAAAATATGTAACTTTTTTCACAGTCATAAATGAATTGTTAATATTTCGGCAAATTCATTCTTGTTTTTGAGGAAAAATCCAATTTTGCCTTTCTTCAGTCATGTAAAATGAGGAAAAAAAAAGTTTTAAAAACGATCCTCACTAGTAATGTTGTTGTTGCTCGACAGTTTGCATGACTACAGCTCGAAATGCCTGTGTGTGTATTTGGTTGTGTAAAATATTTTTGGCAAAGGCAACCAGCCAAAGTGTCTGTTGCATTTTTTGTAGGAAAAAATTATTGGAAAAAAATTAAAAGGACTGCTCATATCGTCATCTTAAATGCAGAATAACATAACATTTCATAAGTTTACATGCAGAGCAAAAAACTTTGTAAAATGTTAATTATTTGAGATTTAAAATCAATTTTAAATATTTCAGATAAAAATGCGATAACCCATATATTTTTGAAGAAAAATATCATTTTTATTATTTTTTAAAATGTGTTAATATTAATTTGTATTTTTTGGAAACAAAAAGACATATCGTAAAAGAAAGTATATTAGTATTAAGTGAAACAAACATATAATATATTAAATTATTAAATATTTGTGTTTAATTACCGGAAAATGGAATATATACATATATATAAATATATGATAATCGCACGATTAATATGTAGCATCATAAGGATTGCGTTGACATGTTAAATAAGTTTGCTTTTCTGATGCAGCGCAGGCAGTAATGCATTTAACAATGTGAAGAACTGATATTGTTATAGATATTATGACATACCTATTATTTATAATTTTTTTTATTGATTTTAATTACTTATAAGTAGTGGTTTAAACTAAAATATGTACTTCATTAAATTTAGCTATGAATTGATTTTAAAAATACATCTTTTTCATTCTTATCTAAACGTATTTTGATCTCCATAAAATGAATTATCTTAATGAATTTTTTTTTACAATGAACAAATTTTGCAAATAAATATTTGACTCATATTCATTCATACCTATTTGTCTCCAGTTCACGAATTATTTCAAAATAACTCTGCATCATATACTTTCAAAGCTAATGCAACAAGTTAATTTTAATTAGGTAATTTATGAAAAATATAAAAAAGATGGAAAGAGTAGTCCAACTAAGAGTAGTTGTTGATAGCAGCTCCGGTATTTAGTAAACGTAAATATTGGACAAAGTAGTACTTCTCCAAAGAAAGATATTATTAGAATTTAATAAAGCTGAAGAATTAACAAAATATAGCTAAACAGTCTATATTCCACTACTTATTTAAAAAAAAAATTGCGTTTATTCTAAAAATTTATAAAAATTGTCTTTTTTAAGGATATTGATGAAGGGCCACTTGGAAGAATGCAATTCTAACACAAAAAACCCCGAAAATTTTAAATAAACTAATAAAAAATATTTCTTTTGTATTATAAACTTTATATTTTATGGTCCCATACAGATTTATTATAGGGAAGTTCGACTATATTTAAATTTATTAAAAAGGAAATACATATGTACATACATATATAAACTCAAAAATCTAAGGACCTGCAGATGTTGTCATTTATTCTTGGAAATTCTTAGCGTTTGGGAGTGCAATGGGGTAGGCTACACAATTTCAAGATTACTAACGGTTCGGTTCTTTTAATTTTACAGCACTTATTTATTTTTTCTTATGCTATACTGAAAATTATTATTATTAATTATTATTTGATCACAAATTTCACTAGCACCGTAGTAACAGCAATCAAACAGATCACCCAATTTTGATGTTGTAAAAAAATGTGTTCTTATAAAAATAATTAAAAACTCTGCTAATTTTTTTCTTGAGTGTGATTATACATTATGTTGTTAAGAACAATGATATACATATGTATTTGATAACACTTAATTTTTCATTTTGTAAATAACTTGGTTATTTTTTTAGATAGAAGTTTAAAATTTTATAAAAATATGTTGTAACGTGAATTGTAATCAACAAAACAAGTCAATTTCAAATATTCCAATAATATCTTCATTGTTTTGCATTTAAGCTAACGATATGTGTTTTGTTTGTGAAAAATAAAAATTCTTTGATGCCTTTAAAAGGGTTACTTTTTCGTTTCGTTAAAAAGACGTACCTGAAGGCAGAAATATTAAGAGAAAAAATAGCCATATGAAGTTGTTGGTATTTTGTGCTTGTAAAAATATTTTGGTTTCTGTACCAATCGCGTCGGTGGGTTTTTTTTCTTTGAAAACACTTTTCTTAAGCAAGTAAAAATATTTAAAAAAAAAATGAAAAGGTCTTGTTTTGCTACAATTTATGTGTAAATAACCTCTACACATAAAAGCAAATGTGACAGTTGGTAAAGTATTTGGGTAAGAAGATGTGTTTTTTGACGGATTAATGAATCTTTATTGTTTCGCACGAAATTTATTGCTTACTTTTTTATGCTAGAATTATATAACAGAGCCCAAAGAGTTAACCTTACCATTTTGTGGTTATTTACTTGACGTAAATTTGAACTGTTATAATGACTTTATACATTTTTGCAGGCAAACACAGGTGCGCATTTTTTGCATATTTTGTAAAAAGTTATGATACCATTAGGTAGAATTAAAATGTAGGCACAGATGTTTGAATAATTTGTCCTGTTGCCTTTTCTTATTGTACATTTTTCATTAATCCGTCAATAAAACATCTTCTTGACCAAATACTTTACCTACTGTCACATTTGCTTTTATGTGTAGAGGTTATTTACACATAAATTGTAGCAAAACAAGACCTTTTCATTTTTTTTTTAAATATTTTTACTTGCTTAAGAAAAGTGTTTTCAAAGAAAAAAAACCCACCGACGCGATTGGTACAGAAACCAAAATATTTTTACAAGCACAAAATACCAACAACTTCTTATGGCTATTTTTTCTCTTAATATTTCTGCCTTCAGGTACGTCTTTTTAACGAAACGAAAAAGTAACCCTTTTAAAGGCATCAAAGAATTTTTATTTTTCACAAACAAAACACATATCGTTAGCTTAAATGCAAAACAATGAAGATATTATTGGAATATTTGAAATTGACTTGTTTTGTTGATTACAATTCACGTTACAACATATTTTTATAAAATTTTAAACTTCTATCTAAAAAAATAACCAAGTTATTTACAAAATGAAAAATTAAGTGTTATCAAATACATATGTATATCATTGTTCTTAACAACATAATGTATAATCACACTCAAGAAAAAAATTAGCAGAGTTTTTAATTATTTTTATAAGAACACATTTTTTTACAACATCAAAATTGGGTGATCTGTTTGATTGCTGTTACTACGGTGCTAGTGAAATTTGTGATCAAATAATAATTAATAATAATAATTTTCAGTATAGCATAAGAAAAAATAAATAAGTGCTGTAAAATTAAAAGAACCGAACCGTTAGTAATCTTGAAATTGTGTAGCCTACCCCATTGCACTCCCAAACGCTAAGAATTTCCAAGAATAAATGACAACATCTGCAGGTCCTTAGATTTTTGAGTTTATATATGTATGTACATATGTATTTCCTTTTTAATTAATTTAAATATAGTCGAACTTCCCTATAATAAATCTGTATGGGACCATAAAATATAAAGTTTATAATACAAAAGAAATATTTTTTATTAGTTTATTTAAAATTTTCGGGGTTTTTTGTGTTAGAATTGCATTCTTCCAAGTGGCCCTTCATCAATATCCTTAAAAAAGACAATTTTTATAAATTTTTAGAATAAACGCAATTTTTTTTTTAAATAAGTAGTGGAATATAGACTGTTTAGCTATATTTTGTTAATTCTTCAGCTTTATTAAATTCTAATAATATCTTTCTTTGGAGAAGTACTACTTTGTCCAATATTTACGTTTACTAAATACCGGAGCTGCTATCAACAACTACTCTTAGTTGGACTACTCTTTCCATCTTTTTTATATTTTTCATAAATTACCTAATTAAAATTAACTTGTTGCATTAGCTTTGAAAGTATATGATGCAGAGTTATTTTGAAATAATTCGTGAACTGGAGACAAATAGGTATGAATGAATATGAGTCAAATATTTATTTGCAAAATTTGTTCATTGTAAAAAAAAATTCATTAAGATAATTCATTTTATGGAGATCAAAATACGTTTAGATAAGAATGAAAAAGATGTATTTTTAAAATCAATTCATAGCTAAATTTAATGAAGTACATATTTTAGTTTAAACCACTACTTATAAGTAATTAAAATCAATAAAAAAAATTATAAATAATAGGTATGTCATAATATCTATAACAATATCAGTTCTTCACATTGTTAAATGCATTACTGCCTGCGCTGCATCAGAAAAGCAAACTTATTTAACATGTCAACGCAATCCTTATGATGCTACATATTAATCGTGCGATTATCATATATTTATATATATGTATATATTCCATTTTCCGGTAATTAAACACAAATATTTAATAATTTAATATATTATATGTTTGTTTCACTTAATACTAATATACTTTCTTTTACGATATGTCTTTTTGTTTCCAAAAAATACAAATTAATATTAACACATTTTAAAAAATAATAAAAATGATATTTTTCTTCAAAAATATATGGGTTATCGCATTTTTATCTGAAATATTTAAAATTGATTTTTAATCTCAAATAATTAACATTTTACAAAGTTTTTTGCTCTGCATGTAAACTTATGAAATGTTATGTTATTCTGCATTTAAGATGACGATATGTGCAGTTCTTTTAATTTTTTTCCAATAATTTATGCCTGCTAAAAAGCAGCACATACATTTTGGTTCACCATGGTGCTGCAGCCAACAAATAATTTTACAAAACAAAACACACACACATGCTTTCACGTTGCCCAGCGGGAAAAATTGCCAGCGCTTTCACTTTGCAGGCCTTAAAGAAGGTTTACAACTGTATTTTTAATAAACTTTTACTTATTCCACTCTGCATTATTTTAAAAGTTCTTTTAGAATAGTTTTTATTAAATATTTTAGAAATTGGGATTTTCTATTCTAAGATAAGGCCTGTCGAAATCGTTAAAGTAGATCCAATGACATACTGTGTAAATTAGAAATACAGTTGGAATGCGACTGAAAAACTTTATATCGCCAATAAGGCATTCTATAAGGCCTCTTTACTTCTTCATTTTCCCGCTGTTAATGGACGGGCAAATCGCGTTTTTTTTCTTTATGAGGAATTTGAATGTGAATTTTTTTAAATTTTTCATATCTGACAAATTCACATATGAATTTTTTTGTTTGCTCATTTTTCATGAATGAGGAAATTCAAAATATTTTTTTTCCTCACCCTCATGAATGAGAAAAAGCAGTACAATTTAAAATTTTTCACGCTCGCTCATGACTGAAAAATGAGCGAACGTTTCGGTACTCTGGTGTATATGTTTTGTTTGCGTAAAATTATTTTTCTCGCTTTTTTGTATTTTTCGTATGTGTATTTTGTTTTTGTAAAAAAATTTTTGGTTTTTTTTCCCAGAATAACTCGACAAACATTAATGAGCAGAACCGAACACAATAAGTTTGCGGTTTTTAAGAAAAAACCAAACAAAATTAAATAATTGGGTTCGAAAGATGAAAAAGAGTGAATCGTTATTTTTTTAATGATTTTCTACATAAACACTATCGAACACTTATGAGCGCTATTTAGAGTTTGTTTTTCAACACTGTTTGATACTATTAATTCGTTTACTGGTGAAAATGTTATTATTATTTTTTTATTAATATTACAAAATTTTTAACTGAAATCAATTTTTATTTTTTTTTTTGGTAGTAAACGTGAGCACAAGAGCTCTACCTGGCTTATTGTCATAATATGCATTGCTGAATTGTTTACTTTTTATTGGTTTTATCAATACAACAAAGATGCTGTTCCCTTTTTGAAAATCATACAACAACTTTTTTTCATCTGCCAAGCCATGGCGTTATTTATTGTACTCTCAAATCAACTCTCATGAATATTAGAATATCCTCCTCTTCAATTTTTGTGAACAAAAATTCGTTCATCATGATCCCATAACGATCGTCAGTAACTGTAAGGCCACTCCTTTTTTTGGCAAAATCGGCATCTTCCGTAAGTCGATCGCAGGCCCAGTTAGCGAAGCGAAAACGCATATTTCCCAGCGTTGTTCAAACGTATACACAACGATATTTATTCAGCGGATGGATAAAACTAATTATCTGTCAAATCAGACATGAGCTAAGTGTTACCATTCACGAAATAAGCACTAGTTGGAAAAAAAATGTTATATGAATTTATTCTGAAATTTTACAGTCGAAGTTGTTAATTTTTTTTTATTTTTAGGAACCTTTAATTTAATTAAATTTTTAATATTTATGAACCTAAATGCCTGAATGGTATTTTGCAGAAAACAACAATAACTTTATTTTACCTTTATCCACAATTCAAAACTCTAACTAAAGTTTTATCAACTTTTTACCGTTTTTTTTTTATTAGCTTGTAAACACATTTTCTTAATTAAGAATTTAAAACTATAATTAAAAAATCTTTAAAACTAACATTTAAATCATATTTAGTAACAACATTTTGAGTCCTAAATCTCAATTAGTAGTAGTGAGACTATGATACTAAATGCCTGCCTATTCTTTATAATAAATAAAACATGTATAATAATTTCAACAGGAACAAGTGTGTGTTTATGCTTTTTAGCAAATACATTTACACATGTACCTTATTTGTATAAGAAATAATAATAATAGTTTAAAATATCATAAAGGAAAACAACAACATGTAGAACAAAAAAAAAAACTAAAACAATTATAAAAGACACATGTGGGGGAAACAATTAACATTTGTGTATAGAAATGTATCCTAGTGTGTATTTAAATGCGACACATATTTACACACAGACACACACACACACACACACTAGAAAATAGTTAGTAGGGGCTCAATAATACCTGAAGCGTAATTTTACAGATTCAATAGACATCCTTTCACACGAACACTGCACTTGTATTTACACCTATACGTTTAAAAGTTATGACATACCTATACAGTCGAAAAAAACCAACAACAGCTTCTATGTCTATTTAAATACATTTCTATGGAAATAAATAAAACAAAAACAACAACAACAACTTAAAATCCTTGTTGATGTTTATTATATTGTAATACATTTATTTGTGTTTGTACTTTATTTGAATAAATAGTTGTACGAATTGCTAGTGTTATTTTTTTATATAAAATAAAATAGTTAAGGGAAGAAGAGGGAGAGTGAGAGAGAGAGTGAGAGAGAGAGAGGGAATCTTTTGTTTATGTTCGTAGGGTTGTGCTTTTTATGTGTTTTTATTTCTAAAAGTACATACATATGTAGGTGTAATAACGTCTGTATTAATAAATATAATTTTTAAAGCAGACTTAAAAAAACAATTTTTTTAAGCTTTAGCAAAAACAAAATCCTAGAATTTTGTTCTGTTGTTTTTTTTTTGTTTTAATAAAAATTCGAATAAAACAATTCTTGAAATTTGTTGTTGTTGGTGTTGTTTTTGCATAAACCTACTTTACAAAGTTTTTATTTTTGTTTTAGCTATTAAATATCAACGTTCTTAAATACAATTTTGTAGCGTGAGATTTTTGAATAGAGAAAGGTGGCTGAGTTCCAAAACAGCATAATACTTTGAAGTCAAAGTCAAACATTTATCATTAAGTTTAACGATTCACAGTTTGCTGATTTGGTACAATGAAAAGAGAAATCAATCCATTCGTAGTCAAGTATTGAATCAATTGAACCTTATAATTGCATCATCATCATCATCAACTACGAGCTTGAGAGGTGCAAGTGCTGTGCACGACGACGAGTTGAGGTAGACGGCTCCTCAGCCACACTATCGCAGCAATTTTTTCTTCAAAACGAGCTGTACGGCATGCATTCTAGTAACAAAGCAAACCAAAAACAATTAAAAATACTACAAAAAAAAATGTTCGGATTAAAAAGTAATTAGCAATTTGAAAGTATTCTAAATATTATACATATATTTTTTTTATAAAGATGTCAGCCCTGGTGCTATTTCGAACTGATTTAAATGACAATGGTGCTTAAAGGACACTAAAATGATAAGTTGCAAAGGTTCTTCAATATCGCGACTTATTTATCACCTTTTATTAGTCCACAGGCTTGACATAAATATACGCCAAGTAAAACTTGACTCTGTTCAAAGTAGTTCTACTAGTACTTAAAACAAAATTGAAGAAATCAAACAATGTCATGGAAGGTTTAAAATTGTGATCAAAGAATTGACAGATATTTCATACAAAAAGCATGTTCATATTACCATAATGCTGAAACAAAATAATTTGTAATATATAATCCTGGCAAAGAGGTTTTGTTTGCAACTTTTCAAAAATATGGTTGAAGTCTACTGATTCATATAAACATGCTTAACCACCAACTAATTTAAGCTCATTTCAAAAAAAAATAAAGCTTAAGTTTGATCAATTTACTGGTTACTTTTTTTTGATTTTACCCACAAATATTTGTTAGGACTGAACATACCTTGTCATATCAATGTAATATTTTGTTAGTTTCTTACCTTCGTAAATTGTTTGGTTTTTTTTTCAAATTAATGTGTTGTTTCCAGGTGAGAAGCAATTGATTGTGTAGTAAAATTTATATAAAAAGCACTCAAAAAACTGAGTGATTATTAAGTGAAATTAATTTGATTTTTGTACTTTTATGTATTCGAATTAAATCCGGTTATTTTAATAATGCTTAACTGAAAGCCTGTTTTTTTAAAATTTGAAGCTTTTCGGAATATTCGGAAGCCGGTATACACGTTTTCTACAAAATTTGATTAAAATTGATTATATGTATTTACTAATTAACACTTAACTTCTTCACAATTTTAAATCAATATTCTCCGGTTTATTGTAGATTGAGTGCAATTTAACGACTTTTTAAAAAACGAAAATTAATTTAAAATTAAATTTATTTTATTAACAGTTGATGATTGTCATATTCATTTGTTTTTTTTAAATACCCAAATAAATTCCCAAAAAAGGAATGTTCCTGGTATTTGCCCAGACGTCGATCAGTACTGAAATTCTGTAACCTTTAAACGACAAAAAAGTGCTGAAATTCTGTAACTGTAAATTTTTGTTTAAAATTTACTACTTAACGACAAATTTTTGGCGTTTAAAAGTTACAGAATTTCCGTACAGGGAAATACCCAGTAGAATCCCATCTCTATTAATGCGGATATAAATAAACTGAAATACAAATCAAAAAAGGAAAAGAATTTCTATTCAAAAAAGCTTCACAAGGATTGGCTAAGGCGCCTAAGGTTAAAGGAATGGGTAAAAGAAACAAAAGAAAAACCCGTTTATTTCAAACAGATAATGCGATATTGTTTCTAACTTTAGTGGCTTGGAGCAACATGTAGAAACAAGAAAGCACAAAAATGCTACGGGAATAACTAAAGACCATCCAATCCCTTTTAAAAGAATTTGTAACAACCTTCAGCAAATGTGGTATTAAGTTTATGTGCTGTGCACAGTTCAATTGCACCTGTCGATCATCTGACAAACCTTTGTAAAAAGCTATTATTAATACGATTTCCGTATGACGTGCTAAATTCCCAGTTTTTCATTTTTGATAAATACACTGAAATTTATTGTTGAGGGAAAGCAATTTGACACCTCATCGCGAAAGCTGAAGGACAAAATGCAGCATACTATGAAAAATGTGCTTGGCCCTTACGTTAATGAAGATGTATCTATTTTTTTTATATAAATTTTTTTATCCTTTTACTCTAGCATTTATTTAGCATTTTTTACCACTTTTTTTTACAAAATCTAGAAATTTTTCTTCAATAAGTTTTGACAACAGTGATCATAGTAGGCATTGAGACCCCTCTTAGGTCCCTACTGAATAAATGATTATTTTTATTTTGGCATTTTTTTAAACAAAATCTAGCATTTTTCCCTCAATAAGTTTTGGCAACACTGGTTGGAGGTGGCCATATTTAAACATGTCTTTCTGCGTGTATATCTAGTTTCCCTAATTAATTAATTAATTATATAGGTAATGGGAAATTTAGATCCAATTTTACATTCAAGATTTCAATCATAAGATTAACTCATACTAACTACGCAAATACTGACTAAAAAGTTCTGGTGGCTACTAGTTCCCATGGTTCTAGTTAAAACATTCCTACCATATGGTATACGAACAAATTCCGTGATCCCGCATATTTTTTGGGGTAATCCCATATGAAAAACACTAATTGTAACTTAGAGTTAAACCTGACAAAGCCTGTCGAAGAGAATGGAAAGAAAAGCATTGTGATCTTTTCCTAAAGTTTCTCTTATTTATTAGGTATCTAGATAAAAAGAGCTAAATTTTGTTAGGAAAGTACCTTTGTCTTCTTATCTATTTTCTAATAAAGATCTCTTTTATAATATTTAAGTGCGTCACTTTTCAATCGGACGATTAAAAGTGATCAGTGCCGGGGGCTTGAATTAGAGCATTATATAAGACTTATGGCTAATAAATCACTGATGGTCTAAACGTTTGTTAAGTTGAACTTAACTTAAATTTATATGTAGCTTAAGCTCAACAACTATAACTAAGGGCTTAAAAAGTTAAACTCTCTTTTTGGTTTAAAATGTGTTAAAACCAACAAATCTATAAATCACAAAACATATAAACCATCTTTCACGCATAAAATTGGGAGTTTAAACTACCAATGCAGACCATATGAATTTTATAAGATTTTTCCTAGTGCTGCCACAAGTTATTTTTTTAACAACATATAATACATGGGACACTGATTTATAGATGTTGAGTTTAAACTACATATAAATTCAAGTTTAGTTCAACTAAACCAGCGTTTAAGCCATAAGTGATTTATTAGCCATAAGTGTCCCATGTAAAAAAGGAAAAGATTATATGTTGTTAAAAAAATAACATGTGGCAGCCCTACGATAAATCTTATCAAATTCATATGGTTTGTAGTGGTAGTTTAAATGCCCAATTTTATGCGCTTAAAGATGGTTTATATGTTTAGTTATTTATAGATTTGTTGGTTTAAACACATTTTAAACCAAAAAGAGAGTTAAACTTGCTTTGATTTTTTTAGCCCTTATTGACTTTTAAAACTCTTCTATTCCTTATTCAATTCATTCAGACTGTGTTCACATATGTATAATTCAAACAGACATTTAAGCCTACTACCTTTACTCTTATTAAGTGGAAAACTTTACAATCAGGTCTCCCACACATACCAGTACCATTTTTTGTGTATTGTTATTGTTTTTTCGAAAACTAAAGTTTATGGATTTTACCTTTACCGGTATAAAACCAACAACACTGAAAAAAAAAATAATCATATAAACTTCAATTGCTTCCATAAAAACCTTAAACAATACAACCTTTTTATAGGAATAACTACAACAAAAACAAAAATAAATAAAAAATAGGGAAAAAGCCAAGCGTACAAACATAAAAAAACAACAACTATTAGTCCAAAAGTTTACTAACAAAATTAATTATGCGCATTAAACCAAGTAAAAACACTTTAAGCCTACTCTTTTATATATTTATATATACACATGGGTGTGTGCATATGCACGCACACATATATGAACACAAATAAGAAGTCTTGTACGCAACCCATTGCCTAAAGTTAAATATTGTATTGAGAGGAAAAAAAAGGATTTCATGTTTTGCAATTTTTACGTGTACCTTTAAGTGAATGTGAACATTTTCGTACATTAGTTTTTGAACTCTCTAGTGTTCAATTAAATGTTTATATGTTAAGGGAAAAGTATTATTGTGTATATGTGTATTTGCATGCTCGTAGTTGGATGGAGAAACACGAACTTAAAAATAAATGAAAATGGAAAAATAAATTTAAGTTTATTTTAATAGTTTGGTGGTGTTCTTATGCTTGGACACCGACAATTTGTTGTACGGATTAGATCCACACAAAAATTTGTATTGTGACTTCAAGTAGAAACTTATCTGAGGAGTTCCATAAGAAAACGATATAATTCACTTTTTTAGTGTCAATAATTTTGGTGCATTCACACAATTCAAAAAATATTAATTAAGATCAAAAATTATGAAATTATGTATTTATTTATTTTTTATATGTTACAAATACAACTAAATTGCATTCTAACTTAATTTACCGAGCAATAGTTATGAAGATCTTCGGCCCGTTTTTGTAAGACAAAACCGGAGTTTCTAAAGGGAATCAAACTTGCGACACCTACACTTAAAGACTACACTCACAATATTCTGTACGTAAAATTAACTGAAATTGTAATATAAAATAAATAAAAATTCAGTTCAAAACCGGTCTACTTACTTTTCGTTTATTTTTTCATTAAATTTTTAATGTCAAAAATTCAACTCCATGTTCCGTAAAAACCAAATAATTTTTAGTTATTTTATATTAAATAACTATGAAAAAATTAACGGAATATTCCGTAAAAACAAAGGAGTATTCAAGTATTTTATTAAATTCAGTAATTTTTGTTTACTCCACAAAAGAGCCGAATTTTTAAAAAATACCAGACACACACCTGTCCGATTGTTTTTCTTATGGTAGAGAGAGAATATTATTAGTTACTTACCGTCGTTACACATGTTTGTTTTACTTTTGTTGTACTGACCCCGTTGTTAATAGAAGAACTCTCAGTTATTAGACACCAGCAGCATGGCCGATATGGTTTCGCAATTATTTAACTTTTAAAATTTTGATGTTTTTAACAAAGTTATTTTATCAAATAAAAACTTGAAATTGTTTTACACAAAACAAGCAAACCATTTTTTACAGATAAGTAAAAGTTTATTTTTTGGTAGTTTAATTATATTAAATAACTGAATATTCCTTTGTTTTTACGGAATTCGCGGTTGAATTTTTTAAAGTAAAAATTAAATGAACTTTTCGTTACTTTAAATAACATTTTGATTTAATTTTACATAAAGAAGAATTTAACTTAATCAACGGACAATATTAACTGCAACTGAAAATCCGTATTAATATGCACTTAGTTTTTTAAATAACTGTTACAATCAGTTAAACATAAATTTGCTAGGAATTTTAAATGTTTATTTATTTAAAAATAACTGAACGGAATACTCATCTTAAATGAACAACTTCAAGATATTTGTCAAAGATACTACGAAACCTTTACCACTTACAACTACGAAATGGCTTTTTAAATACACTGAAAACAAATATAATATTTTTTTAATACCTATTAACGCTTCTCTCTAAATTTATTCTTATACTGGATGAATAAAGTGAATAAAATCCTCTTTGCGGTTCCAATATCTATATGAAATTTATGTCAGTAAAAGTGAAAGAATTACATGAGCTTAATATGGACGTAATGCCTCATTTTCGTCCAATTTTGATCAATGTCTTTGGTCATATTTAAAATTACATTTTAGTGAAATATTTATAGAAAACATTATCAGTTGTTATTTTTTATCAATTAAAAAAGTATTTCTGTTTAATCAATGTGACAATTGAATCAATTATTTTTTTGTTGAAAGAAAATTTTAAATATAATGTTGGTTCAAATTAACATTTAAGTTGTTTTGAAATACATTTTTATTTAAATAACAAAGAATTATAATTGATTTTTTCGTTTAAAATAAAATAATTTAAACTTGTATAATTGTTGTTGGGAATTGTCAAAACCTGAGCAATATTTAATTAAATCAACTAACACATTGTTTGAAACGGCAAAGTTTTTTTTTTTGATAATTTGTAAATTAAAAATATCAATTATTGAAAAAAAAAAAAAATATTTACAATTTAAAACTTTAGTAATCAATATAATCTTTTTGGTAAAATGGGTTGCTTTATTCTATGAATTTGGTATTAATTTGGTTATAAGTTACAATTTTAAATTTTTTCTGTTTTGTGTTCATAATAAAACTTTTCATAAATTCGTACAAAAAAGTCAAGCTTAGCTGGATATAGTAATGAAGATAAATCAATAATTTTAAATACATCCATAGTAAAGAAAATCAAGAATCAATACCAACAGTTTTCAATTGAATAAAATTTAATTAAGCTCACAAAACCCTGCGGATTAGGAAGGTAACTTAATGTTTCGAATGTTAATGCGTATTATAGTTGTTATACTTTTTTGGTGTTTTTTAGAAGATCTTTCTAAGGATAATTTTTTTAATTTTAAACCCTTCGATTTTCTACAACCTTAGTACTACTAAGTGCACCTAATGGTCTGGTCAGACCACGATTAATAACCCCAGCCAAATAAGTAACCTAAACAACATTTTGTACTTATGTTGTGTTATTTTAAAATAAATCAGTATTTTTTAATATTATTGTAAAATATATATATTATTCTGTTAAACAATCATTGCAAATATACGTTTTTGTCTCTCTACCATGTTGAGGGCATATAGCTTTGTTGCAGTTATCACAGCAAAAACGAGTTTTTTTTTCAATTATATTTTTAGTTGAAAAAAAATTTAAAAAAAATAATTTTGATTTCATAACCATTTTAAATAACTAAAAATCTTAATTGATTTTTTCGCTTAAAATCAAATAACTTAAAATTGTATAATTGTTTTTGGGAATTGCCAAAGGCTGAGCTACATTTAATTAAGTCAATTAACACATTGTTTGAAACGCTAAAGTTATTTTTTACAATTTTTTAATTAAAATTAAAAATATAATTTATTGAAAAATAAATATTCACAATTTTAAATTTTTACAATTTTTAGTAAGATTATACACAATCTTAAATTTTTTCTATTTAAAAATATTGAGTAAACATTTTTAAAATTAATGACTGCCTTTTTTTCAAATACATAATAACAGAAATGTTCTTTTGGGAATTTACATTAAAACAACAATAAAAAACGAAAATTTGGTTTTTTAATTTTGTTAATTTAATTAAGCTAAAGGTCATAAAATTTTATTTTCATTGAATTAGTTTCTATGAATAAATGAATTTTACAACATAAAATAATGGCTAAATTAAGTTTTTTATGGCTAAACAAGGTAAAAATTGGCAACAATGCCAATGATTAATTAAGAATTTTCCGATTAAAATCGTAAAACGAGGAATTAGTGTACATATGTGTACTAATAAACCATTACAAATGGTACACTTTTATTTAAAATATATTATTTATAAATTTTAATTGTACAACTGGGTCAATATATTGAATATTTAAAAGGGTTGGTAGGTAATACGTTAAAAAATTTAATATTTAATATTTAATATTCAATACATTATTAATGCCGTTTTACATAATTTTGTTATATCCTTTACCGCAGGTGGAAATGGTATGTATAAGTTTGTCATTCCGTTTGAAATTTCTCCAGTATGTGAGAGTCTTAAAGTATATACTGTTACTATCGAGAGTTTCTTCTGTTGTCAGGTCAGGCAAAGCTCAGAACCGATTAACGGTTAACCCAATGAATACCCTAGTCTGTCTATAGCAACACTACAATTGTTTTGTTTTTTAACGAAGAACATAAAAATATATATTGTTCGGCTCTTTCTTAAAAATAGTTAGTTGTGTTCGTATACACAAACACTTAAAAAATAGTTATCGTTCTTGTGTGTGTTAGCCGAACGCTCAATAATGTACTGTTTATTTTCGAACACTGGTCCTTGCAGCCAAAGGAAAAATCAATCAATCAATAGCAAAACATAAACGAATATGCTTATAAGTAAGCTCTTAAAAAAGCCCTTTTGGAGTGCTTTGTTTGCATCTTAAATAAAAGCGCTTATTGTGAGCAGAAAATAGTCCTCCAAACCGGGAACACCCCATACAAAAATCAGGCATCCCATCAGCAGGTTTGAAGCGATTTGAATTATGAATTCATAAATATAACCTTTTGGAGCACATTTTTACTGGGTAATATGTTATATAAGATTAAAAAGCTTACTCTGTAATTTTAATCTCAGAGTAGCACTACCAACGAAAAATTCAATTTTTTTTACTTCGTCTAAGAATTTTATACTTATTTTAAGAAATTCCGTGATTGGTTTTCGAAAGTAATCCCATTTAGAACGTTATAGTGTTATTCGTTCTTAATTTTTTAAGAACGACTCATACCTTAAGTTAGTATATAAACTTAATAAAGACCGAGTGATTGTCTTCCTGAGTATGAGTAGCGAAGTTGATTCAACGATGTCTGTCTTTTTGTGTGTCCGTTTGAAGTTTGTTTTCCGAAGACTCCAGAATTAATGGGGATTAGGTAATTATACATTTATATCACAAATTGTCCCGTATTTTTTTGCTATTGAAATTCATCCAAAGCGATTCTCAAATGCTTCAGATATGAGCAAAAAACCACCGACGCCACATATTTTTTTACTCTAAAAATCACTTGTTGTTTTTTCTTTTTTTTTTGACTTGTTATAACATAATTTTGGAAAATATTCTATTTTAAAATGATGAAAAATAGTCCAATAAATGGTGTCCATAAAAAATGCATATCTCAGATATGTTTTCTAAATGTTAAATAAATTCTGTTAAATAATCATCCTCTTTTTGCTTAAAAATTAACAAAAATCGTCCCACATTTACATGATTTTATAATAGAGTCAAAAAGTGGTTAAACATAAATGTTTCGATACAGAGATGGTACAAAAATGCAAAAACTGAAAACTTCAAAATCAAATTTGCTTAAAAAAACCGGAAACGGACAAAATTAAAAGTCCGTAAAAAATATTAAAAAAAAACAATTGAATAGTTATAAAGCCATTATTAAGTCTATTAAAAAAGTGATACTAGAGCGATAGATATACTAATCATCAATAATCATCTTTATTAATATTGAATTTTGCCCTTTTCTAACCCGATTTATATTTAATCCCCTGCAAAATAAATTGGTATTAACATGATCTTAACTGATATGTTGTAAGAAACATTACAGTAAATTAATTTTTTATTATAAATTTATCTGGGCTTGTTGCTTTTACATATCAATCTCCTTTTAAAGCACATACATATGTGACAGTGCATAGAGAAAGGGACCTAAGGGTAAAAAAAAAAATCAATTTTATTTTTTGATGTGGACAAAATCTGAGCATCGAATGAGACCGATCCCATGCCCCAAAAAAACCGGTTTTTACCCTTAGGTCGCTTTTTATTTTGCGCGTTACGTATACTATTTGTGACTTTTTTTATCTTTTTAAGCTTCTGTTTTTAACATTATTTATTTATCTTGTAAAGCAAAATTAAAAATCAAAACAATTTTAAAAAATAACATTAAAATATTTTAATCCAAAATCCCGTTTAATTTCTTTCTTTCTCTTCTTTCACACTCAGCTCAAGACTGTACAGAATTCAGTCAGTGTATTTGTCAGTACGGGTGTGTATATGTATACTTACGTGAGTGTGTATGAAATAAAATTGTTAAATTAAATTAGAGTAAAAACAAAAAATAAAGGAAATTTAGAAAATTGTTAAGCTCTTTTACCTTTACTTGCTTTATTTCTCAAGCAATCAAGTCATCGACAACAAATACAAAAATAAATAAAGACAGCAGCAGCAACAACAATAATAGGGAAAAATAGAAATAACAATAAGGAAAATAATAATAATAAAAAATACTAAGAACAAAAAAACCACTACATATTGGAAAAAAAGGATGAAGTAAGAAAAACTGACAAATGGAATTTAGAAAAGATTCAATCGTGTGCAAAGCTTGTGAATCAATGAGATTGTCTTAAGTACACACAACCACACATACATACATAGATGCATGCAAAGGGTGGGCCAACCAAAACACACGATGTTAATTGTAAATGGAACAAAACTTTTTTAAGGAATTATCATAATATTTATTCAAACACCGAAAAAGTGGAGAGGGTATTATGCATTTGTGCTGATGTGTGTAACACCTTAAAATATGGTTCCTGGACTAGGAATGGGCAAAAATTATCGATATATCAAAATATCGATATTTAAAAAAAAATATAATCGATATATATCGCCGATATTTTAAATACCGATACATCGATGTATCGATATTGAAATACGACTATCGAATTCGATATTTTTTAAAGTTAGTCTTCATTAAGAACTCAAAATTTTAGCCGTTTTTCAAACAATATGTTTTTTAAGAATTGGAATCATTGCATGCATCATATGTTCTTTTAAACAAATATGAAGATCTTAACTAATTGGCATTTATAAGAAGCAGTGCCGGTTACAAGAAGCAGATTATCTGGAGTGCACATAAAACAGAGAGTGCTCCTGATGTCCATATCTGATGATTACTGGTTTGACTAAAACCAGTTGGTACTTTTGGGGAGCAATTCGAATTTTAAGGAAATTTGGTACTTCCGTGACTTATTTACTTCCATTTAAATTTTTCGTAATTTATTTTTTTTTCTTATGGTTTTTTTGTATTCTTCCCTTTTGTTTTTGTTATAATTGAATTTTTTGTTTTGATTAAATTTTTATGTTTTTATTAATTTTTTTTAAAAAAATGAAACAATAAAAAGTAACAATGTAATTACATATAATTAAAATTGTTCATACATATGTTTGTACAAAGGTATACTGAATTTTTTAATTTGTTTCAGCAAAATAAGTTCGATATATCGCTATATCGATATTTTTGAAATAATAAATATCGATACTCTAAAAAAATATCGATTCGATATATATCGATATATTTTTTCAACTTGCCCATCCCTATCCTGGACGAATCAAAATCACTTGTGCGCAAAGTACAGCTCGCGAATTTTGGAGATAATTTGATAAAATTTTATAGAAGGATCTATAGATGGATCTATGACAATTATGTATGTGTGAATCAGAATATCGGCCAAATGCTCGGCAAGGCTTCGATGACATACCTCTATCCGATGGTCTATATTTGCGATGACTCTATGACATAATTGAGGTCCTAAGTCGTTAATGTACTGAGTTACATCATACTTTAGCTCTTGAATTATTCTTGGCTTTCTTTTCTTTTAAATATCTCCAAAGAAAGAAGTCCAACGGTGTCAAATGTCACATGATCGTGGCGGCCAATTAACATCGCCACGACGTGAGATTACACTGCCATTGAATTTCTGTCGCAAAATAGCCATTGTTTAGTTGGCTGTGAGGCAAGTGGCACCATGTGCTTAAATATTCTGAGTTTCTGGCGACAATTATTGCGTTAACACCTCGCGATAGCGAACACCATTCACGGTAACTGCTTGGCCGACCTAATATTCGAAAAAGTACGGCCCGATGTCGCCGCCAGCCATAAACCGCACCAACTACATTTTTCACATTTCCTATAAAATCGGCTTACTGTAATTAGTGCACAATTCTACCGATTGTGGACGATTGTCGATTAGCCTGACCAAAAAAATCACGAAGTGCACGAAATGCATTTTGATTTGAACTCCTATTTTCGTAAAAGGCTTCAGCAATCTTAACGCGCTGCTCAATTATGTACCTCTCCTTGGTTGAATTTGTCAAACGCTGAAACAAAAAATTTCAAACTAAGTTGGGCAAAAAACATCGTTCATTATGGTTGGACCACCCCTTCTAAACAATGAACTTTAACACAGTTTTGCTATTGTACAGTTAACCTACATCTAACACTAACACAAAAACATCTTTCTCCGTACTCTGCTATAAATGCAGCTTAAATCAACTCTACCAATCAAGATAATACGCGAATTTGTGGTAAAATAAAAAGAACAAAATCGTAAAAAAAATATTATAAAATGAAATAAAATACTAAAGTCAGTTCAATTCATTTCATTCATTCTACACACACACATATCTTTTCCTTTTGTATTTTTCTTTCACTTATTTCACTCTTATTTAATTCGTTTTTGTCTGCGACTGAAAGCAACAAGAAGTGAATTGTTTGTTAGAATAAGAATGAAATAAAAATAAGACTAAAGAAAAAACTTAATTAAAAAGGCGTAAATTAGTATATAGAAGAATGAAATAGTGTATTTTTGTTTGTTTGCCTACAGAGTGAGTTCAATTTCTCCTAAAAATGAAGTTCTATTCGCCTTAAAAGATTTAGTTTAATACAAATTTAAGCTTAAGAGTAGAAGTTTAATATTAAGAAAAAGTCGATTTAACCCTTAAAAGTGTGAAACTTTAATAGGTGAAATTATAATATCGTTCGATTAAATTTAAAAAAAAACAGTGCAGCATTATTTTAGGAAATAAAGCAAACTTAATTTTTAGGTGGTGTTTAAAGAAAACTTCTTTTGTGTGGCGTTTTTTTTTTGTGAAGTTATGCACCCGTATGTAGACGGATATGTGATTGTTTTTTTAAATATAATTTTACCTGTGGAAATAACAAAAAAAAAAACAATACACCAGTTAATTGTTTCATACTCGTTCAATTGGTTATTCGTTTATTTAATCGCATATTCGGTATAGGAAAAAATCCTTTCTTTTTAAGGTGTCAAAAAAAGGCATATTACGTCTTCATCAGCTTAAGCAATTTGTAATGCTAATGTTAATATTTGTTGAATTCGGAAGTACATACTACGAGAGTGGTGTAATTACCGCTTCTAATATCGAATGAACTATCTAACCAAAATAAGACTCCATATCTCCATGCCTCATGATGCCATTCGATGCCTATCGAATCGAGTTTTCATACGAATTGTAAAAGATTTTATACATTGAATACAAACGCAAAGAAAGAAAAGGAAAGTACATAAGTTAAAACTAGAACTTTGGCAATTTTGTAATCTATAAAAATTCAATTTTAAAAATATTGATAATTTCATATTCATCTTCGCCGAGGCCAGAAAATTAACATGGTTTGGTCCGTATGAGGAAACAAAAGCGCGAAATGAGCAATTTTCCACAACAAAAGTCTATGTAACAAATTTTGTAGGTTAAATAAAATTAACTTTTGCCCATATATTTCTTAGATCTAAACAACTACGAATTAGCTTTTTTTATTTGGAGTTCCGAATGAATTCAAACGCAGAGTACTTGATTTCCACAGACAATATTTGCATAGATAACACTCGATCGATGACTCGCTATCGAAAGCTATCATTTTAAATTTTTTTTATTTTTGTTCGATATCTAATGCCGTAATCATAAAACAGAAATTGTATCAAGAGCGGATATCATACACCTGGCTACAATACCGTATACGCGTTTAAATAAATATTTATTGATTATACGCCACCATATATATATATAAAAAAAGAAACAAGATTGCGCAGGTCCGCCATTGTCGTGTGTGAGGAATAAATTTAATTTGTGTATTTGCATTTGTGTGTGCCTTAAATTTTTTACAACAAACTCTCATTTGCAGTCTATGATGACGTAGATGCGCAGTTAAAAATTCTTAAGTACGGCTGAGTGCGCAATCTTTTTTTTTTGATTCATGCATATAAAGTATGTTATAAAAAAGCATAATAGAAATAAATAAACAAAATTTAAATCTTCTGCGCATGTTCACAAACTACGAAATGCGAACAGCATTCCTATTGGCTATTAATTTCAAGTTGGTAAGCAAAAGATATTTTTTGTTTAATTGCGGGGTTGCCAGCTCTTATAAAGTGCATTCATATCTTATAAAAAATTCTTAAATCTAACAACTTTCAAACTTGGAAACCTAGCTTTCACAGATATCGGCATCTTCTAACGCGATATCATGCGCATTTCGTAATCTTTATTTCTATCATTCTTGGTTGAAAATATGAATTTTGTTATTAATACGATTTCCGTATGACGTGCTAAATTCCCAGTTTTTCATATTTGATAAATACACTGAAATTAATTGTTGAGGGAAAGCTAGCTTCTATGCGCATTTTACTGGTTGCTTAGGCCAGCTCATCAGGAAACCTTTTCCAAAGATTTTAGAAAGGCCAAAAATATTATACAAATAAAACCCTAAAGCGAATAAGAATTATAAACACTCAAAGTCTTACTTGTAACAATATCAAAGCCAAAAACAAAACACCAACAATAAACAGTGAGTTTATCTTTTCTTACATTCCCCTACAATTGGTTGGGTTCTTTCCGACTCGAATTGTAGTTGTAAGAATTTTTTTTTAGTTTAATGAAAATTAAATCTTATGAACTTAAGACTTTTTCTTTATAATATCAAGATTTTGGATTAATACCATGACATTCCCCCTTGAGAGGATAGGGAACAAAATATTAATCATTAATATTTATTTGATTAACTCTGTTAAACTTTGTTTGTTTTCGGCGTGTCCAACAATTATAAAGAAATTTTAACGAGAAGTGCAGGAAATAATTTAGGAAAAAAATTTATAAAAGAAAAAATATCTTTTGAAATGCACAAAACAGTGCACCAAATTCGACATTGAAACTTTACTCTTCACAGGGTTGGAATTATTAGAGTGTTTTACGAGACTAGGCATAGGAACTACGGCAATTTATGGAGCGATGTTACGAAATTAAGAAGTTTTTTTTAGTATAGAAATGTGTTTTTGTTAAAATAAGATTTTTATGCGTAACTAAATAAACTGATTTTGATAATAAATTTCGAATTCAAATTTGAATTATTCATTCTAATTTACTTAATAGAAATTTAAATAGAATCTTACAAATAAATCAATTACAAGTTTGCTCTATTCAATTACAATATTAATTATTTTTTTATTTAGTTTGAATCAACTGAGGTAATTAAATAAAATATAGATTTTATGGTAATTATTTTTTAATTGAATCAATTAACACATTGTTAGAAATCGTACGTTGTTTTTTTTTTTATCATATTTTTAATTAAATTAATCATAAATTAAGAAAAAATCACAATTTTCGATATTAATTATAATAGTTTTGCTGGTAAACCTCTTTTAAAGGCGTTTTTTTTTAATAAATATCTATAAAAAGCAGTTATCTTCTAATCTTCAAAAAACTCGAATCCCGAAAAATTCCAATATCCATGGATCCCGTAAAATCCCGGGATACCGGAAAACAAGTCCCGATTGGCATCCCTACTTACAACGTTCTGATTTACACAAGTGATTCCAAAAAATAAAGAAATATTTTTTTAATCAATACGGATGATTGACAATTTAATAATTTTTATTTTTAATAATTTCTATTTTTTACATCCAAATATGTTTATCTTTTTGGAAAGTATTTTGCTTTTTATGAAATTTCTATTTTTTACACCCAAATTTGTTTATCTTTTTGGAAAGTATTTTGCTTTTTATGAGTGCTTTGTTAACTATTGACCCTTTAAATGCTTTATAATTAAATTGCAAACTTTACTTTATAGTATACTTACTTTTCGGATGTATGTACCCTGCAAATATTATTGGACCACCTCATCCAATTTCATGAAATGGACTACTTCAAGAACTAGTCCGATGTAATGCAAGCATGGACCATGTCATTGTTAAAAAGTGTTTGTAGTGAGACGACATGTCTTCGTTTTTTAACGACATGTTTTCGTTTTAAACGAAGTTTAAACTAATCCTCTTGTGTACACAATGGAGTAGTTTTAAAACTACTCCTTTGTAGTCCAAAGACGGGTTATATGATCCTGCCCTAGGACATCGTAATGTTAAACAGACCATGTTTTTTCCATATGTTTGGGTTACTACTAGTCCTTGTCCGTTGTGGGCTACTCTTTACACGCGTGTTTGGACTGGTCCTATAATTTGCAGGGTAGGTATGAAATAAATGACTAACTTTTCAAGTATTATTTATTTAAATGTGAATGCGTTAATGTTGGGACTTTCCTTGTTAAATTCATTGGTTCTTTCAGTAGTATTGTAAGTAGTACTTTTGCTTTTTTCTAAATTACCCAAAACATTTTCTTGTAGAAAAAGTTTTTACAGCGATATTTATAAGAATTAAATTTATTAACAAAATTCACGTCAAAAAAACTACTTCAAAGATTCCAATTTAAATATTTTCAATGATGTAGTTTCAAAGTATTTCGAAACATGGATGTTTCAGAAGCTAAAGGGGGTAACTCCACAAAATTAAAAGTAGATTAAATTAGAAATGTTTGAAAAATCTATTTAACAAAATTTAAGATGCTACATAATATAAGTTGCCATGTATACGTAACGCGGTAATTCATATTTCAGATTTATATTATGGCCTAATTTTGTTATGTATATTTTTCTGTTATCTGGCTGGTAGGTTCTAAATTTTTTTTAAGGGAACATTTTTAAATAATAAAAAAACAAAAAAATTTCCAAAGGGTTCACAACTAATAAGATCGCACTAAAACAGAATAAAAAATTTTTGAAAAGTGGAGTTAGGCCTTTTAGCTTCTGACATTTCCATATGTTGCTTTTAGTTTACCCCAACCAATATTTTGCCTCTCTCTTTTACTTTTTTTTACATAAAACAAATCAATCAATACAACTAATGTTTATTTAATTTATATGGATGTTATTTTAGTATAACTCTGTTCTTTTTTTTAATTCATTTTCTAAGGCTTAAGGCCATATAAGTGTGTTTTTGACGTATCAAATAAATGGCAAATAAATAAACTATTGTGAAATAAATTTAAAATGATAAAATCTATTGCATTATTAATTATTAGGAATTCTATAAATTTTTATTCTACTATTTTTTTAATACATATCTGTGGCATTTTGACAAAACGTCTTAAGTCGAGATAAGATAGCAAAAAAGGTTTTTAAAAAATACAGTGAAAAATCATTTTTATTAAAAAGTAAAATAAACTAAAATTAAAATTTCGTTTATAATACAAAATTTTAAAAACGTAAACAAAAATGTTTTTGAATGAAAGTTCGTATGATTAACAACATTTTTTTCAACTTTTTAAATTTGACTTAAGATGTTTTGTCAAAATGCCAAAGATATGTACACTAGGGGTATAACCTATCCATGCCATATAGACCATGAAAATCTATGATAAAAATTGGGGTCACTTTTTCGCGGGCGTTAAAAAAGTTCCCCCCCAAATCACTTTGAAGTTTAGTATTTGTATTTTTTTTTGTTAATTAAAAATACAATATCTCTATTGTAAAAACAAAAAACATTCAGTTCTATTTTACAAATAAGCCTTATACCACCAATTATACTACATCCAAACAGTTAAAATTATGTTAAAATTTCCGTGTTACTCTTTTTTGGAACAAAATGGAAAAAACGGTTTGGGGGGGAGGTTTTTTATCCAAATTGATCTCAAAAAACTGTTTTCTTGATATATACATCAGTAGCCACCCCGTCGTGATAGGTTTTTTTTTTGGTTATACCCCTAATGTACACATATACTTAAAAAAAAATTTAAATTGGTAAAACAATTTTTCAAAATGCTGAATCGTTTGTAGTTTATTTTAAGAATATTCAACATTTTAAAATAAACGCTTAATTATAAATTGTCTACTATTTATTTTCTTGTCTCACAATAACTATAATTAGTTATGCTATTTTTATTAATTTTCTTTTATTTTAACTTTAAATTTAAAATAAAACAAAACCAAAATTATATTTTTGTTCGTTTCGTTTCTTTAGGTTTGTTTTTTCTTTAATTAAAATTGTATACCAGAGCGAGTTATTGGAATAAATTTCATTCATTCGATAACAAACACATTCCAACGAAAATGAACTTAATAACAATACGACTTGATACAGTAAAATATTTCATTGGGGAAAAAAATAATTATTCTGGTGGCAATGTGCATTCAACTTTTGGTTGAAAACAAAACACCATTTCAAAAACGGCAAGAAAAATAAAAAAAAATATTTTCCAAAGGATCATATATTTGATGAATGAGTAGATTCCGGCTGGCCAATGAAATAAAAAAAGAAAGGGTAAATTATGATTTTATTTAGGTCGATAGTAAAGAGAAGTAATATTCACAAAATCCTAAAACTTAAAGATCGTCTAAAGTATTAGAGTTCTAAACTGCCTTTTTTTATAGAAAATAGAATAACGTTTTGTGTGATTAATTATATCTATTAAAACCAACAATTTAATAAGAAAATTTGTTTTTGTTTTCAATAAAATTTCTCATAAGAAATTAGTCAAAGTAGATAAACTGCCATTTCGTCCACTTTTTCATTTGTCATTTGCAAAAAAAAAAAAAACTGTTGATTTTACTAATGTAAACATTTTTACATACATTTTATTAAACGTAAACATTCGCTGTCATACCAACCCAAAAAAGTGAAATATTGTACTCAAATTATCGTTTTTTGTTCGACAGTTTTTGGTTTCGACCGCAGCTTTTTAAACCCTAACTTATACAACACCTTTATCAACTACAGTACTTTTCAATTTATGATATAACTAAGTATGCCTTACTTCCTGGCGTATTTAAAAGTGTAGCATATCCAAAAGGCTCAAAACACAAAAGTTGCTATTTTTATTTTGTTTGTGGGCATACAAGCAGCCATACATTTTAAGTTGCCTTAATGTTTATTTAGCTAAGCAGGCACGAAATTAATAAAGCTTTTTTGTAGCATAAGCACCAGAAAGAATAAAAATAGAGTTTTCCGTATAAACGAGAGTTAAAATAGAGTAACAAAAAACTTTGCAGTTAATTTTAAAGAGGTTGAAGGTTGTTTTGTTCAAAAAGATTGAAACTGTAATAAGTTTTGGAAAGGAAAGGAAAACTTAAATTAAAAACTTTTAATTGAAATTATAAGTTTAAAAATATTAAATTTTCAAGATTTTGTTTGTCGTGCCTAATTCCCAATTTGTATTCTTGATAAAAACACTGAAGTTTATTGTTGAAGGTATAAGCTATTTCTATGCACATTTCACTGGTTGCTTAGGCCAGATCGTCAGGAAACTTCATCCAAAGATTTAAGAAAAACTAAAGATATTAAATAAATAAACTGATAAGCCAATAAGAATTATAAGCAACTGCTTTCCTTTTAATAATATCAAAGCTTAAACAAAAATAATAACAATAAACAGTGAGTTTATCTTTTCTTACATTTCCCAAACAAAAACAACTTCCATTTTGCCAGTATAGTTTTTTTTAAGCCGTGTACTTGCCAGTTTATTGTCAAAGTAATTTTTTGGGAATCCAAGAATTTTGAATTTTTATGATTTTGTTTGACGTGCTAATTCCCAATTTTTATTATTGATAAATAATATAAAAATAATAAAAACTGCGCGTTATTTAAATGATTACTGCTACTTATGCCCGTAATTTCTACAAAAAGAAAGCAGGTCGTGTTCTTACCCAACAGTTATCTTTACCTATTTCA
The DNA here is from genome assembly GCA_949318255.1 of Pollenia labialis. Taxonomy (NCBI): domain Eukaryota; kingdom Metazoa; phylum Arthropoda; class Insecta; order Diptera; family Polleniidae; genus Pollenia; species Pollenia labialis. The sequence continues at coordinate 138,045,688 of OX439139.1, read as the reverse complement.
ACGTTTATTTTGCCTACGTGTTTTTACCTTCAGTTTTCCTTTAAAATATGGCAGCTTTTACACCATTGATTTCTATGCACAGCTAGATTTCTTTTTGTAGAAATTACGGGCATTGTTAGTGTTTAAAAACGATGTTAGGCTCCAATGTTTAACAATTAATTATTTTTTAGGTCGTCCAAAATCGCTGACTTATTTGCAAAAACCAATTAATTTACGTAACTAAAAAGAAATACTAAAATGGAATAAATTGTACGATCTTGGTGGCCTTGGAGACTCATTTTGCGAAAATTTGCCTTGTTTATAAGACACATTTATTCCAAAGAAAAAAGAAGTTATTTGTATATAAGGCGGTCATTAATAGTGTAGGTTAATGGGTAAAATACAGACTAATGGAAAAAACTTAAAGGCAGTCTTGATCTTTTGTTCATATCTTAGAGATTTACTCACTGAACTGGCTTAATTTTAATAAAAAAAAACTTTTCCGAACTGCATGGTGTATGAATATATAAAAACAGATTAACCATAATATCTCGTATTCGGAAAGCCCATGAAATATAACACTCTTACTTGTTGTAATTTATATAAATTTATCGCGAAATTCAGGGTTGGGTATCGCAAGGAAAAAAACTAGACTTTCATGTTATTATTAACAAGTCATGATAATTTCGTTTAAATAAATCCACAATTTACCAAGTTTCCATACAAAAACCTTTGTTAACAATTTGTATTAATGTAGACTTAATCCAGCACAAGTAACAAAACTTTTTTATAGTTTGTTAAAATAAGTTGATTTATTTTTTTAAACTTATTTATGATTTTACAAATCCTTAATTTAGATTCCAAAATAAAAAAAATCTATTTACAGGTCAATGACCAATATTTACAATAAACTAAACTAGACAAGAGTTTAAACTAAGAACAACAACATGATTGGAGCTATTCTCTCCGATAATTCCATTTTATAATGAAGGAAAATTAAACTCTTTGCCGTAGTTGTTGTTGTTTGATAATCATTATCATTCCCATCAACAAGCAATATATCAAATCAATAGCTGGAAACATTGATACAAATAAAAAGTCGAATTGTATATAAGTACATACATATATGTCCGTTCATTAGTTTGTATGACTTTAAGTGTTACGCACACTCTCAAATACTTAACATTTGTACAATGTATCGGGTGTTTTTTTTAGCTGCATGAGCACATGAGAACATTAAATAACTATGGTTTGACAGCTGAGAATGTTAAACTGTGTAGAAATTTCTGTTCAAATTATTATCAGGTATGTTGTGGAAATCGACTTAAAAACGACACGATTTAAAAGCGAAATTATCGTTTTCAGTATCTTTTAAAATGGATCTTAAATACATATTCCTTTTATGTTCAGTCCTTATTCAGTACGTATGAATTCTGTGTCTTTTCTGAACGAAAATATAAGACTATCAGGGGTGTCATGGGAATCGAAAACGTAAAACGAAAGAATTTGGCAGTCCTTTTTATTAAACTTTAAATTTAATTTTTGCCATTTTTGTTAAAGAATTCTGTTTAATAGAGCATTATTTGTATAATAATTGTCATAACATGTTTTTATTACAGAAACCTTATTGAAAAACGACTCTTAATATTCTTTCGTTTTACGTTTTAGATTTCCATGACACCCCTGTATAATTCAGAAATGGATTTTCAAATCCCTCGAAATTGATCATAACCTTTAAAAACGTTCATTTTGAAATCGATCGATTTTAATCACACACTTGCATGAATCGTTTAACGCTGGAAAAACGATTCCAAATTGTGAAAACTTACATTGAAAAATAAAATCTTTTCGCGAAGTTCATAGAGCACTTCGATCGTTTTACGAAGCTTTTTTTGGTTACTGGTTAAGCAAAATTGTGGCATATGGAGCGAAGACAATGCTCAAGCCGTAAACAAACCCATTAAATTAAACTATTTGGCGCGGTTTGCACGCTCTTTGGGCATGAGCAAGGAGCTTCCGGTGAATGGCGAGCGTTCTGACTTAATTTTTGTGCCCAAGAAATACTCAGCCAAACAATTGATTTATTGCAAAATTAATTTAGTTACAACTTTATGTCCAGAAGTGCTCCTTTTTAGTGGCCCACTTGTTCGTGTTATTTAACGCCTCTGGATTACTATTTATGGAGCTATGTTAAATTATTGGCTTATGCCGACGAACCAGCAACTCTTGAAGCATTAAAAGCCAATATTCAAGCAACCATTAACGCAATACAGCCAGATATTTTTATATTTGATATTTGATATTTATTGTAGTTTTACCCATAAAACAAGATATACAAAATCTTTTAGATTATAGTAGGGATAACAGGTAGTTAACAATAAAATGTTTATAACATGGTACTTATTATTTTATATAAAACATTAACAAAAGTGTTGAGAAAACAAAAAAATTAATAATAATAAATGATATGTATATTGAAAAAATCAGTGAAAAATTCGACTGATAGAATGAACGATGTTACTCGCAGCCGCGGCGGACATATCCCCGTAATAAAATTTAAAAAATATATGCCTGAAATTACCAGATTATAATAAAAAAAAATAAAATTTCAACAACATTTCTCTCTTGTATTATCATTTTAATTTCTCATGCAGCTAAAAAAAACACCCTATAATATATAATAATCCTTGCATGTGTTGTATTTATGTTTGTTTTTGTTGTTTATGTTGTATTGAATTTGATTCTTCATTTTTGTACTTTATATTTATTTTTAAGGTTTAACTCTCCAAAATAAGCATCATCATGATTTTATTAAATAGACTCTGATGTATTTATTGTCCAGCGGCAACGTGACTTGTAAAATTGATTTCATTTACCTAAAAGAAAAAAATAAAAGAAAAATATGATAGGAAGAGATACAATATTTATTCTTTTTATTTATGTATATCTACATATGTTTGAGTAGATGTCGTATAATGTCATGTCCTCATAGAAGTAGAAGTACGAGTAGTAACAGCAGTTTTTATACAACAGCAACCAAAAAAGGGAAAATACAAAATGTAACTGGATAGTAGAAAACATTTTAACCATACAAGCTACACACAAAAAAAAAAAAGAACCAACATAAATGGTTTGTATCGAATTCACTTGTATTGTGTTTCAGAGTTTTCAGTATCATGGTTAAAATACTGATTCTAAATGGGTACACAATCAGTGTAACTAAATGTGACCATCTGAAAATATTTTAAATAGCTTTTAAGCAAATAAAAGAACTTTAATCGGTATATTGATTTGGTGTTCCAGGTCAAATATCTTGCTAAGTGTTGAAATTCAGTTTGTCTCAGTAAAAACGACAATTAAAAAAATTTGTAGACACTATCACATTTACAATAAAATAACAAAAGTTTGCTGTATAAATGCCAAATTCCCGGGAAATTTTTTTAAAAAACAAGTAAGAGCACTATATTCCATGGGCTTTCCGAATCCCATATATTATTATGGTTCATCTGTTTTTATATATTTATATCACATCCAGTTCGGAAGAGTTTGCTATTAAAATAAAGCCAGTTCAGTGAGTTAATCTCTAAGATATGAACATAAGACCAAGTCTGTCTTTAAGTTTTTCCAAAAATCCGTATTAAAAAATTTTAGAATGGTTCATAAATGACCGCGTTATAGACAAATAACTTATTTTTTTTCTTTGGAATAAATATTTCATATAAACAAGGACAAATTTCGCAAAATGATTCTCCATGGTCACCAAAATCGTACAATTTATTCCATTTTAGTGTTTCTCTTTAGTTACGTAAATTAATTGGTTTTTGCAAATAAGCCAGCGATTTTGGACGACCTACAAAATAATGATATGTTAAACATTGGACCCTAACATCGTTTTTAAACACTAATAAGTAGCAGAAATCCTTTAAAATACGCGTAGTTTTTATTATTTTTATATTATTTATCAATAATAAAAATTGGGAATTAGCACGACAAACAAAATCTTGAAAATTCAAAATTTTTGGATTCCCAAAAAATTACTTTGACAATAACCTGGCAAGTGCACCGTCTAAAAAAACTAAACTGGCAACATGCTTTATTTTTTGCGAAAACAATAAATGTTGGAAGAATTCCAGCCAATTGTAGTGGGGAATGTAAGAAGAGATAACCTCACTGTTTGTTGTTGTTATTTTTGTTTAGGCGTTGATATTGTTACAAGTAAAGCTGTTGCTTAAAATTCTTATTCACTTAACAGTTTTATTTGTTTAATTTCTTTAGTTTTTCTAAAATCTTTGGATGAAGTTTCCTGACGATCTGGCCTAAGCAACCAATATGCGCATAGGAAAATCTAACCCCTTTCACAATAAACTTCAGTGTTTAGGCACGACAAACAAAATCTTTTAAATTAAAAATTTTGGTATTCCCAGAAAATTTCTTTGATGATTTGTTTAAATAATTTAACTTTTTTGGTTTTATATAAAAGCTGCTGGCTTTGAATTAATTCTGTGGCATTTAGTGCTTAAGTCTATTTGTTTAGCTTTATAAGAGAACAATATAAAACTTTAAAGGTGGGTTTTGGAAAATTACTCCGAATTTAATATAATCATCAGTTCTTTGTGGTTATAGTTTTTCAAGTTTTTATTACTGTTATACCTTAAGAGTTTTTAAAGTTAAAAAATGGAGGACGAATCTTTTTCGAAACTAAATTCAGATTTTTCAAGAAAGAAAACACGTTTGTCGATTTAAATATGAATTCAACAGTAAGTATTTTTTTCCATTTCGTAAATATATATGCCTATTAGTGTGCAATTATTTACAAAATTTTTCAGCAATTTCCCCTACATCCAGCAGTCAATTCAGTGCTGTAATAGAAGGTCTAATGTAAACGATTTAATACTAATACATCATTATGTTGATACTAGAGTTGCTAATTATTCGCATTTCAACTTTGCTCGAATAATTCAAATAATTATTTTTGTTCGTTCGATCAAACGATTAAATCTTTAAAATTATTCGATTAAACGAGGAGAATAACGAATAAAAAAAATGTATTTTTACAAAAAAAAAAAAGGATTTTTAATAAGTTACATTCGTTCATTCGTCTACAACTATAGAAATCTTCTATTTTCTTCTTTACAATAACCCTTATCTATTAATATTGTACACGAATTTAACATTATTTTAGGTGCTTTATGGGCTTTAAATAAAACTTACAGCAGACTCATAAATATATAAATTTCGTAAAAAAAAAATTGACATTCATAAATAATCACAAAATTAGTTTAAGAAATCCAATTCATAAAAATATACAGGTATGTGATGGAAATCGATTTTAAAACGAAACGATTTGAAACCAAAAATATCAGTATCTTTTAAAATGGATTTTAAATACATATTCGTTCTATTTTCAGTCTTTATTCTTTTAAATTTTATATTTTATACGTTAACTGAAGTGTATTCTGAACAAAAACGTTATCCTTTAATTCAGAAATGGATTTTAAAATTCCTCGAAATTCATCACACCTTTTAAAAACGTTCGTTTTGAAATCGATCGATTTTCATCACATACCTGATAATTTGTTTTGTTAAAATAAATAAAATTGGCTTTATATACTACTGGAAAAATTGTAGCGAGCGTTGTGTGGCGTGCGTCACAAATGGTTCACGGCTTTTGTCAAAAATTCACAAATTTTTTTGGCTGCGAGCAATCGATTTAAGAATTCCCTAACATTAAGTTTTTTTTAGGAATTATATGTTGTTTACCTTATGATACAAAATTTGCTAAAAATTGGGAATACACACTACACCTTTTAAAGTAACATCCACTTTTTGTGGCGTGCGTCATAAATCTTTGTGATCAATTATTTCGCAACAAATACCAGTTAAGAAATAATGATATATGCCATTCGTAAGTACATAGTAATTTCACTATATACTATATATAAGTTAAAGCTATCTCTTTTAAAATACCAAAAAAGTTTATATAATAATCAGAAAACGCGTTCGAATGAAGCGTTCGTCACGCAGGATTTGCCTATATGCTTGTATTACTTAAAGGCATTATTAAACAATTAAATCCATAATAATCTGATATTACTTTGGCGTTGGCAGACCTGCCACATTCAAGGTTTTCAAGGGTAATATTGTGACACTTACGCAAATGGTAAAAATTTATATATAATTTAAAAAAAGGATAGTACAATACAATAACAACATTTTCTTCTTTCATGATATGAGTTATATATGTGACGCGCAAAATAGAAAGGGACCTAAGGGTAAAAACCGGTTTTGTGCAAGAGAGCCATTTTAAAGATTTAAATACGTGTATCTTTGGTGTAGTATCATTTCATAAAACGCGCATATCTCTGGGAGGGAACACTATTGGGGCATGGGGTCGGTCTCATTCGATGCTCATATGCCGTCGACATTAAAAAAAAAGTGAAAATTGTTTTTTTACCCTTCTCTATGCGCTGTCACATATGTAAATCCATTCTTTATTTTTTAGCCTTTTGATTATTTCTAAGTTTTTCACTCAAAATTGGTTTTTCAATTTCTGAAACGTTTGAATTAAAAAGAAAACAGTTAATACAATTGTTTGACAAGGATTTGTTCAATAATAATATAAAATACATTTCAGAAATACTAAGAGGATTTTTGCTTAATAAAAATTTAGAGTAATTACAGTCAGGGCTATGGCTACAATATTTTCTAAATTTCCCACATTTTGTATAAAATTACTAGAAACGTATGAGAATAAATCAAATTCTAAGCTTTTTTATAATTTATTTTTTTAACAAAAAAATTGTTCAATTAATCAACATTAATTAATCGATTTATTCGTTATTCGAAAATCGGAATTTTAAAATTATTCGAACAAGAGTTTGTTTTTGTTTGATCGATTAATCGAGTTATTCTTAATCGGCTGACAATTCTAGTTGATACTTATTCTGCTGACCACTATGTTCATGTAACAAGCTGTAATTTCAGTTTAACATACATTAAGTTTACATGAATAACAAAGTTTAACGTTAATAAAATTCATATGATTTCTTTTTTTAACAGAGCAAGTAAAACAAATTTAAATGTAATACGATTTGGAATAAACAATTACTAAACACTCCTAATGTCACAGATCGGAAGTTTTATTATTTCAAATGTTATTGCACATTGAAAAAAGATAACCAAAAAGTAATTTTGCTATAGTTTCCTCAAAAGTCCTACAAAATAATTTACATTTTGTTTACTTTTGAACATGAAGATTTTAGGGTGCCATTAAGCACATTTAACTTTTTGCCACAGAAATAAAAAAGTTAAATGTATTTATAAACTTATCTAATTGATCTCAGGAAATGTTATTTGTTCAAATAAATTAAAGTAAATTTTGCATCGATTTGTATTGAGCGGGAATTCCCGGGAAATTGAAAAATAAATCTGGCTTTCCCGGGAAATGACAAAGTCTGGGAAAAGAAAAACTCTAATTCGAACACAACCCTTAATACCGTTCGTTACTTTTTTCAAGAAGTGTTCTGTTCGCCGCTATACAACAGAACAATTGTAGTGTGTCTGTAGAAATACATTATATTTTAATGTTCCATAGTGTTTCTTTTTTACTGTTATAAAGGAATGATCAAACAAAAAGTTTTAACAACGATCACAGCACGAATAGCTTGTGTGTGTATTGTGCACATGTATTATGGTTTTGTAAAAAATGTTTGGTCTTTTTTTTACCAGCCAAAAGGGTGCTATGCACAATGAGCACAACGAAGTTTGTGGTTTTTTAAAAACAGAGCACAATTAAATGTTCTCATCTTTATTATTTATATATATTATTTTCTACAAATTTGCCGAACCGAACACTAATGAACGTTATTTAATGCTTATTTTCGAACACTGGTCTTAATGCATTCCGTTACTATATATGTACATAGGCGCTGCGCTATTAATTTCAACCAAATTGTCAAATTTCCATACGCAGTTATTGCAACAAATAGTTGTTTGTTGGGATACACGAAACAACGCTGCCACATTATTTTGTCATGTAAGGCGTTTTTGCATTTAGTACTAAATAAACATTTCTGACAGAAACTAATTTAGCCTTGTTGAAAATAAAATCAGAGCAAATTACACTGTCTTTTGGCTTTCTTTACGCATTTTTAAAAACCTATTTCACTCATTTTAATATATTATTATTATATTTTTTTTTATTAATTTTTGTATTGACGTTTCTTACAAACTGACATTAAATCAGCGGTGGGCGCTGCTTTGCCTGGATTTCGAAGTTTTTCGAGTTTTTACATTTACTCATCGTGTTTGTTTTTACCAGAGCTGCTAAAAATGCAAAAATTTCCCTACTAAGATAATCCCTAAAATTCCCCAAAACATACCATACATACACTTGTTATATTATACAGTGCCAGCTCGCTAATTCGAATTAATGATTGCAGACCCTGATTCGGATTAACGAGATATTAGGATTACTGGGTGTGCTGTTATTATGTATTATAATTCACTATATCCGAAAATAAAACACAGCTTAGGATGTTTAAACTAATTTATTTTATTTTTATTAATCAAGAATGAAAAAATAAAGTTTTGTCTTCTAAAAACATATACATATTATATATCAACCAAAGCGAATTTACACCAGGTGACCTTATCTTGCTACGTAAGCAACAGCTGATAACTAACCTTGTGTCAAAATGGTATACCTTTCTGGTGGTTCTTGGGAATCTTTACTAAATCTAAAATTATCGATTGAAATTATGAAATTTAAAATTTGTTCAAGTTATTATATTTCAAAACACACAATTTAAAATTAAAAACAAAATTAAATATTTGTTTGAATATTTGGCACAACGTTAAAATATTTTACAGTGTTGTAAGCGTTTTCAAAATAAGACCACCTTGTATGAATTCGCCCTGTATCAAACGTATTTTCAAACAAAATATCTATACAAATTTTTCTAAAAATATATTTCAAGACCAATTTAGTTTTCAATGAGCTTTTTTTAAATGTTATGTTTTTTTAAAATACATAATTTGTGATGTAGGGTTGCTTCTCTTGCAGTGCTCAAGCTCCAACGAAATATTGTCAGATTTAATAATACAGCTAAGAATTTCCTCTTCAAAAATTCACACGTCATTATTGCGGTTAAATTAATTGCAAATTTTCGAAGTTTGCACAGAAAATAGGTTCTTAAAATTATAAAAAAGCACAAAAATTAAATAAATAAAAATTCGGTTTAGCGAACTTGCAATCAATGCGAACTATAGAGTATGTAATACGTCATAAATTCAATTCGGATTATTGGATAATTCGGATAACACACCTTCGGATTAGCGAGCTGGCACTGTACTACTTTTTAACTTAAAAAAAATAGGTTTAAAATAGAGAAAATATAAAACTATTTTTTAGCAGTCAAAACAAGAAGAAATAACAATATTTACATAAAAATCAGAATGTGACAAAATTTACCGATACGTGTTTGTGTGATGTTATTACTGCCCACAAACTGGAAATCTTGAATTCATTGTTTCATGCATTAAAAGTAACAACTGCAACCCGAAAAACAAATACAACAGAAAGAAGAAAAAAAAAACAAAATTGTATTCAGTTGCTTAATTAATATCAACAAATCATGTGGGAGGATGAATTATATAATAATCAAGTTTTTTACTAAATCCTTTTGTTTTTTTTTTTTGCATATTTACATATAAATAGTACACATTTTGAATATTTTGCTCACGGTCTTTTCGATTTCAGGCGACAATATGCATTTTACCGTTAACTTGATGAATTATATAATAATAATATTTTTACTGAATTTTTTTTTTGTTTTGCAAATTTACATACAGTTTGAAAAACTTTTCAAAAATTTCTTTATGTGTAAATCAACTTATTAACTCTCTTTTATTCAATGCTCTCTATCTGCCCTTCGCTGCATTAAATGCTTAAGGTTAGACCGCTTTCACACTCGGCAAATTACTTGCGCAACTCTTGGTTTGTAGACGTCAGCGGTAAGGTCGGGGTAAGGAAAAACAATTTTGTACAGACTTCGTTGTACTCGGCCAGTAACTTGCACAACTAACTTGCCGAGTCTGAAAGGGGTCTTACAAACGTTAAACACGAGCTTGATGACAAAAGTCTCGTGAGTTTGCAGAAATATAAATTTTAAGCGATTTCATGAAGCCCATAAAGGTTTTTTTCTTTAAATCTTAAGTGATGTAAGAAAAAACTGTATCAACAAAAGAAACGGCAAGCGAGTTAAAAGAGGCTTGCATATTTTGTTTTCAGATTTTGCCTATTTGATTGCACAAAATTAAAAAAAACTAATTATTAAATCTCATCATCGTGAAGAATCACAGCTCGAGTCGGGCTTTAGCCTGATCAGTTATTCTCCTCCACTGTTCTCTATTTTCTGCTTTTGTTGCCTGTTTCTTATACCCAATATTCTTATGTAAGTCGTATTCCATACAGTCCTCCATCTCGTCGGAGGTCGTTCGAGTCGCCTTTTTAATGTGACGCGGTAATTTAGCATTACCTTTTGCGGCCTGCTGTTGTCCAAGCGAGTTAAGTGTCCCGCCCAGCTTAAATTGATATGGTGTTGCCTCTTTAAGTGTAGTATTGAATATTTTGCTTATAATTTTTGTTTTAAAAATTCGAATTTTATTTTATTTTATGTTCATAATTACAGTCGCTTCAGCCAGCTCATGAGCGTTATTGTTGGGCTTTACTACGGGTAGAACGTGTCAAAATACCCGAGATCCTTTAAAATAAGCTAATTATTGTTTGAAAATAAATCATTTCACAACCACACTTCTTATAGTTTTTCCTTTTGGAACACATCAATTGTTTTTAATAAATACAAAAATATGCCGGATATTGATTTCGTTCTTTTGTTGTCAAAACATTATCGGGTGTGTTCTAGAATCCGAATCCACTCGAAAGTGGATTACGTTAGCATTATTGGTGTTCTGCATTTCACATCCACATGTTTTTATTCGTTTTCAATTAGAGTAGATATGGGTTGGTGAAAGTAAACCGAATCGACTTTTTTTTGTAATATGTGAAAACATTTTTAACAAAAAAAAATAATATTGCTTTTAGCTTAAAATCTTCTTAATCCAATTTAATCAAAAATATATCGTTATCTAAAAGCAAAAGGCCCTTACTAACCCTAAATTTAAAGTTGACTTTTTCATTGATTTTGATGTAATTATACCAAATTTTTTTTTAACGATTTTTATGTTATTTTCAGACAATTTGTTTCTTTAATCGATTTAGCGATCTCTTAGTTTTTGGGTTTGTTTAAAATTTTGCAATTTTTCGCGAATTTTAGCCATGTTCGCGATATAAGCGATTTGGTCGTGTAAGTTTTCTGATTCTTTACAGCTTTAACGATTTATAATAAATAGTTGACTTTGCTATCATGCCGCTGTTAGCAAATTTTTGCGAATTTCCTTGAATTTAGCAATTTTTACCGATTTTTTGCCATTCCTTATAGTTTTAGGGACTTTAAATCAATTTTATGGCTGGTTTGAAATATTAAAAATTTTCGCGAATTTTCGCTATTTTTGCAATTTTTTTGTTATTTTCCGGCCTTTTGTTTTTTAACCCATTTAGAGATTTCAAATAAATTTAAGTTTTTGTTTAAAAGATTGCAATTTTTCGAGATTTTTAGCCATGTTAGCGATTTTTTTTGTGATTCTTTACAGCTTTCATGATTTTTAGAAAATATTAGACATTGCTATCATGCTTCGGTTAGCAAATTAGCGATCTTTAGTTCAACAAAAGTTCTTTCGAACAAAAACTTCGAATACACAAAAACATGCGGATTTCAGAACACCAATTTATGACTTATGCGGATTCAAAAAATTTTTCGTTTTCAATTCGAGTCTAAACCTAGAACATACCTGTATATATCCTTATACTTAAATATCCGTTTGACTATTACCAGTTGACTTCAACACTAATAAACGCTCTTTATTGTGTAAAGGCAGAAAATGCTTTTCTGAAATAAGATGTTAGACTAATGGATATCACATGGGATAAGATACGAAGTTGCAATACGCCTGGAACATTTTCAATACAAAGAAAATATATATTATTACATTTTGAACACTTGCATACATTTTGCAAAAATGAATGGAAAATGGGAAACATGCATTCACAGTGAATTTCACACACACTTAAAACATCTACTATATATCAATCAAAAATGTCAATTTTACTTTTTTTAAATGTGACAACATTTTAAAAGAAAACGCAAAAATGTAAAATAATATAAAAAAAACAAGTTAGAGTGTTTTGTTCGGCTGTGCCGAACCTTTGATAGTTCTAATATTTCCGAAGTGGGATCTAAATGATGTATATTTATTATTAATCTATCTTTATAAAAACAGGCGTCAGCATTAAAATTGGTTGCGGCTTATACCTACATATATTAAATTATTGACCGACAATCAAAAAGTTTTTTCCATTTATTTTTAGAGATTTGAACTAGCTTGAGTAGAATATTATGAATTGTAGCTGTTGAAACTGAAGTTAAATAATTTTAAGGGGGGGAATTTATATTGAAGCCATGGTAAATTAAAGGACAATCATCCCAAAATTCTGTAGAGTGATTTATGGTATTATTTATTTTTATTTATTCATTGATAATCAAAAAGTCAACTTAGGCCAAAAGCGATTACATATTTAAAATTTCGAGTAAGAACAATTACAACTTAAAAAAGCTTATTTAGGGTTATATTACATTATACTTTATTTTACCGTTACCTTAACTGCACTTCTTAAAGTTCGACATTAATAATATTAGAAACCATGAATTTCAATACAGCAGTGAAATGAGTTAAAGCGGTTACCTTTTGATTAATATTGGATCTACGGTAAATTATGGATCATGTGCCACAAAATTGCATGGCATTTTTTCTAGTCATATGAAGCTACGGTTTAAGGCGTACTTAATAAATTTACCAGTGTGTGCTTTATATGGGGCCTATGGTTAGATATGAATCGATTATCACGAAATTTATTAGTATGATTTCTAGTCCCATAAAACTGTGAACGATTAAATTTTATTAAATTTTTTATTTATTTATTATGACTGCCGGGCACACAATGGCGACAAGAACATTTCTTTTACATATTTGAACTTCAACTGCAACGACTACTACAACTACGTATTCTGTTGACACCATTTTGTAACTGACGTTTTTCACTTTCGAAAGCATGTAGCGCTATTCGTAACGTTGTACTACAGCGACTATTCTGTTCCCCACTTAAATAAAAATATACGAACGAAATGTTCTTGTCGACATCGTGTGCCAGACAGTTAATTACGGTTAAAGACGTACTAAACTGTTTTCCGAGAGAAGGTTTTATATGGGGCCTAGTGTCAACTATGGACAACTCTTCACGAAATTTGACAGTGTGTTTCTAGTCCTACAATTTTAATTACCGTTCAAGGTGTACAAAACGGGTTTTCGGGAAAACGCTTTATATGGAGTCGACGGTAAGTTATGGAACGGTCTTGACGAAATTAGCCAGTATGATATTCAGTCGTATAAACGGTTGTGTGCAAAAGCTTTAATCATTCTGTGCATTTTTCGATTATTCATGATAGTTTTTGTAATAAAATTATCAATTCTTTATGATGGTGGTTGCACATTTTAAAAACAAAGCTCTGATCCTACTAAACCGATTTTGCTGAATTTCAATCCCAAGCTGCTTAGGATAACTACAAGCAATTTGGCACCAAGTTTGTTCTATTGTTTTGAGTTTTTCGAAAGTGATCGTGTTTTCAACAGGCGGACAGACAGATGGACATGGTTTAATTGACTTTGAATTACTCAAGGAGCCAGCAAATATATTCTTTATGGAGTCGTGGATGTATAATAAAAAAGTTTCTCACGGAATGACAAACTAAGCATACCATCATTCACCACTTAGTGGTGGTGGTGGTAGATGTTGACAAGCGTAAAAAGGTTATAGAGAAAGGTTTATTACCGCTCGCACGAGAGAATTTAAAAATTTACAATTTTTTTAATTAACCCTCTAATACCAAGTTTCAGAATAAATGGGAGTATATTATGAAAATTTGTTAAGGTTATTTTTGGGGCTCTGAGTTCAAAAAAATATTTTTAAGGCCATACAATAAGTCGCTTACGCTCCAGGTGAGAAAACAATAAGGACTACCTTGAGGCACCCTTGGACATCTAGTTATAAAAACACATTTAATTTTTCAGAATTCTATTTGTTAGTTTGTTTTGAAAATAAAAACAAATGAAACAAATTGAAAATATTAAGTTTTTTTATGAATGTCAATTTTTTTGAATTGAAGTTTGCCTTTTGAACAAAAGCATTGTGCTGGAGATTGTTTACAATGCTTTAAGAACTTTTAATAGCTTTCGAAGCTTCTACAAACATTTTTCTAGATCTTTAGATCAAATAAAATTAATTACTTATTGGACGTCAGTAGAAATTTTGTAAAGCATGCCATTATACATTAGAGGGTTAAGCATCCTTCCTATTCTATTTCGTCCTGGAATAATGGTAAATTCCAAATTAATTCGTTATATTTCTGTTTTAGTCTGTTAAAAATACAGTTGGTGCCATTTTTCTCTGTGTTTCCAAAGTAGGTTTGTATTTATTTATTTTTCTTCGGTTCGTTACATACATTTCGTGTTAACAAAACAGTAACTAAACTAAAGTAAAAATACATCAACTACTCAAAACGGACATTGACCATTGGCAAAAATTTTGAGAGCTCCTACTGCCACTTTCACAACTACAATTTGTCTGAAACTCTTACCACTCCATCACAATTCCAAATACTTTGACTATCATTGACTTTTAAAATAACTTAATAGAGGGTGGCCGGGGGACACAACCGAATTTTTTTTTATAAATTTATAGCGTATAGATTTTTCTTACTGCCACTCTGCATTTTGTTTGTGTTATTGTTGTTGTTAATATTTTTGTTGCTGTGAGTATTATTTTGATAGTGTATCATTTGTAGAATATAAATTTATATTATAAGTTCAACTTGTTATAGTTTTTTTTTTTTTTTGTTTTGTTTTGTTTCTTTGAACCAAATCAATGCCACAAATTATTGTGGCCGGAAGTATGAGAACATTTGTGTGCGGTTTTTACAAATGATGCCACCCATAAATTTCACCATTTGCCATCTTGAATGTTCAATGCTATTTATAGTTTTGCGAAATGCTACAAGTAATTTTTTTCTTGTTTATTTGAAATATCTTATGCAACAACTGCTGTTGCTACAACTATTGCTGCTACTGCTGTTACTATTGCTACAACTATTAATTTTTCTTTGGTTTAAGCTAAAAACTTTTCCAAAATTATATTTTTCCTTTCACTTTGTTGCCATAGTTGCTGTCTTTAAGTAAATTTGTTACCCAAAATAAACCCAAAATTACAAGAGCAGAGAAAACATGTCTAATTTCATAGAAATGAGAAAAAGTAAAAGAAAAACAGATAACAAGATTTGGTTTTTGCGAAAAAAAAGAAAACAAATTTACTTGCTGTGAAAGACCTTGAGTTAAATTTGTATATCAAAAGGGAAGAGGTTGTTTAGAACATGTGTTAAAGCATGTGTGTGAGTGCATGGTAACATCCGTTTGCTATAATTTATCCTGAGGAATAATAGAATAAAAAAGAGTTATAACAAAGAAAATAAAAAGAAACACAAACTTTATGTTGTTCTTGTTAATACAATATTTAAGTTATGCTGCTGTTGTTATTTGCCTGATGTTGGCCTGCATACTAAATATATTCGTAAATGGTGTAAATATTTTCCTTTTTTCCAAATTGTAACCATATTTTATTAACTTCGGGTAAAATTTTTATTTTAACAAAAAATACTACAAGTACAGGGTGGCCCAAAAGAAACAAAGTGATTTTGTTTTATTTTTGTAGACTGTTTTAAAGAAGACTTGGTGTTTGAAAAGATACACTTTGGAATAACAAACTAAAATAACTGACGAAAATTTTGACTTTACAAACAAACTGGTAATGAGGGTCGAAACTCATTTTAAATTAAGAGGCTTCGTTATACACTTAATTGCAAAATATGAACAACGGAAAATCCTAGGGCAATTCACCAGCGGGCGGCCAACACTTGGACTGCTTACTTAGGTCATTAAAGCGGCCCCTTTTTGATGCATCCTCTTAAGCGTACAGTTTGATGTTCAGTTTTCCTTTATTCGTATGGTTATTTTAATATTTTAAACTGGTTTTAAAATTCTAAGCAAAATTTGGTTTCTTTTATTTATAATTTTTCTCTTATCCAGTAATGCTGTTAGCACCAGTGCTACAAAAGTCCGAGCCATGTTAACAAATGTTTGGAACCACAGCGTAAACAAAAAATACTTGAGACCTGCCGTGACAAGCCTCAACTCTCGGTAGTCTCAACACCGACTGAAAACATTGCATGCAACAAAGTTACTCTGTGAGTGGAATTAGCTCCCCGATGGCAATTTTAGACCTACCTGGGCTATGCTTAAGAGCTGTGGAGCCACTTTTATGGCATAACCACGCACGGACATCCACCAGCAGACCAACCCCTTACCAGAAATTATTACGATTTTCCTCCCTGGAATTGGGGTTAAAGCCCAGCCTCCACTTTATCCCCGAAGGTAGTCACCATAATTCAGTTGTATCGTTTGCTAAAGAGTCTAGTTATTCTCGTTGTACCGTTGTACCAGATTAGATTCTGTTCAGCTGCAGTGTGAGAAATCTGCCAATTTTAAGCCCAATAAGTTCAAGAGGTAATAGTAAGGTGCACCATGTATTTGATCCAAAACGAAACTCTTTAAATAACACTGCGGAACAGCCATTTTGCGGTCTGGAATTTTATTGCAAATTTTTAGTATTGTGGTTGTTTTGTTGAACTGTTTATGGTTTTAAATCCAAATGTTGATATTATAATTAGGCTAAAGTTCATCAAAATTAATTTTCCTTAAATTATTTTTATTATTTTAAATTTTTCGCAATAAAAAATGTCGCACAACGATTGCAAAAAAAAACCCAAAAAAAATCATAATCTTTTTTAACAAAAAAAATAAAAAAAAAATGTGAAAGTTATGTTGCAAGCGTACCGCAGAGCTTTGCATATTGCAACATGATTATGTTACACAGCAATAATTTTCAAATTTTTTTTTAGTAAATAAAATAGGAAATGCAGACAAACGTCTGCATTCCCGTGTTATATTTTTTTTTATAAAGAGATTTAGAGATTTAGATAGCAGTGTGTTTTATAGTTTTTTCAAAAATATTCACATGTAAATGGAAACATTTTTAAGAATTAAGTAACAACAGCAGAAAAAATATGAATTTAAGAAATAATTACACAGATCTGCAATGAAAATCTTTTTTGAATAATGTCTAATGGCCTATTTCACCAATTCTATTTTAGGGCTGATTTTGAATGTGAACCATACCTAAACGTCAAGTTTTTTTCTGCATTTCATTTGACATTTCTCAATTTCAGACTTACTCGATTTGAACCAATGCAGAGATACACAATTGAGCAATGCGTTAAAGTTATTCAGGATTATTATGAAAATAGGCGTTCAAATCAAAATGAATTTCCAAGAAAATCATCTTTATTGATCAGACACATTTTCACCTCAGTGGATTCGTCAATATTTTTTTTATTTATTTTTTTTATGTATTTTTTTCCAAAATGAGGCAGGTCAGGCAGTTACTGTGAATGCTATCTTGAGATGATAGCGAACTTTTAATGGCCCGAATTGGAAGATGTGGATGTGGACGATATGTGGTTTCAACACTTGCCACACAGCTAACGACACAACTGCTCTTTTGCGCAACAAATTTATTGGCCGTGTTATCTTACGTGGTGGCGATGTCAATTGTGACACCGTTGCACTTCTTTCTTTGGAGTTATTTGAAAGAAAATGTGTACGTCGATGAGCCAGCAACAATTCAAGAGCTAAAGGATGAGATAATTCGGCACATTAACGGCCTCAATTATGTGTCAGCGTCATCGAAAATTTGGACAATTGGGTGGAGATGTGCCGCCGAGGTCGCATACATACATATATCGATATTCAGATCTTTGTTAGTTAAGCTAAATGTTTTTAGACAAAACTGTGATTTTTGTCGCATTTTTATTTTTTATGAATTTTTAAAGAACAACAATTTTTTTTTTTTTTAAAATGTTCTTCTTTTTTTTTCAAAAATTCAACGATATTTGAAACTACAGGGCAAGTTTAAAAACAATGTAAGCACGGCTTAAAGATAATACTGTTGGCGTGTTTCGGATTTTCTTTTTTAACTAAATAGGTAAACCGTTTTCAAGTTATTCCCAAAAATGTAGTGAAAGTGCCTTAATGTTGGACATTACTTAGTAGAGCTGATAGAGAAAAATGAAAACTAGATTTGAAATTGGATTTCAGACCTCACAAAAAAGTAAAAATTTGTTGTGCAGTGTAATCATAAAATATTTTTAGAAAGATGGGCACTTACGCAATGTTATTTTGCACATCTTAATTAACAAAATTCCCCATTCATTAATAAAGGTTATTAAAATATGAATTGTTTTTAAAATAAAGAAACTTAAACAATTTCAACTACTTCGTTTCTTTTGGGCAACCTTTTAAATTGTTTGCTTAAAATATGTTTTATTTAAGAATATTTTTAGTTAGATTTAATTATTGTCAAACCCTTAAGCGTGTTATAAAAACTAAAGTGCTTTCATTACAACTGCAAAATAAGTTAAAATTGAACAAAATAAAATAAATTTGTGACATAACTACAAGGGATGTGAATGTGATCTAATAACTTACAAGTTAGTTTTAATAAGCTACAAAATAATAAAAAAAGCATTACATTAATTTGTTTTAATTCTAAGAACTTATAGTTACAAAAAACTACACTAAGAGAAAAATACGTATTTTTTCCAGTATGTATTGTTGTCGACAATTTTTAAATGTTATAAATATTTAGTATTGTCTTTATTAGAATTAAGTCAGTTCGCTGCTTGTCTACCACGAATAATTTCGAGTCTTTTAAGTGCGAGTTAATTTTAAAAAGCATTTAATTTCTTACACCAGGCGATTTATTACCCAATAAAAAATTAAGCTTCCAACGAAGGAGGTTTGTAAGGGAGAAGCATAAACGTTGCGCTTACCATTGCGCTGACGGAAGACATGAATTTGATATGGCGAGTTCCCACTTTGAAGCAATACATTTTTGATACATAAAGCGCATTATTCAGCGCATATAAAAATTGTTGTATGTAACGATCGGCCTTAGACACTGAATGTTTTGAAACAGGTTTTTTTTAGTATTTTCCCTTACAAACCTGCTTCGCAGTAAAGGAATGCCGTAGCACTTGAAATGTTATGTTTTTTTTTATAAAAGTTTTTGAGAGTTCTTTCACTTACTTTACTGCATTTCTGTATGTCTTATTGCGTAGCGCATAATTGTGCGCTTATTTTTTTAAATGTACCATTAGTGCTTCGCAAAATAATAAAATTTTTTATTGGGTAAAATAATAAAAATCCCTTAAAAATATCTTGATTTTTTATAATATAAATAATCTCACCAAATTTTGTTGGAAAATAGCTTTTAGTGCCATAAATTTCTTATAAATGCTGAAATTGTCAGCCACGTTAACAATCACGTAGCTGCTATGTCATGACGAAATATTGTACAGGTAGGTCCAGGTCATATAAACCCACTTTCTAAAAATACTTTAAGGAAAACAAATCTTATATTGATAAAGATTTCTAACTAATATTTGGTGGCGGATCTATGATTGCTACACGCAAAGAAAAAACATGGTTGTGGTAAACATATTCTAAGAGCAACATATTATGATAAGATTCATGATTGTAGTCACCATATTACGATTGTTATTAAATCATATTATGACCAAATATGTTCGTAATATTACATCATAATATTTTTCCCTTAATCATATTGTTATCCTGTTAATCATAAAACGTTAAGAAGTTATAATATTACTGTCATGGTAACCATAATATGTTAAAAATTAATCATATTACTGTCATGGCAATCATAACAAGTTTAGAAGTAATCATATTGTTGTCATGGTTACCATAATAAGTTAAGAAGTAATCATAATACTGTCATGGCAATCATAATAAGTTTAGAAGTAATCATATTGTTGTCATGGTTACCATAATAAGTTAAGAAGTAATCACAATACTGTCATGGCAATCATAATAAGTTTAGAAGTAATCATATTATTGTCATGTCAATCATAATAAGTTTAGAAGTAATCATATTACTGTCATGGCAATCATAATAAGTTTAGAAGTAATCATATTATGATGCAAAGTGATATGAACTGTTATACATAAATTTTAAACTTTAAACATAATATTTTTATTGGAAAAAAATACTTATGATAAAATAAAAAACATAATATAGTTACTGTAATCTTTTTGTCGTAGGTTGCAATTATTTATAAATTATTTTATGGAGTTTTCATTATTTTTCTCTTAAAATAACACAAAACTTACCAGTAATGGTTAATATTTTGCACCAATATTTCACAAATTTTTCCACCACTTTAAGATTATTAAAATTTTTTAGCAAAGATATTTTATTTTGTGACACTACAACCCTTTTTTAATGTTTTTTCTTTATTTTTTTTTTAATTTCTTGTTTATTTTAATGGTTATTTTGTTATTTCTTTTTTAATATTTTTCTTTATTTTTTTTAATTTCTTGTTTATTTTAATGGTTATTTTTTTATTATTTAGCCACTCACTAACAAATAATTCGATATGTTTATGTAAAACACGACACAACTGATACAAAATTATTTTACAAATGGCGATACCAAAATATTATTAGAGTAACGATATTTTGATTGCATCTTAAACTTATTATGATAAATGGATATAAAGTTATCATGTTATGGCTGTGAGTAATATTATATGTTTTGAAAGTTATCATAATTTAGTTGTTAGAAAAATAATTATTTTTCGGTCAACAATACTCAAATTTATAATTGCGATAAACATTAATATGCTTACAGTAACTATAATATTGCTGATATTTAATAAAAATAACAATGATTTGTGTACAACAACAATATATTGTTACAATAAACACAGTGTGGTTGCCGTAACCATGGCCAACCATATTTTTTCTCTGCGTGTAATGGATTCCAAATTCACCATCGAAAAGTTTTTTTTCGAAATATTTTATCTTATTCAATTAGTGTTTCTGTTTTTTAAATATGTGCATTAGACCGTACCTCAAAAGAATAAAAAATTCCCGTACAACCCCTTATACATGTTAAGTATTTTTTCAAGGCGGATTCGTTTAGCCGAACGTAGGTCTCGCTACTCTTTTGCATCTATAGTCTGATCTTATTATTATTATTATTATATCCTGTCGTTCCTATAAGGAACAAATACCGGATCTTAAGGTATGCAAAGTAAAGTTTTTGTCTCGAGGAGGCAAATGATACAGATCAAATTTACAATTGCGTTATTAGTTACGGTTTTAGGCGTACTAAAGTATTGTCTGATAATGTGCTTTATCCGGGGATTATGGAATGATATTCACGAAATTTGATAGACTTTAAGATCCGATTGTATATGCCAAAGTCTCAAATAGCGTGTTTTCTCCTTATTTTACCTTTAAAATATTTATATATAAGAACTGTGATTAATTTGTAATGATCCAAAACTATTTTTCGTTGTAATATCTAGTTGATAAGATCTCCATCTGTAAATATCATTAAAAAATAACTTATAAAATAAACGATGAAATAAATAAAAAAAAGCCAAGGATATAAAAAAACAAGTAAGAGTGCTATATTCGGTTATGCCGAACTTTTATACCCTTCGTCATGGTGATATAAGAACAAGAAGATATATAAATAACGTTCTTTAGATATAAATAAATATTAATTGAGCCAGCCAATTTTTCATTTCGTCATGCCGAAGAATATGACAAAATCAAATCCAAAAATTTATATAAAAAATTTTGCCAATGTTGATGTTTTGAATTCGTTTTTAAATTTTTATAATTTAAAAATCGTTTTTAGGACAGAAAACAATTTATTTTCTAAAACTGGGACAATCCAGGGGCCTGATTCTGGCATTCGTGATCCACTACTTTCTCGATTCGAAAGCAATTTAACATCTAATTATTTCAGTCACTACTAAACGAATTAAAATTATGTTTTTAGTGTTGTAAAGCATTAATTTCAGTATAAATAAAAAATTGTCTCCTATCACCAAATTCATAGAATTAAGCAACCTATTTGTTGATTTTGCACCTATTACCAAAATTATTATATTGATTACTAAAAATTACAAAAATTTCATATTTTGAATATTTTTTTTCCAATAAATGATATTTTTATTTTTAATTAAAAAAATGATCAATAAACTTTGCCATTTCAAACAATGTGATGATGGTTTTTGACAATTTCCAACAACAATTTCACAAACTTAAATTATCCTTTACTGGGATAATTCTCTTTAAAATAAGGTGTGGTCCATGGTTCCCGGTCCTCTAGTTGGTCCACATTCGTAAAAAAACACACACAACTCCATAAATAAAAAAAAAAAAAAAAAAAAAATGCATTCAAAATCTGCCTAGTTACTAGTGCTTTAAAAAAACAACCAATCGGTCGATTTTATTCACATAAAATTTTCTACCACTTTACTGGGATAGGTCTCTTTAAAATAAGGTATGGTCCATCATTCCCGGTCGTCTAGTTTGCCCTTTGTTTACATACAAATTCCTCAGTTTTTATGTTAATTATTATTTTAATTCAAAATGTATTTCAAACAACTAAAATGTTAATTAAATCAAAATTATATTTTTAATTTTCTTTTAACAAAAAAATAATTGATTCAATTAGCACATTAATTTAATTGATTGAATTGGATTTTTTTTTTGAAAAATTAGAGGCAGTCGTGGTTTTAAATAGCAAGAAATGGTGTACTATATGTGACGTAAATATAAAACAGCCTAGCCGCTATCGTGTCTGGATTCTCCGGAAAACACAAATCAAACGTAAAGCGGACAGACGGACATAGTTATATCAACTTTTCTTGAGATAAGGGCCCAGATTATATATACTTTATCGGGTCTAAGATCAGTATTGTAGAAATAACAAACGGAATGAAAAACTTATATACACCCTTTCTGCCTGGGGTGAAGTGTATAAAAAATTAAAAAAGGAGACCCAAAAAAAAAAAAAAATTCAACAAATTTATTTTTCGAATTCGCCCTACAAAATTACTTTTTATAGGGGCTGTACGGCACACTTTTTTTCCATGTGTGGTGGTACGCCCAAATAGGCGTACTATCAGGTGCTACATGTAAACAAAATTTTTTTTAAGAATTAATGAATTGAAAAAAGTTTGTTGTTATTTAATTTCAATTGAAAAAAAATTATGGATACCTGTGAAATTATAATCGATTAAGGGAAAAAGTTTAATCATGCTGACGCTGGCCCATAATATAATTTTGAAAAATTTTATTTTAATAAAATACAAAGAATTTTAAATGACATAAACAGCTGTTCTTTTGGTACTAGTAGTGTCTTATTGCACGAATTCGTTCCAATTGTATTTATACCAATATCGTTTTTTCTTTTCGTTTTTAGTTTATTAAGGAAAGCGGAAGCCTAATAAGCTATCGCATCTTAAATAACACTTATTAATGAAACCTCAACTTTATTTTGGGGCCCTATGCTCCTTATAGGATCTTCGGGAACTTATATATATATATTAATCGGAAAGTACGTATGTATGTGTGTGGTCGACTCAAGTTTTTAAATATTTACTATGTCAAACTGTTCTGAATTAATCAGTTTATTTAAAAACTACTCAATATGCACTAGACTGCATAAAAAAGTTACTCCCAAATAAAAAAGTATTTAATGCAGTATTTGCTTATGCAAACACCCATTCCGTTTGGTAAAAATGAGAATGAAAACGTAAGTTTGTATTTTTTTTTAAGTTAGGGGACTTTTAACAACGTACTATTTCAGCTTTTTCTCGAACTAGCACGATAAACAAACCATAACAGTAATTTTTAAAAATAAAACAAACTGCAGCCAAGAAGTATACAACATAAACTAGCACCATTTACAACAAAATATAATAAAACAAAAAAAAAAAAAAACAAAACAAAAAAAAAATACAACAACCTTACTAGAATGATAACAAAAACATATATTATATTAATGAGATCTTTTAGAATGTTGATAGCAACCACTTACATGAGCTATTTGCATCATATTTCATATGTCAAGTATATTAAGTGTATTTTTGTCTCTTTGTGTGCGTGTGTGTGTATATATGCGTGTAGCTCTACACACTCGTATGTACATATATTTAAAATAATAGAAAGATAGAAAGAATATATACAATTCGTTGACAATTCTATTATTTTCCATTTTCTTAAATTTTTCTTTTTTTTCTGAATACATATTTAAACATGATGATGAGCATGACGATGACAATAATGATGACGTCTTTATTAAAAATACTAAAAAGGGGAGTGATGATTGTAGTTGAAATGAAAGTTAATTTTAGGGAAAACCAAGAAAAAAGGAGCACTTGAATTTATCTTATTGTTGAAATGAAAATGTTGCAAATGTATCTACTTACTACATATTTTAAGGTGTACGTGTGTGTTTGGACGAGTAAATGGGTGGGTGTGTTAATAGAAAAATATACATCTTACTGCATATTTAATGTTAAGTCATCATTTTGAACAGTAGAAGATGATTATCAACGAAATAAACAGCCAACCATAAACTTATACAAACATTTATGCATTCTTCTCTTCGTTCGTTTATTTCCTCAGTCACACATTCCTTCATTACTTTATTCATTCACTCAGAGTTACTCAGTTAGTAAGTCAGTCATACAATCAGTCATGCAGTGTGATATTAACAAGCAACAAAAACACAACAACAAAAATTTTAAAAATTTACAAAACGTTGTTGTTTTGTTTTTTATTGTAAAGTAAAAATAAAAATAATAATAAACCATGCAGTAGACAAACACATTTAAAATAATTCAAACACATTTTTTACCTTAACATAAAATTGTATACGAATACGGTATTGAAGGGGGAAATGAAAAGCAAATGGTCATGCCGATTCAGCTAGTGCCCTTTTTTAGGAATTTTTTTATTCGTGTATGAATTTTTTTCCGAAATATCATTGCTCAATATGATTTAAACTTTGCTGCACAATGGACTCTAGTCGGAGAATCCAACAAACCGATCGATATATTTGTAGATCATTGATGCTGATAAAAATCCTGATATAAATCTCATTTAAATTACATTCTAAAGCATTTATAAAGTGGTGTTTTTAAGGCATATAACTTTTTTCTTAAATAAAACACAATAGAATGACTAAAATGATGGCCTCGTTAGTTTACAAATTAAATGACTCTGAATGCTTAAAACATGTTTCTGACTTAGGGGGGCATACAATGGGCCCGACCGACATCTATGATCTTCCACCGGGCAAGGTAATGGGCTTTATACGCGGCCTAAACTTGACTTGGTGAGACATATAGGCTGCACAAAAGATCCTTTGGGTCGGGGTGCACATGGCCTTAACGTGTATACACTACTACTAGGAACCAACTACTGAACGAAATCTTGTCGGTCGAAGTTTGCACTAGTTTTTCCAAAACTCTCGTGCAGGCCTCTAACTGATCAATCATTGCTGGCTTATCCGCATAGACCAGATTTTTGACGTACCTCCACAAAAAGTAGTCGAAAGGTGTAAAATCACAAAAACAAAATGGCAAATTCACAGATCCATTTTTCAGATAGTTCGGTCACCAAACGTTTGGCTCAACAAAGTGATGGTTACACGCGCTGCATGGCACTGTCTTGTCGGAACCATTTCTCCTCAAAATGATTTGCAATGAGATAAAAATAAAATAAAAAACAGAAATCATATGTTCGTAGCGTTCGCTATTCACGGTAATATTGGCACCTGTTTTGGATTTAAAGAAAAATGGGCCGATGACGTCTTCGGCTTGTAAATCGCGCCAAACAGTAATGGAGTTTATTGATTTGTTTAGAAAATGGAGTTTGTAATGGAGAAGTAATGGAGTTTCATTAGGATTGTGCTCTGTCTTTAAAAACGATAATTCTACCCGTTTAGCCAGAAATGAGCCTAATCGCTGGAGGTGATCTGAAGATTAAAACCCTGCAGTTTTGCCTTTAAAAGAAAATCGGTCATTATTTAATTGTGAATACAGTGGGTTGTTGGTTTGAAATTTTAAATTCAATTGATTTGGAACATTCATCGATTGTTTTGCTATTTATATTTTTATGATTGTATTCTTGAAAAAATGCTGATAAAAACAAAGAAAAAAAATATGTAATGAAAAAGTTATAAAGAATTCAAACCTTTATGGCTCATTCTGTGACTGTATTCCAATATTTCCCCCAATATCATAAACTTTGTATGCCAATGTTGTCTATACGTAGAGAAAAAACATGTTGAAATATGGTCACCTCTTATAAAACTATTTTTAAAGAAAATGATAAACACATTGTGTTTATTTTAACCATATTACTGTCACCGACAAAAATATTATGGTTAAATTAATCCTCCATCAAGAAGCCACAACCATATTATGGTTGCCTCCTAACATATAATGGTTAAATATGACAATAATTTGTTTTCAAATTAACAATAGTATTTTCCGCTTTTCTAATAGCATTATGCTATAGTTGAATAGGTAAACATATTTTAGTAATTATTAACCATAACATGATCGGATGCAACTGTAATATGTTTGTAGCTTCTTGATGGACGACGAATTTAACCATAATATGGTTCTCAGTGACAATAATATGATTAAATTTAACATAATTTTTTTAAATTTCCTTTAAAAATAGTGATGTTTGGAGGTGACCATATTTAAACATGTTTTTTCTCTGGGTGTAGTTGGTACTGAGCAATGATTGAGGGTAAGATTCCCGCAAAAGACTGTGGTCTATTTTATAACAATTTGCTGAAAGTCTACATACATTACTCTTGCACAAAAATTGAAGTCAGAATTAGGGACGTAATCGATACCAAAAAACTTAATATTCAATGCTTTTTTTGCTTTTTTGCTTAACAACTAAGAGAAATATTACATTTAAAGCAGAGCATACAATCAAAACATAATAATGAAATTGCTTCTTATAATTCTTAAGAATGAAGTTTAAACCAAGCATTCTTTACCTTTGATTCTTTCCAGACTTTTCCTTCAAGACGAATGCAAAAAAAAGAGAGAAATCATTCTTCGTGTGTTCAATACGTTTATGCATTCTAAATGAGGAGCAAGTGTTAACATTTACTTTTAAACCCTTCGTGGTACATATGCGCCTGGCCAGACCTTTTTTCAGTCTGGATAGAAAATCAAAACATGCGTTAACCGGAGGGCTAAACACATTCGGAATTGATTTTCGAAAGTAATCCCATTTAGTGTTGTTTTGAGTATACTAGGGTAGTCAATTAATCGATTAATCGCGCGAAAAATTAATCGAGATAAAAAATTTTTCAAACAAGAAACGAAGAATTTAATATTATTATAAACATTTTGCTTTCATTCTTTGTACTTTATTATATTTAAAAAAAAAAATTTTAATTTAAAGGCAATGTTCCTGAGTTAAAAAAAAATAAAAGGGTATTTCCAACGTACCGGCTTGTTTTTTTTAGATTTAAGAAAAAATCTAATACTGTGAAAAAATAATCGAAAATTAGCAATTTTAAATTATTCGAACAGTTAATCGCTCAAAATTAATCGATTAATCAAACAACGGTTAATCGTTTGAATGCCCCAATATTCGTACATTCCGTGTGGTACCTTTATAGCAATGCTTCTTTAAAATTCATATGCAATGTCACCTGACAAAATTTCAATTGGAGCGTAATATTTTTTCTTTTGACAAGCCATCTAACATCAGCTGTTTTTATAACGAAAAAACATGTTGTCAGAAGCCTATACCGTGAGGAAACTGGCAGAGGCGCTCAATCCATATCCAACTGAAGTTAATGTAATACAATTCCGATATGTGTATGATCATATCACTATTCATAAAAAGTTATGTACATAAAAAACGTTTCACTTTTATATCCTTAATTGTTATTTTCAAATTTAAAGAAAAACCATTGAAGCCTAGCCACATGCGCATGTGCTTCTGACGTAATTTTAATGTTATCTATCATACAACACGCAACGGCCATAGTGGTCTGATTATGTCGTCAAAATTACGTCAGACCCACTTGGGCATGTGGATTTTCACATTCCGTGTACTCGAGGATTTGAGATGATTTTAGATGAACTGTTTTACGGTGCATATAAATTTTTTTTTGGATTTTGCAAAAACTAAGCGAAACTTAACAGAGACTATGCCAGAAGCAAATAACATGTTCGTTTGCCATTTTAAAAGACATGCACAATAACATGTGACTTCACAAGTCATATGTGCGAAACATGTCGTGTATTGCGACCAGGCGCGGATCCAGCTCGAGCCTTAGGGGGGGGAAATTTTTTTTTTATACAAAAAAGTAAAAAATTTGTTTTTAAAAAAAACTCAACAATATGGTTAAATGAAATATAAGATCAGTTCATTATAAATTGATTTTTTTAAATAAGCAATTTATGAATTCCTCGTGAGGCGAATTTAGATAGTACAGTCTTTCTTCTGTCATTGTTGATCTGAGCCATGTTTTTATTAGACGACGGGTAAGAAATGACCTCTCTCTCGCAGCATTACTGAAGAGTAGGGCAAGTTTTTTATTGCATATCCCATTTTTGCCATTTCTTCACATATATTTTTAAATAGAAATTTTTGGTCCAGCTTGCCAAAGAATAGTTTTTTGCAACCTAGAAAAAAATTTTTAAATAAGCTTAGCGAATATGAGGCAGAATCTATTAAAAATGCTAGCTGAATAATGCAAAAATCGGACGTAAAAAGTACTTTCAATGCATCTGCTCAAGCCTCTTGAAGTTACAAACGAAAGCGATTTCTATGAATGAAAGCTTTGGCTTAATTGGCAGTGCTAAGGAAAATAATACAAGATGTCAGTAAAAAAGATTTTGTTGAAAAGTTGTCGGTAAATTATTCAATACTCCTGAAAAATCTATATGGCTTGGCATTTAAATTTTAAATAAAGTGTTTTAATTGATTTTCTCACAATTTTGATTTAATGAAAGTGAGACGGATGAATTTATTGACAACCTTTCTCCATCTGAACTTTTAGTGTTCAAATATGCTCCAGTTACATCTCGCGACGTTGAAAGAGTGTTTTTCATTTATAGAACTGTTTTATGTGATAACAGGAAATAATCAGGGGTATTCTAGAAATCGAAGACTCAAAACGCAAGAATTTTAAACTTCGTTATTTAATCAGATTTCCCTGATATTATAAAAATATTTCTTTATTAAACAGAATTTTATAACAAAAATTAGATTAAAGTGTATTAAAAACAACTTCCAAATTCTTGCGTCTTGCCACAAGAATTTTTTTTTTTTGACAATTTAAAGAAACATACTATTGTAATAAAATAAATGTTTCTTAAATAACATGTTTATTTTTGCCATTTTTCGTGCCATTTTACCAGCCATTTTTAACCATTTTTCGTGCCATTTTAAACTTGCCCTGCTGACGAGCATTGAAACGAAAATTTGAATTATTTTTCTTAGATTTCGGTAGATATCTTCATCACAGTTTATTAAAGCATCTACAACGTTATCTGATAGATTTTCAGATATTTCAAATGTTTGTTGCAAATGCAACAGGTCAGACTCAAGTTTAGATGTTAGTAGGTGTTTATCTATCTCTTTTATAAAAACATAATCAGCTCATCAGCTAGTTGTGATTTTAAAAGTTTTGTGTCTGTATTTGACTTGATTACACTTTGAGGTAGAAGTTTAGGTATGCTTAATACATTTAGGATATCTTTTGGGAAACGTGTTTTAAGATTTTCTAAAATAAATTCAATAAGAGGAATGTAACCTACAACTGGGTAGTAATCTTCAACATTTTGAATGTGATTTGAACCTTGATTTGAAGGCAGATAACTTTAACTTTTTCAAAAATCGCTTTAAATAGTTCTTCGGCTTTATTTCTTTTCTCTTCAGGAATTGTAGTTTTGATAAGGCTTGATCCTTTTTGAAGATCTATATCGTGCTTGTGTAAAATGATACTAAGCGGCTGTGATACAATAAGTATCACATATAATATGTTAATTCCGTAAATGAATTCAAAAGTACTAAGCGAGTTCCTTAATATAAGGCTTTTGATGAAGTATCTCTACCTTTTTACTCAGATATTTTTTCCAAAGCTTCTACTATATGATGTACACTAGTTGCAAAGTGTAAAATTGAGTCGTGACGATCCAACCATCTTGTCTCGCATAATTTTTTTAATATTTTTTTCTTGTATGTTGAAATATCTTTAAGATAAGGAAATCTGGGTTTTCCTCGAAAAATCTGTGTTTTCGTCAAAAATTATCGAATAGAATTTTGATTCATATAATAAAGGCTTATTAATAATTCAACCGCATTTTCAAGTCAAAATTTATTCTTTGGATATAAATAGATGCCACCTGCTGGGATTGAATGTAGAATAATAAGTATTTGAATACTATTAGAATTAAGTTTTGGATACTTATTGTAAATTTCGTTAGATTCAATAAAAAAAAACAAAAAAAAACCTTGCTGGGATTTCCTAAAATTTTGTGCATAGACAAAAAAAATATTATTATTGGGAATTCTTGTATTATCGAGATAAACCAAACATATTTTTATAATTTAGGGGGGGGAAATTTCCTTATTTCCCCCCCCCTGAATCCGCGCCTGATTGCGACCGTAATCAAAGCCACTGCTACATTGTCTGATTCTATTTCGATAGTTAAAAGTTGTTGAACATTATTAGAAAATAAAATTCATAGTTCAGAGTCCTAAAATTTGCGACTTAGTTGCCATTAACATTCAATGAAAGATTGAAGGTTTAAGAGAATAGTCAAACCTTTTGTTTTTCAACAATTCTTTAAACTTAGCATGACTCTTCCGAAAGTGTTAGATTTAAATGCACCTAATAAAAGTTCTAATAAAACTATGAGAACTGACCTTTATAAATTATAAGAGAATCGGAGCTATGGTTCTGCTAAAGAAGAAGTCGAAAGATCTCTTAATATTTTTAGAGACGCAAATCCGCTTTATTATTGAAGCAATGCGTTTTTATACCTTTAACTTAAGTTTTCAAATAAGTTCTGTCGTTGATCTCCGAAAAAGTTAAGTCATACTTTGTTAAAAAAAATTTTTATTATCCTCAATTTAAAATATTTATAATAAGGGTTTTCATATCGCTTGGAATTGTCATTTGTGCAAACCGGCAAATTTGCGAGTCTCGTTTCATGAAGAACCTTTTTAATTTTTGTGTGATTTTAAACAATTAATGTCAGTTTGTAAAAAACGTCTATACAAAAATAAATTAAAAATGAAAATTCAAAAATATAAAATTAAAAGTTGAAATTTGTTTTTAAAAATGCACAAAGAAAGCCAAAAGACTAATTTGCTAGAATTTATTTCATGTGATTTCCATAAACACTTGAATTCTTCTTTGAAAATTAGGTTCAAAGCACTAAAAAATCTGTTTGTATAAATGCAAAATTGAACAGTGAAAGTTTACGAGTCAAAATTGTTGGGAAAAACTTTTTGATTTTTAGTAACAGGTGGTAGTTATTTTATACGTTACCTGGTAAGTAGTTGTCATTACAATTATCATTACTCTGAAAACTTCAATGAGTAGTTACTAGGAATGACCTCAGCCACTA
This sequence comes from Pollenia labialis, assembly GCA_949318255.1. Taxonomy (NCBI): domain Eukaryota; kingdom Metazoa; phylum Arthropoda; class Insecta; order Diptera; family Polleniidae; genus Pollenia; species Pollenia labialis. The sequence goes on along the minus strand of OX439139.1, from coordinate 138,013,853 downwards.
CTTATTACTTCTTTTATTTTCTCTACTGAATATTTGCTTTCTAATAATCAGATCAATAACTACTTAAGGCTACACAAAGAACGAGAAACAATAATAAAAACATTAAAATTGTTAATTTATTAGTTTTTTTATACATTTTCTGACACGCTTGTCTCTAAATCTTATATGAACCTTTTGCGACTCTCCTTATGAGTCATATAACAATTACTGAGCTACCTAAAAAGGAGCGTTTTTAAAACATGAAAATTTATTTATTGTCAATACAATTTAAAAAAAAAACCCGACGTAAGAATCTGCCAAATAAGATTTTCTAACAGGATGGTGTTTAATTCCTGATCTTAAAGATTCTTTCGAATAAATTTCATGAAAGTTAAAAGTTTCTTCATTTAAAAAAAGCTTTATGCTCTTGTTCAGGTGGCTCAGTTATTCTAAGCATTCCACGAGATGTAAGGGTATTCCTACATGAATCTCATAAAATTCTTGATGAGCTTTCTAAAAAACTCATTAGGTAATCTTTACACAAATCTCAAACGAATCCGTCTACGAATAATATTAGCGTCTTTCGCTATATTGTAAAAGTATCTCACAGAGGAATCAGCTTGGGTAACAAATTTTCCCGTGCAAGAAATCTTCTATGATTAAAAATTGCGCTCGTCGACGATCAAAAACGCTCTTCATGAGATTTCCAGTAGATTCTTTCGATTAAAAATGCTAGCTGGGTACATATGTATGTCTGTTTGCATGTTTGTATTTACCCTGAAACTAATGTAGCCCATAAAGGGCAAGGACTAGGCCAAAGGTAACCCCAATGAATGGAAAAAACATGGCTTAATTAACATTCCGATGAACTAGAGCAGGACCATATAACCAGCTTGCATTAAAAAGGAGTAGTCTTAAAACTACTCCGTGGTATACTCCAATGGATTGGCATTGAAATCGTTTCAATACGAAAACATGTCGTTAAAAAACGAAGACATGTCGTTTGGTTGGTTGGTTGGTTGGTTGGTTGGTTAACGTGGTAGCACGCACAGTTCCCGGCGCGCAACAAGTAGAGCCGACGGTGGCTCCGTTTTGACACCACACAACTCGTCAAGAAATCGGAGCCCCCCGATCAAAACTTGACCCAGGGGCAATGCTGAGGTGGCTAGAGCCAGCCCGTTGCGTTGAGATATTTCAGCAGGCTGTTGAGTCCCACCCGCGATATCTCCGAGAGTCCTTGTAGAAGGTAATTCCCGAACAGTCCATGTCGTATAGAGTTAAACGCCGGGCAATCACATAGAAGATGAAATACTGTCTCCTCAGTTCCAGGTTCCCTGCAGCTGCGGCAGCATTCATTGAAAGGGAGGCCGAGTCTCATAGCGTGCTTGCCGATCGTCCAATGACCAGTGAGCACGTACGTAAGTCTTGACACGTCCTTCCGACTGAAATTGAGAAGTCGCTCAGAGCGACCTATGTCATATGTGGGCCACGTTTCCTTGGTAGCCTTACAGCCATCCAGTTTTCTCCATTTGTCGTCAGCCATATCCAGATAGTGCCTGAAGATTTCGCTCCTGATAGTTCCCAGGGGTGTTGCGACTGGCACAGCCTGTGAAATATCAAGAGCGGCTCCAGATTTGGCCAGCCCATCCGCTTGTTCATTGCCATAATGGTCCCTATGCGCAGGGATCCAAATTAAGGTAATGTCAGATAGACTGCCCAGTCTGGACAGTTCTTCCCTACACTGGTTGACGAGTATGGATGTTGTTTTATATGACTCCAGTGACATCAAAGCTGCCTGGCTATCGACGAAGATGCCAATTTTGCCGCTGATGTTCCTATCGTATAGAGTTCTGCATGCCTCCCTGATCGCCAATATTTCAGCCTGAAATACGCTAGCCGACGAAAAGAGAGATTCACATGTAGTTCCTCCGAGAAGACCCCAGAGCCGACACCACAAGTCATCTTTGACCCATCTGTGTAAACCCTCGTGCGGTATTCCTCGTCCAGAATACCCCTGCTCCATTCCCGTCTTGACGGGAATATGACCTTGAATTTCCTATCAAAGTCCATGCGGGGTATCATGTAGTCCGTTGGTCGTTTCAGAGATGTGGGTTGCTTCCGTAAGATCCCTGCATGACCGTACGTCCTCGCCCTCCAACATCCCGATGAAGAGAGCCTGACCGCGCTATTGACGGATATGGCCATAAGGTGTATTTCAATTGGAACAAGGTGCAGCATAGTGTTCAGAGCCTCTGAAGGACTAGTGCGTAGAGCGCCTGTTGCTCCAATGCAGGCTGATCTTTGTACTCTGCCCAGCTGAACCACGTTTCACTGCAAACTCTTTTTAACAATGACATGGTCCATACATGCATTACATTGGACCACCCCGGAATAAAATGGATCAAGTAGTCCAATTTGCAGGGTAAAAAAAAATAATACATTAATACACAGTACGTTTATATGCACAGGGTGACCCAAAATTAACGAAGGGGTTTGAATTCATTATAACTTTTTATTTAAGAAATAATTATTAATATATTTTTTTTTTAATACAGTACATAAATGGGGAATATTTTTTATTTAATAATGAAAAATAATATTTCGCAATTGGTGGCCAATTTCTGCTTCGCAAATTCGTGCTCTTTCCAGCACACTTTTCATAACCCCCGTGTTCATTTTCAAAAAAATTAAGGAAAAATTATCCTTTCCGAGGAAACACCGCACGAAACCGTATACTTAGGTGGGTGTAATTCTCGCTGTTGAACTACTCTCGGATTTTCCGTAGCCCATATCCTGCAGTTTTGCTTATTACCGAACCCATTTAGTTGGAAATGGGCTTCGTCGCTCATAATTAAATAATGATTTATTGAAGCTCAACAATTTGTGCACGTTGTTGCGAGACTTTTAAGTGAAAACCGTTAATGTCTTCTTTGTTAATTTTACAATGAATTTTACTTCAATTCGTTGTTTCTAAAATGGTTTTAGAATAAATTTCAAATATTTATAATCACTTGCACTCTAAATTTGTATAACAAAAGATTGATCAACTTGAGTTTTATTATTTATACATGAATTCGAATTCAATATGCGTATCGGTATCGCAATCGCCGATATTGCTTTTTGAGTCTCGTTGTTGTATCGGCTAAAAGCCTTATCGTTACAGCCTTAGTTAGAATATATATTTGCAGCTGCATTTGCAACGTTTACTAAATAAACATACATTTTAAAATACATGTAGTGATATTTGAGATTTACTCAAATATTCTACCAAACTTAAGTTTCTCATTTAACATATTTTGTCAACAATACAATTAGAGTCAACAAAATACATTTAATTGTAAAAATGAAACAAAAACTCGTTTTTTTTTTCTATAAAAAATATTTCCACCGAACACTTATTTTTAAAAATAGAGACTTTATTTTGCATATATAAAAAAAACATAAACAGCTTAATTTTTCGCAATAAAAAATGTCGCACAACGATTGCAAAAAAGAAAAAAAAAAAGAAAAGAAAAAAACTGTGAAAGTTATGTTGCAACCTTACCGCAGAGCTTTGCATATTGCAACATGATTATGTTACACAGCAATAATTTTCAATTTTTTTTTTAGTAAATAAAATAGGAAATGCAGACAGACGTATGCATTCCCGTGTTATATTTTTTTTTTATAAAGAGATTTAGATATTTAGATAGCAGTGTGTTTTATAGTTTTTTCAAAAATATTCACATGTTAATGGAAACATTTTTAAGAATTAAGTAACAACAGCAGAAAAAATATGAATTTAAGAAATAATTACACAGGTCTGCGATGAAAATCTTTTTTGAATAATGTCTAATGGCCTATTTCAGCAATTCTATTTAAAGGGTGGTTACATTTTAAGGGCTGATGTTGAATGTGAACAACACCTAAACGTCAAGTTTTTGGCATTTCCTTTAACATTTCTCAATTACACACAAAAACTCAATTTGAACCATGGAAAGATACACAATCGAGCAACGCGCTTAAATAACTCAGGCTTATTATGAAAATGGGCGTTCAAATCAAAATGCATATCGTACACTTCGTGATTCAGTGATGAGGCACATTTTCACCTCAGTGGATTCGTAAGTAAGCAGAATTGCAGCATTTGGGCGATAAGCAAAAATTATCCATTAAAATAAGAGTGCGCCATACAAATATACTGAAGACATATGAATTAGTTTTTTAGCTCAAAAGTACATTTGCTATATTTTTTTGACTAATTGCAAAACCCCTTTCAAAAAATTCAAAAACTTCAAGGAGCAAAATTTCCGAAACCAGAGCTAACTTTGCTAAATCCTCTGGCAGATTTTCTTTGCTAGTAGTCTAGTTTCATTTTACGTTGCAAATGTTGAGGCTGGTAGTTTTTTTTTGTTGCACAGTGTTATCAGGCATGTTCTGGAAATCACTTTTTGTTACAGTGATTTGAAATCACTATAAAAGTGTTCTGTGCACAAAACTTTTTTATATCTCGTGACTTAAAACAAACAAACTGCATGACGATTTCAATTTACTTGAAGTTTGTTTAAGTATTTTTCTTGCAAATCTATGGTAAAATCATCACATATGCTTGTAATGATTTGTTCTTTATTTGTTTTTGCAATAAAAATAATTATCTTACACAGAAGAACCTTAAAATTTACAAATCTGTTAATATTAATATACAAATAAAATTTTGTTTGGCAGTGTTTTTACTATTTTCTAAAACATTAGATACTTATGACATACATACACCCTTCAGAATTATGCCTTCTAGGTATACATTTCTTATAAAAAGACCTTCCAAAATATTCGCTAAAGCCAAGTTTTTTAGTTTTATTTTTTTTTGTTCTTAAAGACATTTGTTTTTATATTCCCCTTCAAAAGTCCTTCATCTGAAATCGTTTTATAATTCCTGTAAGAATAAGTGAGTGTTGAGTGCATGTGTCTGCTTAGTAAGGCTTTTTTGCTCATTCTTTTAACAAAATTTAATTTCTTAAAATAAAAAAAATTTATAAATATTTATTTCTTCGATTATAATTAAAACCGAATGCATTATTTTTTAAAGCTTTTTCTTATTAATTATTAATCCTACTGCTCAGAAGCTATTTCCATTTCCAAGTGTGTGCTACATTTTTCATTGCATACTTTTAGTTAACTTCACACGCCATCATACAACCATAAAACACATGTATGTATTTAACAAAAATGTTTTAACATTTTTCATTGAGTTATTTTATTTTACTTGTACAATATATTGAGTTTCGGGCCAATCTAAAAACAAAAATTTTTGAATTCAGAAAGCTACAATACATTTAAAAAAAGTTCAAAATTCATTAATACCCGTTGTGAAACTATTGTATGGCGTTTTTGCTTTTGGGCGATTATTTTGTATAAAATGAATCTGCGTATAAAGTCACTCTTATGCGTGTAAATTGTAGAACTAAGCGAGGGTCGGATAAGAAGTTTAAGAAAAATTATTCCTTTTATCTAAAGTAATGCACTTTTGTCGAAAATAAGTAAAAAACAATAACTAGGAAGGTCCAAGGCGAATTCGTTTTTCAGGTGGCTTTGAAAGCACAGCTGTGCTACACTTTTTTCTAAATTAGGGAGAGGAATGTTAAAAGTTACTTGTGTTTTTGACATATCGACCAACGAAAGCAACAAATAAAATACAATGTTGTGTTTTTGGTGCTGTTACTTGTTGAAGTATCGCCACCGCCGTTTACATGAATTCGCCTTGTCAAGATCAATTATTTGATCCAGAGCTGCCAACCCTTCATGAAAAGTCACACAATAAAAATAGTCCAAGAGTGAAAATAATACAATTTCGAATCAGTGAACTTAGATTTTTTTTTAAAATAGTCTTATTTGTATAATGGCTAAATTGGGTTTTTCATGACAAAACAAGCTAAAAAAGTTGCTCAATCTGTCTTTTAAACAGCATAGAAGGTGTCTCACCTGTGATAGTGTAGAGAAGGTTTGCGTTAAACTGAATTTGTAGTTGTGTGTTGTGAGAAAGTTGGAATGGAAAGTTGACTAAATTACTGTATTTTTTATTCCTGTTTTAATTTTTATATCTTTATATAATTTCTTGTAAAATTGTTAAAATTATCAAAGTAATTTTTGGGAAAACAAAATTTTTAAATAAAGAAGAATTTGTGATTTGTCTGTCTTGCTTATTTCCTAATTTTTATTCTTGATAAAACACACTGGAATTTATTGTTGATGGGATAAGCTATTCCTATTTTACTGGTTGCTTAGGCCAGATCATCAGGAAGTTTCATCCAAAGATTTTAGAAAAACTAACGATATTAAACAAATAAAACTGTTAAGCGAATAAGAATTATAAGAAACAGTTTAACTTGTAACAATATCAAAGCTTAAACAAAAACAACAACAACAAACAGTAAGTTAATCTTTTCTTACATTCCTAACATCAATTGGTTTTTATTCTTGTTAACTAAAACATTTTGTATTCCCAAAAATTACTTGGATAATAAACTGGCAAGTGCACGGCTTAAAAACAAACTTAACTGGCAACATACTTTATTTTTTGCGAAAACCAGTTGTGCTTGCTTGTTGTGAAAAATATTTTGTATTAATATTGTCCTTTTATTATTTTTATTTATATAGACGACCCTTGAAAAAGTCACCAAAAAAGTGACGAAACTTCGGGTGAAATGTAATAAATTTGTTTTTATTTATAAAGGGTTAGGTTAGGTTTAGAAGGATTATGTGCCCAAGGGCACACTTCCACTCGGAGACCAGTACGGTCCATTGTGAATCCCTTCAACATATAGAAAAAATAAAGAAAATGGACAAAGAGAAAGGTAAAGAAAAGAAGTATGAGGTGGATAGAGTCCAGAAAATAAGAAAGTTAGTAGGTACTACGAAGAACAAATTCCCTCTCTACACTCCGCTCAACAGAAGCAGCCGCACTATTTCCCTGACAAACCCCACTAGGTCAGCCGGATTACATCCAGCGATGCACCCCAGTTCGTCATGATACCTATCTCCTAGCCACTTCTGTCTGAGACCCTGCATCCTAGGACAATGGCACAGTACATGCTCGATCGTCTCCAGCTCCTCTGAATCCTCGCACAATCTGAAGCATTCCGGTATGGTGTTGTCCCATCTGCCCGTAAAAGCCCCATCGGGACAGTGACCTGTTAAGAACCCTATAAGCGTTCTAAGACCGCCCCTGTCAAATCCCAGTAGAACCCTGGTTGCCCCAGCGTCCAATCTGGGCCATAGTGCCCTAGACACCCTTCAATCCACTATGTCCCTCCAGGATCGGTTAAAGTCATCACGAAATTTCTCCCGTATCACACCATAGTAGCAACATAGGGGAGGATTTACCCCCCTCCCTTACCACTAAGTCAATATTCGAACCCTCTCTCGCGAGGTCGTCCGCCACCTCATTTCCCTCAACCATGCAGTGTCCAGGTACCCAACACAGCCTTACGTTGAATGCCCCCATGAGTGCCCTAAGAGCATTCCTACATCGAGCGACCAGGCACGATTGCACCGTATAATTCGTCAATGCCCCAAGTGCCGCCTGACTATCGACGGAAATTGTCACCACAGAACCGATGTGATTCACCTCCGTCGCTCTCCAGATCGCTAGGATCTCAGCCTGGAAGACACTGCACTCATCAGAGAGTCTGAATGACCTTTTTATTTATATTAACTTTATTAGGTCTTATGAGCTTAAAAATAATAATAATTAAAAATTAATGAAATTTGCTTTTTAACCTTCTTTCAATTACAAAAGCTTAAACCGAGCTTTTTTGTCGGCTTTCGGTTTTGGTTTTTAGGCGTTTCGATTTGGGATAAAACCGAACAGCAATCCCTAATAATTTCTATAACCTTTATTATATACATTTTCATATTATTCGAATGTGTATTCTAAGTCAAATTACAATTTTTAAAAGCTTTTATACTTTAAAGTCTATGCACTATCAGAATTTTCGTTTGTATATTTCTGTTAATTGTATACATTTTCTGTTCAACTTACTTCATTGCTAGCCAAAGGATAGCTAAAGTAAGCATCGCAACAGAAATATACAAATGAAAATTTTGATAGTGCATAGAAAATATTCCGGAAAATATTGAAGGATTCAATTTCTATAACCTTTTAAATTGTATATCTCTTGCAATTTTTACTACACTTATAACTTTTTTTAACTTTGAGATTATAACTTTTAGAACTCATGCTAGATAATTCTTTAATGCAAATAAATGTATAAACTAAAATTGTTGTCTTAAGAAAAAAAAAAATCTTTACTTTGAACAAAAATTAGAAGCTACTATTTTGTGATTATGATTGGCAAAATTTGACCCTCGTATGTACATATTAGGTATACAAGCATTTAGCTGGTAAAATTCATTTACAATCTTTTGTATTTCTCTATTTCTCCCACAGACTTTTTCGACATGAATTTACCATCAACAACATACAATCAAACACACAGCATAAATGTATATTTAGTCTTGCTTATTATTGATATTTTCACGCGGCCATTGTCAGTTGCTAACGCTATCGCTATCAGCATCACCGTCATTGGAATCAGCAACAATAACCATCATACTCGATTCGATTTCAATGAGAATTCAACTAAATGACTGACTGAGTGAATGTGAATGAATGAACAAATGATTGTATGAAACTCTTTGGCTAAGAGGATTTTCTAAATTATCATGAACTGTTGTGTTAGAGTGTGGGTTTGTGAGATTGTGTGATGGTAAACTAAAAACAAAAAAGAATTGAATACATTTATGTTTGTGTGTGGTTTTTGTGGTAACATATACATTTACACAATTGCGTACACACTTTCATGAGTATTTGCAGTACATAAAAATTTGTAGGAGTATGCGAAATGTATATTTTGTTGCCAGTTACACATATAAGAACACAGCATTCAATACGTTATTATATCCCTTATGATAATATATGTGTATAAGTGCGTAAAACTGTGTGTGTGTGTATAGACTATAATGATAGATCCAATAATGTTACTTTTGTGCCATGAAAGTTATTTTGATAGTTTTCTCACGCATATCACATTTGTCGTTTATTAGTTGCTTCTGCTTTTCATTTTTTGTGGTCCTAGCCGCATTCTGCTCGTATTCGCTTTTGTTAACCATCTTTCGGTTTTGATTTTAAAGACCTAATTTTCTTAAAGTAATGGGAAGTTATGCATAGAATTGGAAATGTTTTTTGTAACAGGATTATGGAAATTGAACTACTTAAGCTAAAGTTACAATTTGTTACATTATTACATTAAAAATAATGTTTGAATAAATAGTTATCGAGTATTTATTTCATTTGTACGAGTTCATGATGTTACGAAATGAAAAGTCTTAGAAATTTGATTTGGCTATTTACTTTTTTTAACAACCTATTTATTTTGTTTGAGCTTAAATGAATTATTTATGTGGGATTTACAATTAATAAATCCCTGCTTTTTACACATAATGTGAAGAGGTGAGGAATATATTGGCTTTTCAGAAAATACTTGGCATGTGTTCCTGATCGTTATTCTACACTCACAATATTATTACAGTAACGGACTGTAGTTTATTTAAGAAATATTCCGTTCAGTAATTTTTAAATAAATAAACATATAAAATTCCAAGCAAATTTATTTTTAACTGATTCTAACAGTTATTAAAAAAACTAAGTGCATATTAATACGGATTTTCAGTTGCAGTTAATATTGTCCGTTGATTGAGTTAAATTCTTCTTTATGTTAAAGTAAATAAAAATGTAATTTAAAGCAACGAAAAGTTCATTTAATTTTTACTGTCAAAAATTCAACCGCGAATTCCGTAAAAACAAATCAATATTCAGTTATCTTTTATAAATTAATTGTCAAAAAATTAACTACATATTCCGTAAAAACAAATAAATATGCAGTTATTTTATAAAATTTTACTCTCAAAAATTCAACACCATATTCAGTAAAAACAATTAAATATTCAGTTATTTTATATAATTTTACTACCAAAAATTAATTGTTGCATATCTATTAAAAATGAATTGCTTGTTTTGTGTAAGCAATTCCCATTTTCTATTTGTTAAAATAATTTAGTTAAATACATCAAATTTTAAAAGTTAAATAATTGAGAGTTCTTCTGTAAACAACGTGGTCAGTACAACAAAAGTAAAACCAACGTGTGGAACTGGGTAAGTAAATAAAAATATTCTCCCTCTCTCGCTTATAAGAAAAACAAGCGGACAGGTGTCTGTCTGGTATTTTATAGAAATTCGGCTCTTTTGTGGAGTAAACGAAAATTTAATAAAATAACTGAATATTTAATTGTTTTTACTGAATATGGGGTCAATTTGGCAGTAAAAAATTGACAATAAAATTTTAATAAATAACTGAATATTTAATCGTTTTTACTGAATATGGTGTTGAATTTTTGACAGTAAAAATTAAATGAACTTTTTGTTAAAAATAAATGAAAAATAGGTAGACCGGTTTTTAATTGAACTTTCATTTATTTTATATTACAATTTCAGTTAATTTTACGTACAGAATATTGTGAGTGTAGGTTTGCTACATCCTCTGATCAAGAAAAAAATAACAACATTTACGCCAATTTTTTAAATTTTATTTAATATTTTTTCAAAAGCTTCTCAATTTTATAACGATTAAATTTTTTATAACTTCTTCCATTTAACAACTCTTTTCTTTAATATATTTAAGAACTTAGCTGTTCTGTCAAAATGTTTATACAAACTTGGTAATAGCGGCAAAAATCTGTTTTCAGACTAAGTAAACCTAGTTTAACTTAGATCTAAAAAACCCTGCCTTAATGTTCTTAAACTTTTATAAATTTCATAATTTTCCTAACTTTTAAAACTTTTATAATTTTTAAATCTGTGTTATTTTGACAAAACATCAAAAGTCAAATTAAAAAAGTTGAAAAAATGTTGTTAATCATACGAATCATACGCAACATTCTTGTGTACGTTTTTAAAATTTTGTATTATAAACGAAATTATTTTTTTTACTTTGGTTTATGTTATTATTAGTGGCCTGACTTTTATGCAGTTAAAAGTGGGTTTTATGCAGCATAAAAAATGCACTCAAAATATTAATATATGCGCTTAAAATTTAAAAAATATGCACTTAACATTTTTTTATAAGTTATTAGTATTGTGGGTATTTTGTTGAACTGTTCTATGGTTTTTAATCCAAATTTTGATATATTAATTAGGCTTAAGTTCGGCAAATTTAATTTTCATTAAATTATTTTAATGAAGAAAGGCATTTTACAACATGAAATTAATTTTAAGTGATAAAAAAACAGAAAAGTAACAAGAAAAAAAGTTACAAAAACCTTAAAATTCAGTCTCATAAACGTAAGTAAAGCCACAAAAGTAGAAGTTAAAATTAAGTAAATCACAAAAACTAAATGTAAAACAATCGTCTAAATTATATCACTTGTTAGATAGATATTTAAACCTACACATAAAATGAATTAAGAAATATAGTTTTTTTTTAATATTTTAAAATTAAAGTTTATTGCCTGTTTTCAAAAGAAAAGAAAATAAAAGTGTAAGGTTTAAATTAAATTAGCTAGCAGTTTTTTAATTGTTTTAAATTCTTCATTTTTGTTAAGCTTTATCGAATTTGTTTACTAAAGTTACCGTCCACAGCATACATCTTATTGGCATTATCATGGCAATAGCAATATCAAATTTATATTTTTTTTTGTTGATTCTGCATCACCATTGTTGAGTCCATTCACCACATCTTTGAATTGGTAAACGTTTTTAGCATAATACAGAATTGCTTTTTACCACGTTCCCCACCCGGTTGTTATTGGCTATGGAGGAAGACATTAATCGGTATACTTCTCTTTATATGCGGCAATACGCGAAGGTGCCTTACAAAATATTTTTCCCCATTAGAAATCCATAAAAAATATCATCGATGTTGTCTCTTATCTCTTTTGCAACAGGGTGCAAGGCAAAATTAAGCACTTTAAACAAGTTTTATTAAAAATATGCAAGAATAATTTGCAATATCAGCAATATATACAAAAATGTACATTTAAAGTAAAATATGCACTAACAAATCGATGCCATTTTACTCCTTATTTATTGATTCGTAAAGATATTTAGAAAACGATAACCTCAGACTGTCGATAACAAATATGCATTTGCATAAAAATGCGGGCCTTGGTTAGCATTAAAAAAAATATTTTTTTACCGAGTTTTTTTTTAAACTTTTTTGCTATCTTAACTCGACTTAAGATGTTTTGTCAAAATGCCACAAAATCGTTACTTTAATATAGAAAAGCCCTTACTAACGTTTTCCTACCTTTACAGTAGCCCATTTCTGTATTTTTCGCATCGTAAAATTTTCCGCATGAAACCAGTGAATCGGGACAGAAACAGTGCAAAATGAAACAAAAAATGGGTTTTCTCACACAAGTGTTTCTGTATCATTCCGTTGCGAGAATTATCTGTCATTTTAATAATTTTCCAGCAATTATTGGAAGGATGTGAGAAAAAGGGTTTCTGTAACAATATTTTGCGAAAAGTTTCTTACAAGAACTGTCAAAATAAGTAGCATTTGAAATTGGTGCAAGAAAAACAAAATATATACATTTTAAATTTAAAATATGTTTATATACTATTTTTGTAATATAAATAAAAAATAACAAACATTTTAATTATGAATGCGTAATTTAAATGATGAAAATAAATTTTGTAAATTAAATTTTTTTAAGCCTTTCCTTGTTTTGGTTTTATTCAGAGCTGCCAGATAAATTTGCGTGAAAATCATCAATTTTTTGAGAAAAATAAATAGATCGTCTTTTTGTTTTAAAAAAATCGGACAATTTAAAATTAATTATAAACAAATTTTGTTCGATTTTTTATTACAACAAAATCAAACAAAGACGTAGTCAAAGTTCATGGGTATTTTATACATACATATGTACATATAAATTGTCTTTTGTTCGAACTTAATTTTTTTTAATTTATATAAATATATTTTATTAAGCTTGAGGTCTATTTTTTATAAAATTATTTATTTTCTTTGATCCGATAACAATTTAAAATTGTTTTTTCCCCTGAGGAAGTCTCACAAAGGCGTGACAAAATATCATATTAAAAATAAATTTTAACAAAAAATAAAATAAATATTTTTAGAAAAACAAAAAGAAGTCAAGCTTAATAAAATAAACATACAAACTTATTTAAAATAGATATATACAACTATCAAGAAATTAAAAATTTTTAAATTAATTCCGCTTAGATAACAGTAAAATAAATATTAAGGGTTTTTATTTTTGCGAAAAACCAAGGATTCATAGTGACGACGTTGTTTTAAATTTGTATCGTATGTGTCCAAATAGGATATAATTGAAATTTAAAAATATCGGTTCACAAATGGCTGAGATATGAGTGAAAAACACGCCTCCAATTTTTCCCATAAATCTATAATTTACCTATTCTTATAACTATTAACTTTACTTTTTCTTTTTCACCTGAAATATACGTAGTAGAATACCTGGTAGTTGAAATCGAAATTGCCGAAATATGGGTTTTGCATAAAAGTGTCCATATAAGCTAAGAATATCAAAAATTTATATAAATTTGTTGTTGCTTTCTACAGAAATTCATATTGTCATTTTAAATTTTCAATGCCACAAAATATGAAGTGTTTGAAATTTAAAAATTCGATATGAATTTTTATAGAAAGCTACAATAAAGTTATAAAATATTGTAGATTTTGTTTTTGCTTTCGTCACTTTTGAGAAAAAATCAGCAAATCGGCACGTTTTCGGAGCAAAAATCGTTGAAATGAAGATAAATCGTCAAATCTGGCAGCCCTGTTTTAATTATATTTATTTCTTTTGTTAACGTTTCGCTTTCATTTGACATTTAATTCTGGAAATATTCCAGTTAAAACTGAATCTGTTTTGTCTGTTTTCGCATTTAAATACAGAAACACTTTTTTCTCGCAAATCGAGAAACGATGGAATTTTTTGTTTCACACTTCATGTGAAAAATTTTACGATGCGAGAAATACAGAAACGAGCTACAGGAGACGGATAAAACTTAACAGAAAATTATAGTCTTGTAGTCGCGATTTTTTTTAAACGAATTTTTTTATTAAATTTTCTTTATTAAATTCTCTAAATCTAAAAACTGCCTTTAAAAAAAATCGGGACTTCAAGACTTTCATTTTGATTAAGTTTTTTCCTTCTCCTGTATGTTAAGAAGAACGTTAGTTAGGGCTTTTCTATATCAAAGTAACGATATGTATATTTAAAAACTCTTATACCTTTTTGACTTTCAGAATTCTAATAATTTTTTAAACTTTTTAAAATTTTCTGTTTACCTTATACAACTTTTAAAATGTATCACTTTCATAACTCATCTTACTTTTACAACATCTTAAGCTTTTAAAATTGGAAATACTTTTGTTACTTTTAAAGCTTTTCTAGAACTTTTGAAACTTTTTTAACCCATTTCAAGTTTTATTATTTTTTATACTTTTATAACTTCTAAACCTTTAACTTAAAAACCTATGACTTGTTAAACCTCTTCCCTAGTCAACTCTTTAAACTGTTTGACCTTTTAAACATTTTTTTAATTTTAAAACTTTTATAACTCCCAAATGCTTCAACCTTTCATAAGTTTTATAACTTTTTGAACTTTTATAACTTTTACAACTTTTATAGCTTCAAACACTTTTATTATTTATGGCCTGTATAACTTTTCTTTTTTTTTAAAACTTTTTCGACTTTTTTTATTATTTTATAACTTTTTAATTTTTAAAACTTTTATTACTTATTACTTGTATAACTATCTTTTACATTTTTTTTTACTTTTATTACTTTAACTACTTTTGTAGCTTTTATAAGGTTTCTAGCTTTAAAAAGTATTATAACTTTTCTTACTTCTATAACTTTTAGTTATTTTATTAATGTTTTAATTTTTTCAAATTTTATAAATTTTATTAATTTTACAAAATATAATATGTGTTTTATAACATATATTACTTTAATAAATTTTATTACTTTTATAACTTTTAGACATGATAAATCATTAATTTATTTTTAATGTAGAGCATTTTTATGAAAGTTTAATTTTGTAAACCCTATCTGTAGGCCAATTACATTTTTTGTACCAAATTGTAATAAAGTTGTTTTAAAATTGCTTAAAACCACGAGTTACAAATCTACAAGTAAAATTGATTTGAAACAAAAATAAAATGTTTGATTTTTTGTATGTGTTTTATTTGCAGATTTGTAACTTACAGTTTTGAGAAACTGGACCCTGTACTTTGTAGACAAAATTTCAGTGCACTGTAAGCTTTGGCTAAAACGATAAACGCATTAAGATTTTCCTACCAATGCTGGTTAAGGTTATAAAAATGCTAAAATCTTAGTTGAAGCTTACCTTGCAATATATAATTATAAATTAAATAAAATAAATTATTGTTGATAAGTTTTTCATAAGTATTATGCGAACTCTTCTCAGGTAACTTCATACTTTAGAAGAATTCCCATTATTTTTAAAACGCATGTCCGTTCCTATCCCAACTCTCTCTCACAAGTTGTTAATAGAAAGTCAGCTGTTTTGCGAATACATATGTATGTGTTTATTTTTGTCCAAACGGACCACATATAACATTTTTTATGTTAGTATATGTATTTGTAAAAATAGAGATGTGTATAAAAAATATCTTAAAATTCATATGCTGATGCACACACCTCAACACAAACAAATACAATAAAGTCAACAACCTATAATTGCAATTATTCTGACGAAACAATTGCATAAAACACAAACATACATATGTAATGACGTTACAATGGATACGCCATAAGTTTTGTAACTTAAGTCGATTCATATATTGAGGAAATCAAGATTGTGTCACTAAATTTACTGGCACTTTCTTTGAAACAAATTTTGAACAAATCATAGATCTCTTGATCTTTTTTCTTTTCTGAACACACATCTGTAATGCCATCCTAGTTAAGGATGTGTGCCTAGTACTATATATCGAGCCCTAACCGCGAAAATAGTGTAAGCGACATAAATTTCAGTTTTCGTTTTTTTTTAATAAATGACTTTATTGGCAACACTTGCATTATCTCCTAAAATGTCATGGTCACATAAGGTACCGTTGCGATTTTATAGCAAGAGCAATTGTATTGTAAGCGACAAATTTCATACAAAATTTGTATGAAATAAAATAAAAAAGCTCTATCCTGTAAAATTTGATTTTTGGCGCTTACACTATTTTCGCGGGTAGGGCTCGATATTATTAGACCTACTCACAAAAAATAGAGATTGTCGTAAAGCTCTCAAAAATATGTAACTTGGTTAATTTCCGAAAACTAATTTTGTCAAGCACTGTCCGTTTGTAGCTTTCGAAAAATTTTGCATACATAAATTTTAGTTTTTTTTTGGATAATTTTTATATATATGGCGTCTGAAGAGAAAAAACACTAAATAATGAATTTAAAAAAAAAGTTAAGCTCACGAACGCACAGCACTAGATCAAAACTATATTTTGAGATGTGAAACAAAATCACTTTTCTGCTCTCCATACAAAGTGAGTCGGTCTATTATTCATATATGTTTACACTTACCTTGCCTATGCAGGAATATTTATGTATTTCTAAATATATTTTCATTCTGCCATTTTACTAAAGACCATTAAATTCTCATGATTATATGTATTTATTTTTAACGGTTAAAATGCAAAAGAACCCAAGAACAAGACAAAAAACAAAACAATGACAATAGCAAAGCCTTTCGTTCACTACTTTTTCAAATACACACAATAAGTCTGAGACTTGTCAATTTTCTTTTTTTATTTAACAAAATTGAAGTAGAACATTCATACCGGCAGGCGAGAAACAAAAACAATCTCAATAACAATGACAACGCCAATAGTAGCAACAAAAAGCAAGCGCCTTTAACAAGACTGACATTTCGAGACTAAAGAAATAAAAGAAACAAAATAAAAAGAGAACAACATGTGAATGTACATACGTATGTACGTACTTCTACAGTATGTTCACTTTCTATGCACAAGAATGTCACTGTATTTTGTTTAATGCCTGCCATTAAACACGTGGGCGAATGATTTTGTCATAGTGCTTGTAACATCATTTTATAGGTGGCTTTTTATATGGGTGATTTCATGTCAAGTAACCAAACTTTTTAAACTGATGTCTTCCGATCGTGATGAAATTTGCACCAAGGTTAGTCCTATTGGATAGAAGCTTGGACACAATTTTTCAACAAAATCGGCCACTTGACATTGAGTCTAATGCTAATGTTCACACTTGTATGTATTTAAGGGGTGTTTCCTTTTAAAGGCATAGTAAAAATTCAATGAAATTATAAATATTTTGGCTTGACAAGCTTCAAAATTGAATGGCATTTAATGTTTTCAAATAATTTCTGACATATGGCAGGAGCAACTGCGCCTTATGAACGGCGGCCTGCTTTACACAACTATTTCAAGCCTAGCCGGTCTTTTTTAATCGAAAGTGCGCTGAATGTTGGCTTCTTTATGAATAATCGTTATTAACTTATTAGTATATACTAGAGATTTGGCGGTCCCCCACAAAAATTAGTCCAAAATCATCAAACCACACGAAGGAGGTGACCAATTCACAGGCCAATTTCCTGAGAAAATTCAGCAAACAAAATCTAGGCTAGACAAAGTGATGGTTTTATGCGCTGTATTGCACGTTGCGCCGTCCTGTTGGAACCATTTTTCCATCAAATGATTTTCAATGACATTCGTATAAAAAAATCCCGAATCGTTTGCTTGTAACGTTCGTCATTTACAGTGATATCGGCACCGGTTTCGTGTTAAAATGCAAATGGGCCGATGACGCCTTTGCCTTCTAAACCGCAAAAAATAGTGATTTTTTCGGCAAGAAATAGAGCTTCAAGACAACGACAATTCAGCTTCTTTACATTCCCGTTAGGCCAAAAATTAGCCTGATTCAATAAATGACAAAATGCTCTATACATAAGTTTCCAAGCACAATTCTTTAGTATGACAGATAGTTATACAGATACAGATTCTCTCCCTATCGGAAGTTATATACGTCTAAAAACACCCTATTGTATATTTCAAGAGATTTGTCAATTTTGAACTCTGCCGAATTCCTAGTATTTTCTGCATCTGATTTTTTTAAAGGATCTAACACGAAAAGCCTGGTACCCTGTTCAACATTTTACGTGAAATGCTGTCAAAACGCATATGAAAAAAGCTTGTGCGGAATATCTATGAAATAATGATGATGATTTTGTGAAAAAGTTCCGAAATGTTTCTGGCAACATTTTTTTACAACTGCACTTTTTTACGTGAAATTTTAATTTTAATAAAAATGAAATAAAAAATAAAAATAACACAACCGGTAACAGTGGTTTTTTCTATATTTACTTCCTCTTTTTTTAATTAAAAAAAAAATAATTTTTAGTTAAATACATGTGGGGTTTGCTTACATACGCCAAACAATGTCTCATATTTTGCAGGAATAAAAACGTCAAACATTGATACATGTCAAAATTTTCGTGTGAAATAATTTTTGTTGCTCAGCATTTTTCACAAATTTTAACAGAGTACTAAAAGTCTAAAAGGAGGAATATTCTTTAAATGCTTTCCTACATACCGGGAAAAATAAGTAGAAAATGGGCCTTCTAAAATGCTTTTTTTTTTGCAAATATTGGGCCTACAAGCCGCATTTAAGCTTAATTTCTAGTTTACACGGCGTCTTATTTGAGAGCAAGGCCTGGGCTGCTCGACAGGCTTATTTTAAAAAATACATTCCAAAAGACCATTTCAAAGACTGACTGGAATGAGTAACTGCCTGTTAAGATATGAACAGGCTGTAAATGTTCATTAATAATGCAATTGCAGACATTCTTAAAGGCCGGAAAAGAGGAAGCGCTGGGTACTCCTGGGGGCATATAACGCAATATTGATTAAGACAATTTTTATATTTTCTATTGCAGTATCGACGTAAGAACGTGTATCACCTTCCCTAAAGTCTCCACCGCCGATAAATAACAATAGCAATAGCAACAACAATTTAGGTGTAAAAGAAATGACGGCAAAAGATACAACAAAAGGAAAAAACCCCATCTACTGACACTTTAAATTGACATTCTTGTGCATGAACAACAGAAATGGTTGAAAAGATTAAAGAAAAATGTTTTGTACGACTACATACCTGGTTAATTCAATGACGTTTAAGTTTTTCGTTTTAATTTTTTTTCTTGGTATTTGGTTGAATATTTTACTCAACAAAAAAAACATCACAATGTTTTTTTTTATCGATATGTGGCTAATGAATATTGTATGACATTTAAGAAATCATGCAAAAATAATAAACAAAATTAGGGTTAATGATAGACAAGAAGTCCATACGTTGTGTAAGAGCATTTTTGTTTGTTCTTCTTTTTAAAAATTAATTCTAGTGTGCTCTACATTTTTATTTATTTATTTAAAAAAATTTTTTTTCAACTTTGTTATCTTGTTTTCTTTTCCTTTGGGT
This sequence comes from Pollenia labialis, assembly GCA_949318255.1. NCBI lineage: Eukaryota > Metazoa > Arthropoda > Insecta > Diptera > Polleniidae > Pollenia > Pollenia labialis. Next base: position 137,994,311 of record OX439139.1, on the reverse strand, counting down.
TTTAATTGTTTTGGGGGGGGGGGTTTCTAAAAAGACATTTTGGTCAGAGAGACAATAAATTCTGTTTGATTTGTTGCACAGAAAAAAGTTAAGACATAAAAAGTATGAAATTTTTATATTTGAAAATAAATTTCTTAACTGTAAACAATTTTAGAGCAAATCTAAAAAACTTGAAGTTTATGAGTAGGCGAGTTGCAAAACTTGTTCGTAACATAATTAAAGATACGAGATGACAATTGATTCTAACAGTTTTTTTTTGGATCCTTATGAGAAGAACCATACTGATTGTTTCAATGCATGTCCTTGGAAAAAAATTAGGCGCAAAAAGAAATGTGAAAATTATTAGTCATCTCGTATATTTAATTTTGTAACGAACGAGCTAAGCAACTCACCTACACAGAAAGAAAAACACTAATGATTAATCAAGTTTTTTATGATTATTTTAAGTACGAGTTGTACTCAAAAATTCAAGAGCAAATAGCACTAAAACGTACTCAAAACAATCGTAAATGGGATTTCTTTCGGAAATCAAGCCCGGAATTTCTTGAAATTAGTATTAAATTCTTAAATCAAGTAAAGAAAAGATTTCACCCTCCGGTTTACGCGTGTTTTGATATTCTATAGACATTGAAAAAAGGTCTGGCCAGACTCATGTACACCATGAAAGGTTATTAAGTAAATTTAAACTCTTGCTTCTTATTTAATTTCTTTTTTGGTTTTTTTCATGCACGAATTCGAGATAAAATCAACTTTATACTACTTGAATTAGGCGCATTTTGAGATTGATTCATTCTTAGATTTGCTTAAACCAATCTCATTTCAAGTACGAAATCGGAATTGAATATGGATAATTTAAGTATTTTGCAATTGAAAATCCGTACTTGAATCAATCTTTCTGTCCTTGATTCAGGAAAATCCATACTCACCGTACTAATACCGCTTCGGATTGATTTGATTACGGATGGTTTGATTTTTCTTTTGAGAGCACTCATATTTTTGTTATTTTATTTTTTTTAAAGAAGATTCAACAAAAGCTTTATATTTCAATAGGGACACATTGGAACAAAATGTCAGTTTAAAGTTTTTGCTGGTTGACGAATCAAAATTACTTTCTGGGTTGATTAAACGATATCCGTTTGTCCGGCTAGCTGGTTGTCTGTCTATGTTTGGTATTAGCATACAATTGCGTATAGTCATAATTTTTTTTATTGTTTTTAAGTTTGGCGGCAATTACGCTTACAATAGCTACTCTGTCAAGGGCAAATATTGTGGTGGTAGGTCCACCATTGACTTAAGGCCCCATATGAATGCCCTCGCTTAAAGCATTTAAAGACAAAAAACTTTAACGTGTATTAACTTGTATAATATTTATACACAAAGAACCTTAACATGAATCCATCCTAAGCTCATAAAATGATTTTGTTTTGCCGACTCCATGATTCCCAATGGGTGCCAAATAGTGTATACTGTCGACAATTTGTCAGTATTTACTGTGGTGTAGGGTATTGTACTTTACACTTGATATTTGGAATACAAATTTGTTTTCGTTTATTATATTTATTAATAAATTTTTTTATTCATATATGGACGGATTGTTGTAAATTTTGTTGTATCAGTAAAACCAAAGACATTTTAAGGACATTTTAATAAAAGTACATACACGGAAAGAAGTTTATTTTCTAATGTACGAAATTGATCGTTTCTCAAAACAAGAAAATTGAGTAAGTATTTCTTACTTTTTAAGGAAAATTTTAAATATATAAATGTTCTTAAATCTAATTATTTTACCTTGAATATCAAGAAAACCTTTCTTGTTACAAGATTCTGTTGCTTACTTTTTTAGAAAACTAAAAATTTATTTACTTGAATCGAGGTTTAATTTCTTAAGTTTTTCAAGAAATGTTTTCTTAAAGGAATTTACTTAGATGTGTTATGAGAAACTTTTGATTGCAAATTCAAGGTGGTAACAATAAAACTTTATTCAATTCAAGAAAAGATTTCAGAATATACAAATGAAATGTTTTAATTCGAGAAACGGATGGTTTGAAATAGTCAGGCTTTTTCTTGCGATATTGGAAAATAAAGGGTTTTTAAGGGCCGATGTTCAAAAGTCTATTTTTTTTTGCATTTCATTTGAAATTTCTCAATTTCAGACTAACTCAATTTGAACAATGGAAAGATACACAATCGAGCAAAGCGTTAAAGTTATTCAGGCTTTTTATGAAAATGGGCGTTCAAATCAAAATGCATATCGTGCACTTCGTGATTCAGTGATGAGGCACATTTTCACCTCAGTGGTTTCGTCAATAAGCAGAATTGCCGCATTTGGGGGAATAATAATCCACGAGTGATGCCAATGCACCTACAGAGAATGACTGTTTGGTGAGGTTTATGGGCTGGCTGCATCATCGGGCCGTATTTTTACCAAAATGAGGCCGGTCAGGCAGTTACTGTGAATGATGTTCGCTATCGTGAGATGATAACGAACTATTAATGGCCCGAATTGGAAGATATGGATGTGGACGATATCTGGTTTCAAATGGACGGTGCCACTTCCCATACAGCTGTCGAAACAATGGCTCATTTGCGTGACAACTTCAATGGCCGTGTTATCTCTCGTGGTGACGATGTCAATTGGACGCCAAGATCATGAGATTTGCCACCGCTGGACTTCTTTCTTTGGGATTATTGCAAAAAAATGGTTTACGTAGATTAGCCAGCAACACTTCAAGAGCTAAAGAATGAGATAATTCGTCACATTAAACCTCAATTATGCCTCAGCGTTATCGAAAATTTGGACCATCGGATAGAGGTGTGCCACCGAGGCTGCAGCAGCCATTTGGCCGATATTTTGTTCCAATCATAATCGAACCATACCAATATTATCATAATAAAAGAAATGACAATAACTTCCTAAATAATTTGTGCTTAATTCAAAACTAACAAAAATATCCAAAATCAACCGTAGCACCATTTATCGGGCTAATTAGGAGCTATAAGTAGATGTCAACAGTGTTGCCATAACTTTTTGATGAAAAAAACTGCTAAATCGTAAAATGAAGAAAATTTACTAAAAATCTGCTTATACTACATTTACATTAGGCCGAAATCTTGTAGATTTGATTTTAAATCTGCTTCGAAATCTAGTGCGTTTACATTATACTTTTTTGACATTAGCAAGATTTTGTTTTTATAACAAAACAACTGACTGAAAGTTTTTTCGTTACACATACAAACAAACACAAAAAGAAATATACATTAAAAAATTTGTATTACCCTTATTAATAATCAACGATATTTAATTTGTCAATATTATTCGTCTTTTTATTTTTTTTACAATGTTTATAAAACTTTTTAATTTTTTTTTTAACAATTTTTTTTTAAATGTAATTTTTTCTTGTGCAGGGAAGTATTTTTTAGTGCTATATTGAAAAAACCATAGTTGCATCATTAAGTGCTACTAGATTTTGAGTAGATTTCGTCGAAATCTAGTTACGAAGTAGATTTTGTTTTGTATGGGAATTCAGGTCAAAAACAAGTAGATTTGACTAGATTTTGCGTAGGTGTAAATGTAGTATTAGATTAAAAAATAAATTGTTAATATTTAAATGTTAAAAACCAAAAAAATTTGCTAAAAATCTGCTGAATTTTTATAAAAAAAAATATGCTTTAAATCTAATAAATAAAAAGGAATTTGAATGTATATTGCACAATTCAATTTTAGTTTTTAAAAAAATACTCCAAAAATCTGGTTTTTTAAAAAGTAAATATACAGGCCTATGCCCAAGTTCTGTTACTCTCGCTGTTTTTCTCATTAAACTGTGTCTGCAACTTTTTTACAGAAAATGTGTGTCTGTAACGATTTTGTGAGAAAAGTTCCCGATTTGAACTGTTTTAACACACTAAAAAGCGATTAAAAATTCAAAATGCAAAGAATAATAATAATAATATTTTATTCTTGACACGTTTTTTCATTGTTTAATTATTTTGCCTTTAACATTTTTATAAAATGTACGAATTTTTTTTTAGCTCGTTTGCAAACGAGCTGTATTTTCGCCGTCGTCGCATAGTGGCGTAAACTATATGCAAAACGAGGATTAATTCAGGGAAGTCTGTAATTTATGACACAATTTTTTTTGGATTCTGTGTATATTGATTACTGATTTAAATGATTATAGATCTAAATTTTTTTTGTAAAATTTTAGTGGAATTCTAGGAAAACTGAAGGTAAAAACACGTAGGCTAAATAAACGTTGAAATTGGTTAAGATAACTGTTAGGTACGAACACGACCTGGTTTCTTTTTGTAGAAATTACGGGCATTTATAAACTAAAAACTAGTAAAAAACTAAAAAACTATGTAATTTTTTCGAACAATATTTTTTTTTAAGCAAGGCACATTCATTGCTTGAATATGGACTTAAAAATCATCTTCATAATTATCTCCACATTCATCATAATCATCATCTGCATATTATCATCATCATCATCGGAACTTTTTAACAGAATAAGCAAATCAAAGTTTATAATTGCAGATAATTTGTGGCTCAATGAAGTGCTGTAGTGAATTTAAATTATGCAGTTTATTTTATAATAATGTTTGTTTTTGCTTCAAATTAAAGGATCTGAAGCTATAAGAAACTATTAAAAATGTCTTCATTCTACTTAACGAGAATATTGTTCTCTAAAATAGAGCATTTTAAACTATTTACGGTCCGTGAATCAAGAATTTGTGTAAAAAGTGGGAGGGATATAAAACCATGATTAAAGTTTTACGAAAAGATATGCGGTTTTATGGGAATGTCGCGAAATTATTCGATGTAAATCTCTTGGCCACAGCAAACAACAATACAAAAAAAAAAAAAGTTAAGGTTAATGTGTTTCACAAAATCTTAAATATTTTCAAATGGGGCAAAAACGGGAGAGGTTTTTATTTTTTTGATTATGCAATCTTAAATACCATATTTTAAGAATAAATAAAAAGATTTGCCCAAGCATTTTCTCAAGTATTTTGAAAATTTACATTTCTTAAAAAAAAACTCATTTCTTTGACCAATTAAAAAAAAAAATAAAAATATTTCCGCAATATTTTTCTTTACAAAAATTTACTAACCAATTAGTCAAATACCTAAAGTTGATGTATCCATTTTAAAAAATAGTGTTTTCTAAGAAACAATTCCCACAAATCGCAATTAAAATATCGTGATTTTTACTTGTTAACAAATATTTCCAAATTATCAAATATTATTCAACTTTGACGGCGTATAACAAAACAAGTTAATAACCCTGATCCATAATTTTTACAGTTATTGGTGTTGAATCTTATCTACTTTAATATGGTACCAAATATTTATACGAAAAACTAACTTCATATTTTGGATATATCCTCGTTTTTGGTACTGTTCACCCCCCTGTGCGTCAGCGATATGTGTGACTGGCGTTCTCAACGCTTGCAATGTCACATCGGCTTCAAGTGTAATGTAATGACATTTATAACGTGTAACGTTGTAATCTCTTTTGATAGTTTCGACATGAGATACAGACACGCTATTTTCTTGCTTTTCGAGAAACTATGGAATATTTTGTTTCACATATTTTTGATGCGAGAAATCTTCACTAAAGTTACAGAACATGGGCACAGGTTAACAAAAACAGTTTATATTATTTTATTGTATTACTCTAGCGAGAATGTAGAAAATCAAGTTTTTTCATATCTTTAGGTCTGTAACTCAATGAATTTGATCCGATTAACAAGATCTGAAAATTAGCTGTAAGAGAAAAAACATATCTGTTCAAAACGCCTTGAATTTTCGTACAATTCAGATGACAAGTCCTTGAGATTTTTCGAAAGAGCCTTAACTATTGTAGAAAACAGGATTTTCACATACATACATACATCTTTAAAACGCGAATTAATAAATAAATAATTACCATATTCGTGTTCGGTAGCCCAAATTTAGCTTAAGAATGTCTAATTTTTGTGGTCCATTTTTTGTGGCAAAGTCCTTTTGCCCATAGATTCCAATCAGGAAACACTCAATAATAAAAATCGTGTAGTTGCAGTTTTATTTGTATAATATCTTTCGCTTCTATAAAATCTTTGGGTGAAGTTTTCTGACAATCTGACCAAAGCAACCAGTGAACTGCGCATAGGAATAGCTTATCCCATCAACAATAAATTTCAGTTTATCAATAGTGTGAAATCGGAATTTAGCACGTTTAAACGGAACCTTGTTAATTAATTTTTTGAATCCCAGGAAAAACTTTGGTAGGTTATTATTTTGTTGTATTAACCTTTTTTTATTTCTTTTTTATTCGCATTCGAATACGAAAACGTTTTCCAATTGGGTTTTATACAGCGCAATTGTAGACAACAAATGAAATGCAAAATTCGGTACAATATCTATTTATTTTTGTATTTATTCGTAATAATCTTCTTCGTATTAAAATAACTGTTATACCAAACAAACTCTCTTAAATTGGTATCCTCTCATTCACTCTTAAAAATAAAACCATGACCATACATAACCGCTTTTTTCCATCCTATTTCGAATAACGTTACATTTTCTCTCTATTATAATTGCTTCCTGTAATTGTGTCTCTTCGCCTCTGTATAACGGAATTTCATGGCTGTCGGCTTTTATGTTGTACACTTTCGAATCTTTTATTTTTTGAGTTGTAGAAAATAAAGAAACAACAAACGAATACACAATTTTTTTCTTTAAATTCACTTTTTATACTCTCTTTAAGTGTTTTTTTTTCGAAATCGTTCGAAATCGTTCGAATACGAACGAATTTTGAAAGATAGAACAAGATTTAAACGAAGCTGTTTTCTTTTTGGGAAATTACTCTCCAAATGAGAAGGGCTCGTTTTTGGGAAATCTTTTCTGTTGTTGTTGTAGTTTTTAAACATTTTTTATTACTACGTTTGATGTGTTTCGCAAAATGGTTAAAAGTAGTTGTAGTTTTGTCAGTAGATGTATTGCGAACGTCGTATTTAACGGTACGTGTTGTGAAATTGTATGCGTGCAAAGTGAATTTTCTGAATAAATTTTTGCTTAATAATTGTTTGCCTACTTTTTGTATACTTTTTGAAGAAAAGTAAAGCTAAATAAAAATACAAATTTTAATAAAGAAAATAAATAAATATTGTGCATAGTTGAAAAAAAAGAAAATTAAAAAGTATTTAAAAAAAAAACACAAATGAAAAAGATGTGTAAGAATTTATAAAAATAAATTCGCATAAAAAATTTTAGAAGTTTAATAAAAATATTTAGTTTTAAATCACCTTTTAAAACCACAGCATCTTCGGGTGAAACGAAAAGTGATTTTTTATTTTACACCATCAACGTTCAAGTAAATATTACCAAATCTCACATTTAAAAAAACAAAAAATTTTTTTCTAGCTTTTTGTGTTTACAAATGTGTAAAAAACAATAAGAAATAAACTCTTTCATTTTCACAATGTTTTTGTTTAGGTTTTACTTGTGTAAACTTATTTGTGATGACTGTGCTATTTTCCTCCATCTTCCTTATGGTTGCCTTTAACCTGATGCTGGACTGTAGAAAATTTTTTCTTTAGTTTTGCTAAAATTTTAGTTGAGTTCTCCTTTATTCGATTTTGTAATATACATTCATACATACATACATATGTATATAAAATTTAAGCTAATAGTGTATCATATAGAAAAGTTTTTTGTTTAAATGTTGGAGTGTGTGAGTGCGCTTGAATGTAGATACGTGTATGTAACCTAGTTTTTTTGTTCCATACTTTTTCTTTCCTGTTTTTAAACATACGCTTTAATAGTTGATAGCTCCTTCAAAACGAAAACAAGCAAAGATGGTACTTGTACACTTCAGCATCAACATCAACATCAACTTCATCATTATCAACATCATTATCTTTCCTGTCGTCGTCTCTGTCATCACTGAAGGCAGTTTCCTACTTTAAGTCGTCTGCCAGCATTACTTACAAATACATTAATTCACTATTTAACAATGTCTACTGGTTTACTTTTTCCACGATCCTACACAGCGTAAGAATGTTTGGCCGGAAGTTTTGGCTTTGATGGAAGACTTTTTTTTTTTTTTTGTTCTTAATGTTCTCATACAACTTTATTACATTATTCATTAATTTTATTGAAATGTGTCTTAGAATCACTTCAATTTATTTGAGTTACTGTTGACAACTCCTGTTATTGGTGGTAAAGAGCAATTTACGCCACCTTAATAAATGAAGTCGCTATAATTCATTTAATATTTTGTAATTTGCTATCTAATTATCTAATCTTATTATTATATATTATTGTCTATATTTTAAAATGTTGCGTTTGAAAAGAAAGCTTTTTTTTCTGATATACAAATGAAAATATTAACTGGAAATACCTCTATAAAACAAAAGTTAAAATTATTGAGCTTGTTTTATAATTCTATTAAAATATTTATTTATTTATTTATTTGTATAATAAATATATAAATGTTTTATGGCTGTAGAGCAAAAAGAAAAAAAGGGAAACCTTGTTATAAAGCAGAAGTTTCAATCGATGTTCTAATTTTCTCAACCACTTAAGTTTGTTGTTACAAAACATATGGGGAAATAATTTTGAATATAAATGGATGTGTCAGAAGCTAAAATCAAAAGTACAGTAAATAAGTATTGTTTTTAAAACTAATCTCCAAAATATAAAGTGCTACAAAAAGGAATTTGCCGAACATACGACGCGTAGTAATTCATATTGCTACAATATGTAATGGCCTAACTTTGTTATGTATGTTTTTCTATTATCTAGCTGGTACCCTAGAGGGAAGCGAACTGACACCAATGTAGTCCCATGATAGGTCTTTGGTGGTAGAGACCGGTTCTGGTTCTTACACTTTTTATGAATAAAACCTATTACTTTTACATGGGGTTGTCATTCGAGGGAGTCAATTGACACCATTTGTCCAGCCACAGATCTATTCTCAATGAACGTGCTTAGCGTCAGTTACTAAAATGTAGTATTATTTCAATAAAACAAGTCTAAGAATTAAATTTAAGAACCAAATTTTAGAAAGTATCAAAAAATGTGTCACAGCACCGTTGAAGACTTTACTTTAATTCATTACTTTTTCTACATTTTTGTTCTCCATAAACCAGTTAAGGGATTGTTTCTTCTTTCACTGGTCATGAGTCCTTTCTTTTTGTACTTGTTCTAGTTTCACAAATCCCAGGACCAATTTGTTGGACTAATTGACACAAATATAATAAGATTTAAAACCTTTACCGACCTCTCATATTTGTTAATAGACAATATTTCAATAAAAGAAGAACAAAGTAATTTTCAAAGAGTTCACAACTAACTAGATATGGGTGGTAGGCTGGCTGGCCTCCTGCAAGTAGAGTCGATAATGACTCTGTTTTTACAGCACACAAATTGTCAAAAGTAGGAAGACGAATCAAGCGTGACACTAGGGCATATTGCTGAGTGTCACCCGTGATATCCCAGAGAGTTCAAGTAGAAGGTTAATCCCCAATAATCCATATCGTAGGCAATCATAAAGGAGTTGAAATAATGTATCCTCAGTTCCAGGTTCTCTGCAGCTGCGGCACCATTCACTAAAAGTCTCATCTCAGTCTCATAGCGGGCTTACCGATCATTCAGTGACCATTGAGTACTTAAACCAGTCTCATTTAGAGCAAATCATGTCGTATGAAGATTTCGGTTCTGATAGTTCTTAGAGTTGTTGCTAGCATACCCTACGTAATATCAAAAGCAGCTCCATTGTTGCCCAGCCCACCTGCCCGTTTATTGCCGTAATGGTCACTATGAGAAGTGACCCCAAAGTCTAAATAGGTCTTCCTTACGCTTGTTAAAGAGAATGGAAGTTGTTTTATGTGACCTTAGGGAAAACAGTGAAATTGACAAAAATAAGAAATAAACTCACTGTTTATTGTTGATGATTTTGTTTAATCTTTGACATTATTACAAGTAGAACTGTTGCTGTAATTCTTATATGCTTAACAGTTTTATTTGGTTTAATATCTTTTGTTTTTCTAAAATCTTTAAGGATGAAGTTTCCTGATGATCTGGCCTAAGCAACCAGTGGAATGCCCATCAGCAATAAATTTCATTATTTTTATCAAATAATAAAAATTGGGAATTAAGCACGAATAACAAAATCATTTAGATTAAATTTTGTATTCCCACGAAAATTATTTTGATAAAAAATGGAGAAATTTTAGAAAAGTGGAGTTAGGCCTTGAATCTTTTGACACATGCAAATGTTGTCGATAGTTTCTGCGATTCAGTTTTTTGGTAAAGCGGATGCCCAAGAATTCTATTTCGGACACCCATTTGAGAACCGTAGTTTAATTAATGAAGAAGTTTTTAAGGATATGTCGTTTTATAGCATATAATTAGTTAAACCTATACTAAGGCGTATGAGTGATATACAAACTACTGGGCCGATTTCCTATAGCAACCGAACTTTAGTTGATTTATCCAATATTAACGCATCTGAAATATAAATTAATATGTGGTAGGAAAACTTTTGGCAGTTGTCAAAAAGGCAACCGAAAATATTTAAACAATTTTCGCACAAGAATTAAAATAAGTGAATTAAATAAAAAAAGGAAATAAGATGAGTTCTCAGCATTTACGTTTTCGACGACCGAGAAGAAGAAGTAAATGTGACAGCTGCTGGGCTACATCTGATAAGCAATTCTGATATGCTAGAATCAATGACCGACTTATAAAAAAATTCTCTTGGTTCAGAGCATATTTTGGAATTCTTAAAAATGCTGTGAATTATTTAGTAGAAATTTTAAAGATTGAGCTGGCTGTTAAAAGGTGTTAATACGAAAATTCAATTAATTTGTTCCACTAGTAAGGCAATTTTTTATAATCTATTTAATGATAATAATAACATTTTATTAAATAGAAAATAACATTTATCGTTTAAGTCCATTGAGATCAACAAATTACAAAAATAAAATACAGTGGAATCCCGATAATTCGTAATCGCAAGGGACCGGCCATTTCTTACGAATTATAGGGGGTTTTCGATTTAGCGAGGTTTCAAATTAACGGGGTTAAAATAAAATTAATACGAATTAACGGGGTTTTTCAATTTATTTACTAAAACAATAAAAAACCAAAAAAAAAAAAAAACAATTGTGAAAAGTAAAATACAAAATAAATACATAAAATAAAACAACAAATTCACTAAAGCTTGAAATTGAAGAAGGATTGAAGTAAGAGTTGATGGAGCAATTTCAAATCGCTTTATAACGTCTATTTTTTCTCTATTGCCAATGGTTTCAAAAATTTGTTGTTTTTGTAAAACCGACAGTGTTTTATGCGTGCGCTTTGACATTTTTCTTTATTATTCTTGTAACAAACTGATCTTAGGAAAATAAACACATACACAAGCAAAAGCAAAACCCCACGCCAAAAAAATAAAAATAGCGGTGAACAAAAAATCATTCCTGTCATGTTTCTGTTGTTTTTATTACGAATTATAAGTGGTACTTAGCAAACAATTACGATTTAAAGAGGTAAAGAAGATTTTATTTGAGTAAACATTACGAATTAGCGAGGGGGCCAAAATGTATGAAAATTTTACGATTTAACGAGATTTTTTCAAGGGACCGACAGCTTATTACGAATTATTGGGAATAACGATTTATCGGGGTACGAATTATCTGAATTTGACTGTAGTTATTTTTAGCAAAATTTAATATTAATATTTACTAATTAATCTTTTTTTTTACATTATAATATTTATTTATTTTTCTTTTATTATTATAATGGCAATGGCAAATCCAATACAAGATTTTTCTTAAGCCTTCTTACTTCATTCGTATCATCTAGTAGCATTACAGCCAGTTGACTACAATGATTACTCAATTAAGTGATTACTCTTCAAGTAACTTTCGCTAAAATGTAAAATTTTGGTCTTACTCATTGCACTCAAAAGAAAAATCAATCCATCCGTACTCAAATTAATCCGAAGCGGTATTAATATACCGAAAATGAGATTGATTTAAGTAAAACTAAGATTGAATCACTCTCAAAATGCGCTTGATTCAAGTATTATAAAATTGATTTTATCGCGAATTAGAAAGAAAAAATTATTACGATTGATTAACCTACTCGAATTACACATTACAGAATGATAAAACACCAACATCATAACCGATATGGTTTTTATCTTAGAAATTTTATGCACATATTTTTTACCAAAAATATAAACTAAATGAGAAGCAAGAGTTCAAATTTACTTTTAACCCATCGCCAGCCCTTTTTTAATGTGTTTAGAATATTTAAACATTCATAAGCCGGAGGGTGGAACCTAATGAAGAGTTAAATTTTTTTTTACTTGATTTACGAATTTCTAGAAAATCCGCGATTGATTTTGGAAAGTTATGCCATTTAGGATTGTTTTGAGAACGTTTTAGTATTATGCGTACTTGAATTTTTCGGTACGACTCGTACCTAAAGTAATCATAAAAAACTTGATTTATCCCGAGTGTTATTCTTTCTGTGTGGAATTGATAAATCATCATCAAATGTATAATATGACACAAACCATGAGCGCTGCACTTTTGACCTTAATGCTTCAGATTGATACCTTTTGCATTATTTCAAGATTGAAATTGCTATATGTAAATCGCTAGTGCACTCTGACTTCAACATTGTTGTAGTTTTATCCATTTTGTCAATCAAAATAACAGATATGTAGCAAAACGTTCAAAACTAAACAAAACTCTTATGTCGTTTTCTTTTCTAAAAAAAGTGTTGCATAAGTGTAACATGTGACTTGGCAACAGTTTTAGATGCTCCCCTAATTATAAAGAAGTGTTGCATATTTTAATTTTACAAAAGAACACAAATTTTGGCATTAAACAATTCGCTTTGATCGAGTGCTGCACTCATGCCCCTTTAATTAAAATGAGTGTTGAACATGTTGCACTTTTTTTTAATTTTGAATGGAACATTATCAGAAAAGAACGCTTTACACTTTTAAAATAACACATGTTTTTCAGAAAAGGACATAAAAATGTTAAAGGCAGAATAAATCCAGAAGTTTACTGAGAAAAGAAAACGCCATTAAAAAAAATCCATATGACACCTAAAACTTTATAGTCGCATTATTTTTTTTTTTTATTTTGCAACTGGCATTGACATCAGTTGATATTTTTATATCTTTTCGGTAACTGGCAACTCAACTAAGTTCGGTTTCCATACGTGCCCGAGACATTAAAGTTATATTACTTCGTATTGCAACATACAATGGTTTAAGATCGGCATTAATTAATTTTTTTCATGTCTTCTGATCTACGTAATTGTAATAAACAATCTAGCCATCATGTACTAAAAATATAAGGCTTCTATCTTTATTACTTTTTGGTCCAGAGACATTCAAAATTGATCTTAGTGAATGTGTTTGAAATGGTCGTATTATATATGATACTCTTGGATGTTTAAAATGATTAATGTATGTGAACTTCTCAGAGAAAAGCGATCTAGTGTGTAAAAATTAAGTTTTGAGAAAAACTCATTTCATCTTATTCCACACCCTTGAGTCCAAACCCGTTTTTTGACACACTAGTTCCCTTTTCTCGGAGAAGGTCACACATATGCAAATAATTTTTACTAAAGTGCCCAAACATATTTAATTTTTCCAAATTCTATACCTTGTATATATCAATCTCCAACGACCTCTAGACGGAGACTTATTTCAAATTCAAGCTTAAAGTCTCAGCTAACGATTTTCAAAAATTTAGCTAACTAATTTTGTTACTAAGAAATTCCGGAATAAAAAACTAAGAAAAGTTAGGAAAAACTTCCTTCAGAAGCATGTTATTGCGTTATTTTTTTTTAGCTTGTTTGCAATGTTGTTTTGTTGTAAAAAAAAACACACAAAAGACAGACACGAGTTTAAAAATATATACTTTATAATAAAAAAAATATATAGAAGTTATTGCACTTAGTAGCAGCTTTTTAAAAACTGAAGTCAAAGTAGAAAAACTGCCATTTCTTCCACTTCTTCATTTGTCATTGGCCAAACAAAAAAAAAAAAAATCTGTTGCTTTGACTTCTGATTCATTAAATGTAAACAGTCGCTGTCTGTCAAACCAACTCAAAAATCGAAAAATCGTCGTACACAAATTTTCTTTTTGTTTGACAGTTTTTGGTTTCGACTGCAGTTTTTAAGTATTGCTTTGTAGCGCTTGCTCCCATTATTTTTATGCTGTTTTTGTTGTTATTGAAACTTCAGTATTTTTATCCGCTGTGATTATTAGCTGTGTTTAAATGATTATACTATCTAATTAAAAATGATTGTGATAAGAACATTGATGTGGTTTGCAATACTATTTCAACAAATACAACCAATATATCAATAATTAATGTATTTAGATCAATTTTTAAAACATTTTATATAAACAATGCAAAAGTATAAAAAAAAAATTTATTGAAAAAATCGAAGTTGGCTTAAAAAAACGTATTGTTTTGGTGCAGATCTTCCAGAATATGAAGAACATGAATTCAAACGTGGTCGCCCTTCTAAGGCTTTTGAACTTTGCCAATATCTTGCTTAAAGGAGTAAAGTACAGCAGTTATGTAATTGTTATTCTGCATAACTAATATCAATACCTGGGAAAAAATTAATAAGTATGAACAATTCTAAAAAATGTTTAGTCCAGATAAAGCACTGAGCCACATTATTGATGCTTGTTTATCAACACATCAGTATCAAATATTAAGATGGAGTGCTAAAGAAATTAGATGTGACACTTTCTCCCCACATCAAAGATCCTTGTGTTACAAATTTAAACCTGTGTAGCTTTTTTAAGCGATCTAACTTTGTTAACAAGGAACATTTTGCATTTTATGTGGTTTATTTTGTATGATGAAATTGAAATTGGCAAAATATTGTGATTCTACATAGATTTTTTACTTTTGTGTTATATGGGAAGCGGGTGTAATTGTGTTCGAATTTTTTCCTATTTCCTGTATTTTTTAACACAACTAAATATTAGTCTATACCAAAATTCAAAGCTCTACGATGTTTCCTTATATTAAACGCCATCAACCATATGAAGCTGAACCACTGTGCAACATAGTCATATCAAAAAAAAAAAAATAAAATCAAACTTGCCAAAATGCGATTAAAGTTTTCAAAATTTACCTTTTTTATACACATTTAGAAAAATATCTTTTGCTATAACTTCGACTTATTTTTTTTTTACATAAAGAGAAAGTAAGAAAGATTACTTTTGCTTTAGTAACTCCAAATTTTTGATTTTTTAAGATATGACTATGTTGCAATAAAGGAGCGACATATTGATCGTCCGTCCGCCTCGTTATCTATTAATGCAAACACACGAAACTACTTAGGCGTATGAGCGTTAAAAAAACCAATATGCATTAAATTAATACATTTATCATACGCCTTAGAAACCTCAAAAGCTGTATTTTAACGACAACTTGATATTTAAGGCAGAATTAGTCTTTACTTTCTGTGCTGTTACGAATCAGCTGTTTTTTTTGTTATTAAAAAACGTGAAATTGATTAGTTTTTCTGTATTGCTCCTTAAAATGGTATATAATTTACCAGCTACAATAGATTTATTCTTAGGTAGCATAAACTCGCAATTATCTAAATAAAAAAAAAAATAAAAAAAAATTAGCAAATGACGTCCGTAGTGTTTTATATGGTCCAACGATGTCAGCAGGCGATTACAGTGGTTTCATGCGTTTTCAGATTCAGTCAAAAATAAAATGGTTCAATTTTAGTGCGGATTTAGTTATTTATTGGTATTTAAACATACTTACATAACTGAATCCACATTATGATATATCTTTTGTTCGAGTGACAGAAGTCGATATCTGTAGGTGCTACTGTTTTCTTTTCTTTTCCCTTTTTTGTTTTGTGTAGGAATTTAAGGTTTTATGCATATAACAACAACCATTTAGATGGTTAAATACCATTTAAATAATAATTTGGAAATAAATAAAAAAAATGTATATAACACTACGAAATAGGAACCAAATTTTTTTATATTTAATTTAGGATTGAAAGTTATGATAACATTAAAAAAATATGTATGTTTTGCACTACAAATGGATTCAAATATTATTGATTTGGTCCTTTATGGGGATGATTTTCCTGGAAATTGGTTTGCTTAGCCCGTTTTATTACATGCACAATTAATGACGGTTTAGACACCTCAGCAATAAAATAAAATTTATTTTTTTTTCGTGAGATTCTCGCAATACCAACCAGATCTATGTCATTCTTGTGTAAATATTGGAGTAAATATACCTTAGACCAATTTCCTAAAATGAATTATTAAGTTCTATTCCTGAGCAATTTTTACAGCTAGTCCTTACCGAAAAATATTGTAACTCCTCTAGAGCTATCCTTCCTTACAGAGAGAAAACAACAAAACAAAATTTTTCAAACACTTAGCGATCTATGTTAATCACCGTCTTGCTGTCAGACTTTTCTAATTATGAACATTTTCCTTAAGTTGTTGGCTTTTAAAATATTGAAACTCATGGATAATCCGATAAAAATAAAAACTATATTAAAAAAAAACAAATTCCTTTATAAAGTAAATTTAGCTACAGCCAAACAAAACTTTCAGTAAAACTTTTTACCTAGTTTCAAATTATATGAAACTAACCCATGCGAAATAATTTGACATCACAATATTTTGAGAAAACATTTTGTTAAAACACCTCCCAATTTTGAAGAGATGTATAACATTCCTCAATACCAGACAATCTTGATGTAAAAATAAATCAAAACCATTAACCCATTTTGTACCAAGCTACATAAATGGTTGAATATTCTAATGAAATTTTCATGGATGGCTAGAAAACGGTCAAAAATTACTTCTATAATTTTTTTTTTTTTTTTGGCGGGGAATCCCTGTGAAAACTGCTGGTCGAGATCTCGACCACCGAGATAATTAGAGCAACAAATTTTCAGTGTGACATCATACATTGTGATACAAAATAAAATTAAGGGCCTGTTCGTCGATAACGAATGAAGACTTCGTTCGCTTAAATAACATTTAAAACAAAAACAAATTATAAAATATTGTTTTTGTTTTACATGTAAATTAAGCGAACGAAGCCTTCATTCGTTACACCGTCCGACAAAAAAAGAAAAAAATTGTGAGACACGAACCGGATGATAAAATTGTGAAACTATACATTAAATGGAGAAAAACAACGTTTTCAGTTTTTCATTTCGTGATCCTGTGTCCTTTTTAAAGGACTTCAAACTTTCAAAGAAGAACACTTTTCAAAAAATATTTTAAAATACTTCCGCGGATCCAACAATGCCAAATTTGATGTCAAAAGAACAAGAAGAGCTGTAAAATATTTTATATTATTTTTATTTTATCCTGTCAGGATCAAAAGTTGTAAAAAATGTCCTTTAAAATATTTATCCTTTAATATCCTTTAATTTTGGCATGTGGTATTCAATATTTGGTCCTTCAACGCACTATTTGTTTTAAAAAAAATTATTGGAAATCTAAAAGGACATTAAAGGATAAAAATTTGAAAGGACATTTTTGACATCTTCTAATCCTAAAAGAATAATAACAAAATAATGCAAAATATTTTACAACTCTTCTTGATCATTTGACACCCAATTTGGCATAGTAGGATGAGCAGAAGTATTTTAAAACATTTTTTTAAAAATGTAGTCCTTTGAAATTTTGAAGACCTTTTAAAAGGAAACAGGATCAGAAAATAAAAAACTGTGAACGCAGTTTTGCTCCATTTAATCTCTAGTTTCAGACTTATGTCATCCGGTTCGTGTCTAATATTGAGTGTCGGACGGTGTTATCGACAAACCGGCCATAAATTATCTCGTAATAAAAGGGGATTACCTAAAAGAAGCACTTATAAAAGTTACACTGATAAATATATACTTTTGGGCAGTGATAATGGGCGGCTTATGAACTCTTCTTCAATTTCATTTTCTGCATTGGGCGAAGATATTTCGTTGTTTTATGATTCGGCGGATAGCAACAGCGTTTTTTAATTGAGTATTTAAAATCAATTTGACTCATGGGCTTCTGGTAGGTTTTTGCCAATGCAATTACAATGCATTTACACAGGCGCTGTCCAATCCAAGCAAGTAGCCCAAAGTGGCCACCAGCACTTCTTGCCTCTTATTTTAATCCGATAATCAACTATAATATTATCATGTAAGTCAACGCCTCCCATATACTTATTATTGTCCGCACATGGGCCCGTTTTTTAGTTTTCTCTCGTATCGCATTAAATTTTGTATCGGATCCATATGATCATAATTTTTAGCCAAAGTGACCTCTACATTATCTCTCTATCGAACTAATGCAAATTTTAAGGCCTGCGCCTACCAATCAGTTTGCGCGGATTGTGCCATTTGCACAAAAACCTTTTTCTTTTAGAAGGCAAAGCAAATGGCATCCGGTAAAAAAAAGTCGAAATGAACACTTTGTTGCCTTAGATTCTCACAAATCGACATTAGACTCATAACTACGCTAGCAGCAAGGCCCAGGTGTCAATCATAGGTATCCGATGCTCTAGCATATGGTTGACATTGGAAAAGATATCCTTTGAAAGAATAAAAACACCAATATTTGTATCCGATGCGAATTGGTTTCCCCCAGATAAATATCTTGCAGCTCTGACGACCAAAATATGGTACCATTTGCTCATCAATAGACAGATTTGGTTCAAAAACACCAAACTGCATGAACCGAGTATCCAAAAAATCGAACAGTAGCTTTTGCGTAGACTTGTTCGACCCAAATTTAATGTGAACAGTTTTAATATTTAATATACGAACTAAAACCAAGTACTGCAGTGATATTAGGACTTTTTTCAACAAGTAATCAAAATAAATAATAGATAAGAATAAAAAAAAATTTGTGCACTAATTATCCCAGAGGTCGACATCTCGACCAGCTATGCTCAAGGATCTCTGGCGATCAGCAGGAGTAGCAAGTCAATTTTAATTTGTACATTAAAATTCATTTGAATTTTTGGCTATTTAAAGCAATGATTTTTTTTATTTTTATATTTTATATAAGTCGTTAGAATTGGTTTAACAATGCCCTATTTTTAGTCGATTTTTGTGCTCCCCAGAGGGGGAGGGGTTTGGTAAAAAAAGACCTGATCAGAAGGCCAACAAACCAAACTAAATGATTATTAATAAAAATTAATTAAATTATTCAATGAAAAATGGCAAAAGTTTGTGGTCGACATTTCGACCGCTGGTACAAAATGGGTTAATTAAATTGTTTTAAGCTACACTAACAATATTCTGTGCGTAAAATTTACTGAAATTGTATTATAAAATAAATGAAAATTTAGTTAAAACCCGGTCATTTTAGTTTTCATTTATTTTTAACGAAAAGTTTTCACATGGAGATGAGTCCATGTTCCGTAAAAATAAATGAATTTTTAGTTATTTTATATAAAATAACTGAATATTGCTTTGATTTTTGCGGAATATGTAATCAATTTTTTGATAGTTATTTTAACCACATATTCCGTAAAAACAAAGGAATATTCAGTTATTCTAATAAATTCAGTAATTTTCGTTTACTCCACAAAAGAACCGAATTTCTTAAAAATACTAGACCGACGCCCGTCCGCTTGTTTTTCTAATGAGAGAGAGATATATGGATGTCAGTGTCAAATATATGGTTAAATTAAACATAATATGTTTAAAATTATCTTTAAACATAGTTTTGTTGGAGGTGACCATATTTAAACTTGTTTTTTCTCTTCGTGTATGTAAAGAGCTTAACATTAAGTTAAAGAACAGACAAATTTAAAGAATATGGATATGGAATATGGATATAAAAGCTTTATTGCTTGCAAGATTATCGTTGCAAAAAGTTGACTTTTCTATAGAAATTCCCATACCGGATCCATAAATACCAACATAACGATTCAAGGTTTTTCTAAAAACTATTTCAGAGCTTTTGGGTTCGTAGGTATCAGCTATCAAATTGTATTTAAAGTTATTTTTTTAAATTCTGTGATATAAATATATTTATCGTTATGTAAGTCTGCTTATTAAGTCTCTATGCTTCAAAATACATGATAGTGACAAAAATATCTTTTATAACATTAATCGTAATATTTTTCTAAACATCATTTTAACTACTCATATTATCCCTTGTAATATGCCTGTCTCCAACTACAATTCATAGCAAACTTACGCATTTGTGTGTCACAAATGCTCTTTTAGTTAAACAACAATTTTGTTGTCTTTAGCCTTTTTTTTTTTTGTATTTATTTTATTATTTTTTCATGGTGGTTTCGAGGCATTTTGTACGTTTAAGTTGATTTTTTATGGGACTTTGCATGTGTTTTTCTCTTTTTTTTATGAGTTTCGCTATTTGTTTTTGTTACTTTTTCAACTTCTGCCATTTGTTTATATACTTTCAAGTTAAATCTTATTTTATTATTTTGTATTTATGTACTTACATATTTATTTTTAGACTTGTATTTTACTTGTATTATGCCGGTTTTTTACTTTACGAGTTCTCGTTTGTTTTCTAAGTAAAAAGCACATGCATGAGTAGTTTCATCTTCAATTTCTTTTGCTAATTTTAAGCCATCGGATTGAGGGATTATTCTTCTATAAATACATATAACCAGCATTACCCGGTCCGCTTTGCTAAAGCTTTGTGTATTGTGTTGGTGCTTTTTTGATTTATCACTTAAATAATTAAATTTCTTTTTATCAGGAAAAGCGACGTAAATTATGTTTAAATTATGTCTTTTGAGTTCAAAAGCTACGGATAAACAATTAAGTTGAGGTTGCTTATACCTCCGGTACCAATAATAATCTTTCTATTTCTATTGACCTTCAATTTTTTTTGTAAAATATCTGCTTCATAATTTTCGTTCAATTACCCACGTTAATATCGAAATGATATATATCAAGATTTAATAAGTTCTACTTGTAAGAGCTCCTTTTTTGAAAGACAAATACAATTTTTAAGCAAAGCCACATGCTATTGTATGCAATGTACTATTTCTCAAAATTTTATTACAAAAAACTTAAAAAATTTATTTATTTATTGCATTTAAATTGCACATACGAGATCACTTAGTTTGTATACGGTGTCCCAGAACTAACGCAAAACTCTTACTTGTCGCCATTTCTGCAGGAAAGTGCTGTTACCACTAACTAAAATTCGATAGCTGACAGTTCACGGTTAGTAAATATGGAGCGATGCACGATGGAACAACTTGCCTTCATTATTTAATCCTATTTCATAAATAATCAGGGGTGTACTGGAAATTGCAAACGTAAAACGCAAGAATTTAAACGTCGTTTTTAAAAAAGATTTCTGTAATAAAATAATTTTATGACAAATTTTAAACAAATATTTTCCTATTTAACAGGAGTTTAAACAAAAAATTATACGAATTAGTTTTAAAGTTTTTCAAAAACAACTTCCAAATTCTTGCGTTTGCGTTTGCGATTTCCACTACCCCTGAATGACTTCAAATATGAATTCAAAAAATATCTTCGTCGACTGTGAATTAATAAAATTCTGGGATAATAATAAGTTTTTCGTATTATTAAAGCATTAACAAGAAAAATCTCTGATAACCAAAACTCAAATTATCGGTAAAATTATATTTTTTTTATTGTGAAAGCCGTTTGCGTCAACTAATGAAGAACAGCTCCACCAGCCGCTAATTGGCCAAATTGGCAACACTAATTGTATCTTTAGCTTAAGCTGTAGTAGTCCTATATGCGCTTTTCTGTTTCTATCGCTGTTGTTTTAAGTTTGTTAAATGGAGCATGCACAAACTATGCATGAACTCTAGTTTCCTAAATAATTCATTTTATTTGGCAAACATTTTCCCCATCCCTATATTGCGGCAATTCAAAACCATAAGTAATTAACCATTGATTCTTTATTGATGCTCAGAAAGTTTAATGGGTCGATTACGGATGGCAACAGGACTGAAGTTAAGTTGCCAGCAGCGAAATCTGATATTAAAATACAATTTTTTTTTTATATTTTATTTGATATTTAAACATCAACGGCATTGCCTGATTTTGCTGCTGGGAACTATAAGTGTTCCAGATTTTATAGTCCTTTAAATAGTAAAAGTGATCGCTTTTATCAGGCTCCTTTGAAGGCAAATTAATTGTCCAAAAAGATACCTGGCCCATAATCATAGTAAAAAATAAAGTCGACTTTTTCTAAAGTATGCATACATATATTTACCTGTATATATATATATATATATATATATATATAAATTATATATATAGAACATTATTTTAACTATGAGTATGACCCCTATAATTTTTTATTTTCCAAAAAAAAAAAAAAAAAGATCCTATAGGTATTCCCTTTGTATGCCGGATGGATGGACATTTTTTCCCGGCTCCAACTAAAACAGTTTTAAACTTTGTGAAATAGATTAATGTTCGTGCCTTACTGATAGTTTGACAGTTTTATTGCCTTCATTTCTATAGTTTTCCAAATAAACAAAAGAGGGTGTTCACAATCAATTGAAAGTTTGATAGCTTTAGTTTTGCATAGGGATACTATTGGCTCTGTCTCTATACCGATAGTTTATAAAAAAAATCGAGGTCGATCCTCAGCTCGACCATGAAAACAAATTATCAATAAATATTTTAATTAATGTCAGGTTGTAAAATTCCTTTCTTCAGTAAAATAATTTAATGAAAATTAAATTTGATGAGCTCAAGCGTAATTAAATATTCAAATGAAAAATCGACAGTTCAACTAAAAAATCACAATTTTTCCTTTCTAAATCAATATTAAATATTCAAGGATAATTGGTTTTCTAAATAAACGATAAGTAGTGTCAAGTTTGCAAGGAAGGTGCCACGACCACAAAGACTTTAACAAATAAATGTTACTTTCAGAAATCAACATTAGTTCAGCGGTTTAGGCGACTATAAGATAAAAATAAACAAACAAACAAACACATTTTCTTCTTATAAAATTATTTATATACATAAAAATATGCACATAGATTTATTTTCCTTTGTTTTGTTTTATAAAGAAATTATAAAACAAAGTTTTAAGCTGAAAATTTGTTATTGTTGAATCAGTTGAAAAACAAAATTGTTAAAAAAAAAAATTTAATTGCAGAAAAACTTTGTTTTTGGATATGAATATAACAAGTGTTGAGGAATTTTGTGAGCGTTGATGGAATTTGTACAAAAATATTTGGAAAAAATCATTAACAAAGTTAAAATGTTACAGTGTTCTTAAATGAGGCTTCTTTTAACGTCCATAAATGGCAGGCTAATATTGTAAAATAAGGAGCATAATCGAATTGATGTAGGTCAGAGATTAACCAAATAAGTTGTTCAATTTATCAAAAGTTTTTGCTAAATAAATGTTTTTCCATTTAGACCTTTTTTAATTTTAAATACTGCACTACAAAATAAAACTGTATGTCGGAATCTTTTTTATTGCCCGAATGTACATTTTTTGAAATTTTCCTTTTAAAGGATAAGTTCATTCAAAAACTGGCCGTGAATTCCGAAAGTCCCTTTTTTGGTTGTCTCTCTCCACAATTGCTAATGGTATCGCGCAACTAACGCGACTAATGTTATCTTCCAAATAATTAATTATATCTGGCTTATCGACAATGACTTTTGACTTCACGTAACTACAAAGAAAGCAAGTACGAAACTATAGTCGGTCAAGCCCGTCGATATCACAGTAATATAAAACTAATTTCCGAGAGTGTACCCAATATGGCTCCTACAGGTGCCTACCATGGACCCGCCAGAACAAAATTATATTTTAAGGTTAACCCTTAAACTCCCAAGGCCGCCTATAGACGTTCATCAGAAAAAATATGTATTGAACAAAACCTATTTACTTCACGCTGTTACGATGCCAACATTTTAATTGAGTAAAAAATTCTCAGTATAACGGTACTAATTGAATTGAACGATCAGGATAGTGTGGACGAAGAAATCATTCTAGTCAGAACTTTGATGCGAAAAGACAATAAAATGCAAACTACATATTTAAATTAAAGAATTGGTTTGGCGCATATCATGGTTAAATTACCATCATATGCGCCAAAGCAATTCTGAGCTGACGGTATGTATGGTTAATTTTGTACCTAATAGCAAATGATTTTGTCACGACCACCTATTCCAAAAGTTAACGTCGCCCATTTAAAAACCAAATACCAAAAATTATAATGAAGTTATGGTAATTAAAGATCTTTTCGGGAGTAGCATTTGTATGTGATGATTGTTCAAATATAAAAAATTGTTCAACATAAAAAATAGCTAATTGGCACATATACCAACGTTAGAAGATGGTTTATGAGCAAAGAGAAACTATTCCGGAAGGAAGCTTGTATAGGGGCTATGTGAAATTAAGCACCGATTCTCCCAATTTTCATCTCTAAAAGTGCGACACATACTTAGGGCACAAGCATCACTTTCTGAGTCGATCGGTCTACTTAACCCTTTTGTCAATGGCAAAAATAAAAACACCTTTAACAGCATTTCAAGGTACCCAGGTACCTTTTGAAATTAGAATTAAAAACGAAAATATTTTGTCGAAATATATGGGCATTTCCATTTTGACGTGTCGTGATATTTGTACCACAAAATGTAAACAAATAAATGAAGAAGTCAAATGTGTCAAAAGGGTTTTTATATATGCAAAGTAATGAAGTAGCACTATATTCAGAAAAAACATTACAGTTATCGTCGCTAAGGATTTGTAAATGTAAGCAAAAATCTGCGCTGGCGTGACGTTAAAAAAACGGAAGTGGATTTTGACTTGCATTACAAAACTGAATAAGACTGCGAATTGAGCTAGACATTTTGTATTTATTTGTAAAAAAGGTTTTTTTTAGTAAACTTTGGACTTATACAGATTTATTTTTCAAGCTATAAAATTTAAAAATCTTTGCTCGTTTAAAGGTACATACATACATATTTTCAGCGAAAAGTCTACTTTTTTAATGTAACGCCAGATTGCAAATAAGGTTGTATTTTCAGACCATGTTGTTCAATCGTTATCCCTTTTGTAACTTAATGTAGAGATAGTTGCGTTTTACACCAAAATATAAAAAAGTAAACTATACAAATAACATTTTTTGAGAAACAATTTAAAATACTTCTGGCGTTACGTTACAAAAAGTAGACATTTCGCTGGAACTGCCCATATGCGAATAATCGCGGAAAATAACCCTGAGACTTAAAAAAGATGTTTATTTTCAGTAAATTTAATGGCGAAAATATAGCAACACTTTGGGTATACAGATAGATATTTAAAACAGAAAAGCTAAAATTTTGCAAAAAAAAAATTTTTTTTAAATGCTGCGATAGCTCATGTAGGCATCTTAAAATTTAACATGTGTCAAAATATGCCTAGAAAAGGCAAACTATGCGATTAAAACTTAAAAATGCAGCAAAAGGCTCTTTTAGCTAAATTATGCAAAAAATGCTGCAAACGGTAAAATATGCAAAAATATGCACTAACAAATCTATGCCAAAATTCATAAAAACCTCTAAAACGGATAAATATATTGTTTTGTCCTTAATTGGTCGCGCAAGGAAAAACATGCAATTGCATATTTATCCCCTGGTTATGAATTATGTTAACATAATCGTTTTAAGAGAAATGACAAAATGTTAAGACTTAAAAAAAAACTTCTGAAGATTTAGAATGAATGTGGACTTCTGTCAAATAAACAATTGCGAAATTGTAGTGTGATTTTAAAAATGATAACCATGTCTTGTTAAGAACTAAATTTTCTTTATACGTTGGTATAAATTTTTATAAGCTTTCATATTTAAATAAGCAATGAAAAGATACTAAAGTCAAAAAGTTTAGTAATATTCGTTTTTTTTTTGTTGATATTCTTAACAAAAATAATACTTATAACTTACAAATGTATTAAAAAATGCAAATCATTTTAAAGCGTAATCAGTTTTCTTTTCAAACCCGTTAAAAAAAATTTAAAACCGGACAAAAACTGACGGAGTTACAGGTCGATAAGTTGACGAACATCACTGAAACGTTTTTTTTTAGAATAACTTCTGAATTTGGGGGTGTTTATTTTCCAAGTTTTTTTACACTGTAGCACCGTGTTATTTTCGATTCAAGTGAGATGTAATAGTTAGTCGGTTCTTTCGATTTTTTTTTTAAATATTTTATGCATTCAAATTTTGTTATTCGGCGAATTTTAAGATTTCAAAAAAGAGGTTTGAATGTCTCGCATTTAATTATTTGCAGTAATTTTTTTTTAAATTATACGTAATCAATCACGACATAATTTTTTCTTAAGCACATCATTTTGGTTGACTGTCCATGGGTGTCTATGTAAATTTTGCGAGCAAAAAATATATTTCAATTTAGAAGATTTTTAAATGTAATCTTATTCATAAGCTCCTTTCGGTTTTTATTTTTTTTTCAAAATTTCAACATTTTGATAAGCTTAGCTTATGAAAATATATCTGAGGAGATTTATTAAAATTGAATAAAATTTCTTTATAAATTTTAAGGAAAGCTTAAATATATTTAAATAAATAATCTGTTGATTTTGTTGGTGATAATATTTATTTAGGATTTAGTTAAGTGTGGCACTTTTTTAAATATATTCTTACCAAATCTATAAATTTCTATTTAATCCTCGCAATAAAACAAAAATAAAAATCTCATCATTTAATCTTTTATGGTTTTCATAAATATAAAATTTAACGCAACAAAATGTGAAAGAGGGGATCAAAAAAATCATTCTAAACTCTTAATAGGGACATTAAATAAATAATTCTTACCACATAATATTTGACTTTGTAACGTTGAAAATCAAACACTTGAATAACATGTATCAGTGTATATCCGTGTATGTGTGTTGTACACCACTACAAACAAAAACAAACAAAAAAGAGAGCAATAAATGCATTTCAGTTTTTATTTCTGTATTTCCTCAGCATTTTTCTTTATTTGTGAAGGAAATAAAAGAGTAAAGCTTTCATTTCGTTTTTTTTTTTTTTATTACACACTTGATAATTTTAGCAATAACTCATGAAGCTAATCACCACATAAATAATCATGAACATTGAAACCAAAACATGTTGGAAAGGAGATGGAGCATGAGAAAAAGAGTGGAGTAACACACAGACATATAGCATTCAAAGGATGCAGCAACAGCAGTTTTAAGAAAAGAAAAAAAAAAAAACAAAGTGTTAGTAGTATCATTCACATGATGATTATCTTGCTGGCCATCGTCATGATAAGCATTCAGACAGAAACCAATGAAATAATATTTATATTGTTTAAATAAATATTACACACACTCATGAAAAAGAGGATAAATATTAAAAAAAAAAAAAAATTATTTACACACACTTCAACATGAAGAAGATAAATAACAAAATTAGATTGTTTTAAAGTCAAAGAAGGCAATGCTAAAGATACGAGGACTGTCTTAAATGTATTTTAAAATTTTTAAATATAAAGTTGTAGTTATTTAAGTATTTTATAAGCAAAGATTAGAGTAGAAGAATACGAAGTCGCTTTAAGGCCTTGCAAAAACCAGTGCATTAAGATTTTTCTTAAGTGTTAATAAGGATTATCAGGATTTCTGTATTAAACGCTTCAAAGCAAAAACTAATGGAACGGGCAGATTCAATTTCTTTAGCTCGTACACGCTGAAGTACCCTCCTGGGCATGTAACCTCTTTTCATTCTTTTCGCATTTCTTTCAACAAATCTGAATCAATCATATACTTTTCTTTTTGTTTCCCCTTTTATACGAAATAAAAGCATATCAAGAGAATTATTACAGTTTCAAATTGAAAACTATCCAAAACTACTGTATGGCCTTTTACATTTTATTATAGTAATATGTCCACTTATTTTTAAAAGTACCGATAGTTTTTAAATTTGCTTTTAATGTAATTTCTTTAAAAAGCAGGCCCAAAATTACAAAATATTTTTGACTTGGTTTTTGCCTTTAATGTAATTAGGCCTTTTTTGCCAATAACTATGATTTTTCGAACACTTTTGTCCCTAACTTTACTTCTTTACGTTCCTTGTTAAGCTTTAGTTTTTTTCTATACCTTCGTTCAGCCACCGATAATTTTGGCATTTTGGTCTTAAGAAGTTGGAAGAGAAATAAAAAAATGTATGTTTTACATGCTGGAGTAACAAATCTTAAAAGTGACATTAAAGACATGTTTTTTTAAATCTTAAAATTTTAAGTTTTCAAAAGAAAGAACTTTTTAGTTAAAAAAAACATGGTTGTAGGTAACCGTATTCTAAGAGACACATACTATGGTTGGATTTAAACAATGATTTTATTTTCTGTCATCCATATTATCGTTAAATATGACCATAATATAGTTTAAATTAACAATAACTTGCCCGAAATTAGCCATAATATGGTCAAAATTAGCCATAACTTGTTCAAAATTAACCATATTTTGTTCAATATTTACCATAATAATGGTCAAAGTTACCCATGTTATGTTAACAATTTTTCAGAATTTACACAAAATTATGGTCAATGTTAAACATATTTTGGCTGTTTATTTCGGTCATTTTTATCATTTTATTTAGGTTTTTATTCGTGTTACATGTAATGTTCCACCTTAAAGGCCCAGATAGGCGAACGTTGCTGTACCTGTAATGTACCGCACTCTACTGTAAGCACGTTGGTGCACTTATAGAACACTTAAAAACGTGTCATATGTTTTTCCCATACATAAACAAAAAAAAAAAAAAACAATAATATACATAAAACAATACACACAGTGATGGGAATCAAAAATTTTTAAATGGTGACCGCTGTGCAGAAATGGTACCAAGTGATTAAAATGGTATTAAAACAGTATTTTGTGTATGTAAGAAACGTTAATAGTTTCATATTTATATTATAGATTTGCCATAAACAAATTTGTATTTAAGCCTATATATTTTTAAATACCCGCATTTAAAGTAACATACAAGCCGCCCATCACTGGATTACAAATGTGACGTAACAACGTTATGAAATTCTATTTTATACAGAATGGTACGTTGCAACTACGGTATATTGCATTTTGGTAAGCTTTTGTATTGGTTTTCATACAACAAAAAGCGATTAGCTGATTGATACAGTACAGATACGGATCAGCAACGTTCGCCTTACTGAGCCTTAATAAGCAATGATCTTTAATTTATTTTCCGTCCTGTCACGACCTTTATTAGCATTTTTTTCTCTTTGCCTGGTTTATATATTTTAAGCAAATCGAACAAGTATCGAACTGAAAAGCATTCAACTATTATATAGAGAAAAACAACCATAATATTGTTGCTTTTAAAAATATCATATTAAATTTAAAATTGAACATAAAATGTTTGAAAATATTAACATTTAAACATATTATTGTTAATTTTAACTAAAACATGTTTAAACACAATTATAATATGGTCGTAGCTTTTAGGTGGATGAATTTAACCATAATACGATTGCTGGTGACATCAAAACCAAAATTTAATTTAGCAATACTTCAAACATATTTAAACAAATTTTTTTGGAATTTAATATTTAAATTGGTTCGAATCGGAATTTGTCATGATAATGACAACTTATCGTCCTAAGATCTTATTTTTATAAAAATATTTAAGGTTCCTAAAAGGTTTTTAAAACCCTTGAGTAATATTAGGTTGAATAATTCTAAGTGTTAGAATTATACTAATATGGGTACAAACTTATGTAGGTGATTGTACTCAGGTATTGTAGATGTGGATTCAAAGTGAATCCTTAAATAAGTAGCTGGGCTTATTGGTGGTCCTTTGAAGGTTTGATTAGAATAAGAAATAAAAGTACAATTTTACGCGCCACGAAGGCACTAGCAATAAAGATGGCTAATCTTAATTGGCGCTAAGAAATTGACAGATTGTTATGTTAATTTATCCACAAGTATAATATTATTAAAATACAAAAATAGGGGTTTAAATTCAGTGCTTTTAAAACTGTATAGTTAATTCACAATTGTTGTAACAACATTTTAAATTCAAAGTGTGGCAAAGTAAATAATTGATTAAATAAAAATTAATATATAAGATGTCCTTTTGCTAATTTAGACATAGGTTGAACACTAACTCAAATTCAAAAAACGCAAAAGAAAGCAGCTTGGAATTTTAATTCAGCATAATCAATTCTGAAGGAAAAAAGTTATAACCCAAATGTGGAGAAACCTTCCTACAACACTTGTGTTTTTTGTTACAAAAACAAACATAAATTGGTGACAGAGTGTACCGATTATCATTAAATTCTACACAAATTTGCGTTTTTTGCGACAAGAAATCATTCTACGAAATTTTGATCAGATCAGTCCATTATGGGCGTTACAGTTTTAGGCGTGCTAAATAATGATATGGCGGCTTCTGAGCTGAGGCGAACCAAGTGAATAAAGAAAATTCAATAATATTTTGAGTTTGAGTAAGTGAACCGCCATTGATTTTCGCAGTCCATTTCAGAACTGAATAAAGTTAAACATTGCGGAGAATTTAACACCATTTTCAATATGCTTGGTCATTGTGAAAAGTAAAGTCTATGACCAAACATTTATCAAATTATATTGAAAATTGCGGCCAGTACTTTGCCCAAAAGGTTTCATGGACAGCCAGCCAGTCAGATGCACGGAGGACCATCTTAAGATCAATTTAAAAGTGTTTCTTAGTCGATTGGTATACTTAACGGTAAATTAATCATCAGCACAAATGCATTATACCTTTTTCACTATTTAGGCGTGGACATACCAACTGAGTTAGTACTTTAAAATATCGAACATCTAGTTCACAAGTGACTCAATTCAAAAAACTTAATTCTTCAGAAATCGAAAAAACTTTGGACCATTAAGTAGATAACCCGTACAGTTTATGATATAAAATTTTGTTTTAATATTTATACCAGTTTTCTAAAATAAACACTTAATATCGCTCCTTAGTGTTCGGTTCGGTAGATTTGTGGAAAACATAAACGCTTATAGTGTTTGTGTAGAAAATCATTAAAAAAATAACGTTTCCCTGTAAGTCATCTTTCGAACGCAAAAATAATACTGTTTTTATCAAACTCAATAAAAGATAGGAACATTTTTTTCCGTTCGGTCTTTTTTTAAAATCCACAAACTTCATTGTGTTCGGTTTGGCTCATTAATGATCGTCCCTTTTGGCTGGTAAAAACACCAAATATTTTTACAAAAATAAAATACACACGAAAAAAAAAAACAAAAACCAGCAAAATAATTTTTCACAAACAAAACAAATACACAATACACACACAAGCTGTTCATGGTGCGGTCGTTGCTAAACAATTTTGTTTGATCATTTCTCTATCAATGTAAAAAAAGGAACACTATAGAACATAAAAATATAATGTTTGTCTATAGTATCACTACAATTGTTCCGTTTTTTAAACAAGAACAGAACAATATATAATGTTCTGCTCTTTGTTGAAAATAGTTGCGAACAGTATTAATGGTTGTGTTCGTTTACACAATCACTAAAAAAAAGATATCGTTCTTGGGTGTATAAGCCGAACGCTAAATAATGTACTGTTTATTTTCAAACACTGATTTATACAATAGATAAGGAACAATTTTTAGTTGTGTCCTTTTTGATGTGCAAATAAAACGCACAAGTTTCCGAATTATTTTCAGTTATGTCACTTTAGCTGAATTATTTTCCAGTTTTGGCACTTTTTCTAAATTCTTAACTACACAAATCTAATTAATATAATTATTTTATTAAAAGTGTCACAATTGGAATTAAGACTTTTTAGCACTTAGCAGTAGGGATCTTCTACCATTATATTTTCTTACGCAACTGACAATAAAAAACTTTTACGAATTGCAACTTTATACCAATTGAAATAACAGTTAACAACAACAAAATACACTGATTTTTTTTTTAGGTGAACAAGTGCATTTTACATAGTTTAAGCATAAAAACCCGAAAAGTTCAAATTCCGAGTTGTCACTTTTTAACTAGGTTTGGGTATAACTTTCTTTTCCTTTTCCATTTTGTGTTTGTTTTTGCAATTTTATATTCTAACGTTTTTATTTAGACACCAATACACAAAACGTTATAAAATATTTGTTTAAGTATAAAAATGGAATAAAATTTATTATTAATACGATTTCCGTATGACGTGCTAAATTCCCAGTTTTTCATATTTGATAAATACACTGAAATTTATTGTTGAGGGAAAGCTAGATTCTATGCGCATTTCACTGGTTGCTTAGGCCAGCTCATCATTAAACAATTTTCCTCCTGCCTTCTCAAAATACACAAACATACGCGCACACACATACAACTTTTTTTTTATAAATCGCACACAGACAATATTTTTTAAGACATATTGAAACAAAAAAAAAAAAACTGGCCATAAAAATTGTTTAATAAAAATATAAAAAAGGATGTCCTAACAAAACTTAAGAGTTATTTGTTATTAGAGTTATTGTTTTTTTTTTTTTTTTTTGTAACATTTATATCACACATACAAAACATTGTGCATGTATGTTAATGTGTGTGTGTGTGCGTATGTGTGTGTGTGCGTGTTTGTGTATAGAACGATTTTATGATGCTTAACGATTGTAACAAAATCCAACGCAACACAAACAATATTGTCGCATTAGTTTTGTATTTGTTGGCAACTGGCTAGAAAGTTCTTAGCCAAGTTTTTAGTGTTTTCTTTTCCCATTAAAGTGTTTGTGTGTTGTGTGTGTGTGTAGGGAACAACCAAAACTTAAGACATAGACCAGCACTAACTCGCAAACTTTTATCCACATAAGCTTGTAGTTAGTCACCCATATGTTTTGTAATATTTATGACCCCTTTTCGTCTTCAGAAATTTATTAAGAGAGATGTTTGCGTTTTTAATTATCCTGTTTTTGTTTAGGCTTGAATTGTTGCAAAGATAATGTGTGTATTGTATGTGTATTTTTCTTAAAGTTGTTTGTATGTTTCTTCTTAGAATTTTTTGACAAATATTTTATACATTTTTAAAATGGTTTCTTGCTATGTTTTTCCTTAATTTTCTATTGGATGACTTTTATGGTACATAAAGTTTTATGAGTTATTGTTTTAAAAAATTTATATAAACTAAACATATTGGGAGTTTATACAGAATAAAAATATTTATTTGGTCTTTCAGGGAGTTGTTTATATGTATATTTAGTAGAAAATATTGTAATATCCTCAGAATAGTTTTAAACGACATAACTTTAATATTCTTAAAGGATTTTTATAACTTTTATCAGAAAAACATGTTATAACACCGTCCGACAAAAAAAGAAAAAAATTGTGAGACACGAACCGGATGATAAAATTGTGAAACTATACATTAAATGGAGAAAAACAACGTTTTCAGTTTTTCATTTCGTGATCCTGTGTCCTTTTACAAGGACTTCAAACTTTTAAAGAAGAACACTTTTCAAAAAATATTTTAAAATTCTTCCGCGGATCCAACAATGCCAAATTTGATGTCAAAAGAACAAGAAGAGCTGTAAAATATTTTGTATTATTTTTATTTTATCCTGTCAGGATCAAAAGTTGTCAAAAATGTCCTTTAAAATATTTATCCTTTAATATCCTTTAAGATTGCCAATAAATTCAATATTTGGTCCTTCAACGCACTATTTGTTTTAAAAAAAATTATTGGAAATCTAAAAGGACATTAAAGGATACGAATTTGAAAGGACATTTTTGACATCTTCTAATCCTAAATAAATAATAACAACATAATGCTTTGAAATTTTGAAGACCTTTTAAAAGGAAACAGGATCAGAAAATAAAAAACTGTGAACGCAGTTTTGCTCCATTTAATCTCTAGTTTCAGACTTATGTCATCCGGGTCGTGTCTAATATTGAGTGTCGGACGGTGTAATACATTAATTTTTTCATTCTGTTTTAAAACATTTAAACATTTGTCGGTCAGCTTATTGGGCATAATAATAAAGTTCATTTTTATATCTCTCAGTTGTTGGGACTCTCAAGATCGCAACTTTGAATAAAAGAAAATATAACGATTTTCAAGATATATTCTATTGTAAGAACCGGATTTCCTTAAAGCAAATTATGATAGTTTTTTTTGACTATTATTTGCGAATCAAAATGAAATCAGAATTATGCGAGTCATTGGTTTTGTCTTAATCCGTTGTGTTTTTAGGTACACGTTTTTTTCATAGAAAATTTTATGTTGTTTATTTAAAAGAACTTAAAAATTTTGAAATGAAACCGAAATAGTTAGTTTTGCAGTTTTTCCCAATGTTTGCCTTCTAATTAAAAATAATTCTCTTATTCTAACAACGACAACTTACTTGGATAAAAATCTCTAGGCGTATGACTTATACACATTTTAACACATCCTCTTAAAAATATTCCTTATACGCCCTCACAAAATTTCACTTGCATGCCAAAATAAGTCTTATTAATGTGTTGTACGTAAATATGTACAAATTCTTGGAAACTACTTTGTATTTATATTAACAATATTTCTAAATTCTAATTTAAATGTAAATCATACAATAATTCCATAGAATAAATATGCAATTAAAATTTTGTTTATTAAAATTTCTGCCATTAAAACAAAATAATAACAAAGTTGCTGTTATTGGTGCTGGCTAATAAAATACGTCTTTTTGTTATTATGAAAATATTATTAAACATTTTGTGTTGGTGATTAAATGAAGTACCAATAACAATAATAAACAATAAAAAGTTGTGTTTATAGAAAATTAAAATCCATTTTGTAATTAGCAACAAACAGGAGCCATTGATGACGTCTGGAAAATAAAATTTACCACAAAATAATCTCAGAACCTTAAAATTGTTTTACGTTTCTATGTGGTTTAATATAATTTTTTTATTGAGCTCAAAAACAAAATTCATAAAAAATTAACGATTTTTAATTTCAAGAGCTCTTCAATAATTGCAAACAGCACTTGTATATAATTGAGTAGTATTTTAAATTATTAAAACAATTTTGCAAAATAAAAAAGGAAAAAATTTTTTGCTTTTACAAATAAATTATTTAATTGCAGGTAATATTTTAAGGCTTTAAAGCTTAAAATTGAATAAATATTTTAAGGTCTGTTTACGCTTAACAAATATTTGATAAAAAAAAATCCAAAAAATTTTATTCCTAAAAAAAAATCGTAGTAGAAAGTAAATATTAAACTGTTAAATGATGTTTGATCTAGCAAACGTTGGAATAAAAAAACATGGTTAAAACAGTGGTTAAGCGCAAACTAGACGTGACATAACAATACAAAACAGCTGTTTATGCCAACATTACTGGGAAAATTGTATTTTATTATAGCGGTGAGTTGTCATACAAAATCAATAGAATTTGGTTATGACATTATGGTGTGGCACCTTAAATTAGACTCTTAGGTCTGTGAAGTCAAATTTTTGCTTATTGTGACCATAGATTTAGGCATAAACTCCTCATAATGTTTAAGAATTCATTATAAATTTACTTTTTTGTTTTAAAAAAGTAACTCTTCTTAACCGTTTAAGCCAATTAAGCGCTAAAATGTCGCGTTTTCAGTACAGAAAATTATTTTTAAATTTTTTGCATACAAAAATAGATAAAACTAAATAATTTTGAATTGGGGCCTACAGTTTTAAAAATTCTATTTACAAAAAATCGTTTAATTGTGAAAATTATGAAATTCCGCAAGAAGTGTGTGCGGAAGTAAATTTAATATACGTATATGATAATTCGAAGTATTTCATACCTCTTTCAGTCCTGATACTTAACTACTGAAATTTTTTTCATAGTTTTTTTGAATATATAATCGCTTTATCGTGTGAAAATATAATCAAAAATAATACAATTGTTATCCAACTCAACAAAAGATGAGTACATTTAATTCCGTTCGGTTTGTTCTAAACCGCAAACTTCATTGTGTTCGATTTAACTTATTACTGTTCGTCCCTTTTGGCTGGTAAAAAAACCAAATGTTTTTTACAAAAACTAAATACACATACGAAAAAAAACGCTTTGTTATCATACCACAAAATTGGAGATGGTATGATGCATTTTGTATGATGTGCTTAACACCGATCGACTTAAAATCACTTTTTGAATCGATCTAAAGATGTCCTTCCGTCCGACTGGCTAGCTGGTTGTTTGTCTATGTAAATTTTGTGTGCAATTTTAAAGATAATTTGATGAAATTTGGAGTCATAAGGACGAAGTCTATTAAAAATGACGAGAATTGGTCCG
This sequence comes from Pollenia labialis, assembly GCA_949318255.1. Lineage (NCBI taxonomy): Eukaryota > Metazoa > Arthropoda > Insecta > Diptera > Polleniidae > Pollenia > Pollenia labialis. The sequence continues at coordinate 137,958,038 of OX439139.1, read as the reverse complement.
TAATTTCACATAAAGCCCATACAAACTTCATACCGGAATGGAGTCTTTGTGCTCATTATGTTCGTTTTTATATATTGAGTTTGGTCCACAAAATCTTATTGCAACATAAATTACCAAATAGCTGCCATACATATTCTACCCCCGAAAATATTTTTTAATTTCATAACTTCCATATAACTGTTGGCAGTGATATAAACGATAATTTCCGTCGTAGCTGCTATGCCATGTTAACATTTTGTACTACGGTCATATGGGTATATACGGCATCATATTGTTACACTCCTAGTTAAAATCGCTTTGCGACGAAGAAATCTTATAAAGAAGTTGATATTTAGACAAAATTCGGTACAAACAACTTTTTGTTTGAATCAAAATCTCAATACATAATTTTGCGCTTTACAGGGTCCATGACTGTCCTAGATTTTTTATACTCTCGTACACTTGTTCGTGTAAACTTTGATGTAGGGTATCAAATTGTACGGCTCAACAAATTTTACTTTCTTGCTATTTTAAAAATATACACTTTGTTGCATTTAAATAAGTACAAATTTTTTCTGATTGATTTATTTTTCATTTGTTTGTTGAAAAAGGAATAACTTTTTTTTTGTATACTCACTTTTGTTACTAATATTTTTTATGGCTTGTTTTTGAATTTATTCCCTAAACAAAGTAGAAAGAAATTAATACTGAAAAATACAAGTACCATCAAACAAATGCTCTTTCAGTAAAAGGAAAAAGTTTTTCTTTGTGGCTTCTACGTAACAGCTGTTAAAAGAGTACCGAAGCTTTCTAACTTTTTGTGTTTGATGCCAGTTGAATATTAAATCAACAAATAACATAAAAAAGGAAACAATGTTTAAGATTAAATCAGTGTTAGTGGGTTGTACATTTTGTTGGAGTTTAAAAAATAATTTAGTTTGTTTAAAAGAAAAATTATATTTTAGAGCATTGTTCATTAGGTTGAAAGTTGGAACTCGTTACTCAGAGGTTTTCGGGGTCGCTGATTACAAATCTGACATTTGATTTTGAAATTTTGGTTCAAAAAATAAAATAAAGATGAGAAATTGGTAGATGTCGCAATGAAAAGAGGAAATGCTTATTCAGAATCAAAAGTGTAATCGAAGAAAAGAAACAGAATTAGTTTTAGTTGAGTTTTTTAAAGTTATTTTGTTTATTTGTTTTTTTTTTAATAAATAAAGAAGTTTATCTGTTTGTTTTATTAAAAGAATCGGATATATATCTATTATAATCATCTATCTACAATTTTAAGAAACTTGTCCGCCAAATTGGATCCCCCCTTTTTTATTTTAAAAATCTCAATTTAATTCATAACCACGCTAAAACCTTTGAGTAAGTATTTTAAAACAAATCTGATAAATTAAAAAAAAACCATATTGTATCCGCCATTTTGTATATTTAAATCTAATGACAGATTAGGAATCAGCGACCCCGAAAGCCCCTGAGTGAAGAGTTCCTAGCAAATTAGAGAAATTGCAGAAAAGTTTGTCGCATTGGTTCCTTTTTCCAATATTTAAAAAACTGCAGTCGAAACCAAAAACTGCTAAAAGAAAACAAAATTTGTTTACAGCTTTTTGCTTTTTGAGTTGGTTAGACAGCGACAGTTTACATTTAATGAATCAGCAGTAAATGCAACAGTATTTTTTTGGCCAGTGACAATTAATGAAGTGGAAGAAATTGCAGTTTTTCTACTTTGACTGCAGTTTCTTAAACCCTGTTTTTTTTATTAAAAGTGTCTAATTTGAAGTTAATTTATTTATGACAAAACTAATGCAGTTAAAAAGCTGGGGATTATATATATTATTAGAAGACAACAATTCTATGAGAATTACCAAAAATATAAAAATTGATTTTTTCGACCGGTAGGTCTCTTTTAACTTTCCTTGTCACATATGTTGTATCAATAGTTTTTTTTATTGCGTATTTACATTGTATAACTGCCCTCTGGTCGAATATCTTGAATTATGGATCGTGTTTAATTAAAGCCGAATATGCATCAGGGGAACTAACTTAACTTCCTCTTAACTTTCTAAATCCTGAACTAGTTGTTAAGAAGACTCTGGCCGGGGTCATGTGGTGGATGTGGCTTCTCTTGAGCTAGTCGACAACTTATGCTAATCTAGAACATTTCTTATTAATTTCTTAGTATTGTTGCATTTTCTAGTATCTTTTGTAGCAGTAGCTGTTAAATAGTTTCAGCTGCTTAAAAAATTATTTCGTTAAACTAAAGAAGTTACAAAGCAGAACTGCATTTATATACAAAAAAAGGCGTTGGTAGACCCTGATTTTATTAGCACATTAGCACGTGTTAAACTTGAGTCTATCACTGATGCTTCTTATTTTTTTTAAGTCTATCTTTGAAACGTAAAACCAATTTCCGCATGTTGTGCATGTTTTTCGAGAACTGGACAATCATGTTGTGTTGTCCTAGGCTTTTGTCAATAAAATGTTTTCTTTAATACAGTCCAAAAAAAAAAAACGCTTTTACGCAAAACAAATGCTGTGTGATAAATACATCTTGTTATCAAGTAACTCAATTTTTCCATGAACCATTTTTGTGTACCACCACTAACTGATTTCTGTTCTACAACCACTCGCGTTGACATAAATTGTTTTATCTAAGCACACTTTCGGAACCCATATCATTTATAGCCTTAATGAAATCCATTTTGACATCTCCTAATGTATCTAGAAATACATTAATAGATAAATTCAATACAATTTAAGAGATTCTATTTTAACACAAATAAAGCAAATATCAGGCTTTTATACACTGATTGAAAACAATGGGGTGAGTTTTCTAAGAATTCATTGATGGAAGGCAGCAACTTCTTAAATTTTCAATTAAATTAGATGTTTTAAGGATGTATTTACTTTTCAAATTTGACAAGATAATTTTCGACTTAAAATTTAAAACATTTCAACGAGCAATTTTAAATATGAGAGTAGATTTAAGCCAAAATAAATAGTTAAATACTTTATTTTGTATTTTTTATTAAAGATAAAAACAAATTTTTGCAATTGTTTATTTTATAACAACTGAGAAAAACACAGGGGACATTTTTTGTTCATAAAATATGTATGTTTATAAAAAGAAGAAAAATACATGTATTTGCGAATGTATGCATGTAGGAATATTTTATAAGTAAAACAAATACACTTTAATACAACTTTTCCAGAAAGAGAGAGAGAGAGAGAGAGCGAGAGATGTTACTGCCATACACATACACACATAATATGCTTTAAGCATTTGAGGATTTGATATGTATTAGTAACAGCAAAATTGAATTTATTGTTTAAGACTTTTACTTTTCTTTAATCTTTAGGTTTTTTAAAAAGTTTCGTTTTGCATTGTTTAGGTTTAAGAAAACAACATGGTCTCGTCGTTTTCCGCTTCCTCGCTCTGTCTGTTTTATTTGGTTAAAACTGAACGTATGTGTATTCATGTGTATGCTTTCTTTTCAAAAGTAATTTTCATTTCGTGTTTCACATTCATCTTACATTAACATTGTAAGATTACTTGAACAACCAACTGTAAGTGAAACAGAAATGGTGGCGTATTTTCAGTGTGAGCCATAAATCATTCAGCATTTGTTAAACAAGCAGCTTGATTTTTCCTTTTTTTTTTCTTAATTTTTAAGGATTTTCCTCGTTCTTTTGGTCTGTAAATCATTTTATTGTTTTAATTCTGTTGTTTTAAAGTAAAATGATCCTTAAAAACTTTTCTTTTGCTATTTTCATAACAAATCCATGTATTAAGTTTGCAGCTTAAATTTTTATGTGGATTTAAATAAATAAATTTTTTTACATTTAAAAGTTCTTTATGGTATTTTACTTTAACTTGAATGTAATTGTAAGGATAGAATCTAGTTAAACTAGTCCTAGCTATAATTTAATTTAGGTCTCGATAGAATTAAAAAAATCTTTTTGATGCATATTCCATTACCTAAGATTTTTATTACAGTGCTGCCTTAAATAGTCCACAGATCATTTTATTTCACGAAAAAACTATTTTTAAATAGATGTCGTTTTTAACTAAAACTATAAAAATCAAAACAAAACATGTTAAATACACCAATACCAACACATTTAATTGGCGACCTGTATACGAGCGAGTTAATAGACTATCAGACTAGGGTTTGCAATGATGTAGTTTATTTATGCAGATGATATTTTTCTTATTTACCTTTAAAACTCTATATTGGATACACATTTAGAAATTCGTGTGAATAATCATCTTAATTCTCTATTGAGTTGGATGCATCAAAATGATTTTAAAATTAACTTGGCCAAAATTTAAGCTATATTTTCCTAGAATATGGATGCGGAGTCCATTGATAGAGTATGTGGACTACCACAATTATCTGGGAGTTATTATTGATTCGAACTTAAACTTTAAAAGACATATAAATTCATTATCCTATCAAGTTTCATTTATTCTAAGAAGGCTATATGCTTTAAGACCATAGACACCTAGGAGGGTGTAAGATTTCGTCTGGCTCATGCTCTGCTTATGTCTAAGGTAAACTACTGGTTGGAGGTTTAATCTGGAACTAATCTTAATAAAACTTTCAGGAGAATTATTCGCTATATTTTTAATATAAGCATACGTGGACATGATAGGCTGCGGTTTCAATACAAATTTATATTTGCGTCTTTTACTTCATTTCTTTAAAGCTTTAAAATCCAGTAAACCTAAATCTAAAGTGGGAGAATTCAGATTTAATCACTCTACTCGAAATGTACAGATTGAGATACCTCGATTAAGTCTTTCAGTATTCGAACGTTCATTTAGAATTAGAACAATTTGCCACCTTCAGTACACAGAAAAAATAGAAAATCGGCTTTAATTAAACAATTCGTTCAGACAATTAAATATTTAACTAATTTTGCCCCTGCAAAGGTATTGATCATATCAATTAACGGATTTGTATTTTCGAGTCATGGGACACAAATTTAGTCAATTAAAAAATTAATTGCATAAATTAAAAAATACACCACATATACACAAACATTTAATTTTATGGGGTTTGATTAAAAAAATTAATTGCAGCAAACAAAAAATTAATTGAATAATTAATGTACACCAATTAATTATTTAATTGATTAATTTTTTGCAAACAAATTTTCTGTGTAAGGTTATTCTCTTATTCTTATTTTACATAAAAGTAAAAGCTTTTGAACTTTGTTGGATAAATATCTTGTTGTTAATCTCTGGTGATTTCTTAGATTAATTTTGGATTTAGTCATTGTTTTGTTTTTGTAATTTTGTAATATTTGTGTGGTTGCCACTTATGTTAGGTATTTAGATTCTACTTATGTATATAAAAACCTACTTATATAAGAACTTAAATAAGAGAATTTCTTTTTTATTAGTGTTATAATTATTATTGATGTCTTTTATTAAACATGGATATTAATCTTACAACACATGTATAATTGGTCTTATATGCTTTCTTTGTATTGATTAAATAAATAAGTAAATAAACAAATAATCGTAAACGCATTAAAACACACCTTTTAATCGTCATCGAACAAAATTTTTAATAAGAATAAAAAATACAGGCAACCGTTTAAAAAATTAACAAATAATAATGTCACTTCTGTAATGATTGTAAAGTCCACAATCAAATACATGTTCACGTCTCATATACAATATCGACCTCTGTCCAGAACGAATTAACGCTGAAATCTTCTTATACGATGATTTTTTCCCCAGTTTCAACGTTGTTTTTCACGACAGGAGGGCGTCGTTAAACTTATATTAACTGTTGGAGAAATGTTCTGTCCCTGACACTTGTAAAATGCTGGAAAACCGAATTAAATCGGGACCACAGTTCGCTTTGAGATGAATGTAATTAACGTATTTCAAAACAAGTTGTTGTTACAGACATACTCGGCATGTGACAAATTAATAACACTAGCCAACAAGATTTCGGACTGGAGCAACCAAATATTTTTCCTAGGGTAATTTGGTGGGCTGAATTAAAAAGTGTTTTTATTCGTTTGTTACATTAAAAATCACTAGTTTATTTTAAAATCAATGAATTTACTAGTTAATTTAAAAATCACTAGTTTATTTAAAAATCGATGAATTTTCAAAAGTGAATGGCGTTATTTTGAACGTCGTTTGTGTTTTGTTGGTTCAGTTTCACGTATTAGAGTCCAGCAATAATCTCCCAGCATGCTTTTGCTTCAAAATCCTTGATCAATTCTTTAAATTTTCATTAGATCTTAGTGAGCACGCTCCCCTTGTTCGCGCTCACTGAAACAAGTTTTTTTTTTTGGAAAAACTAATAAACGCGAATGAGAAAAATGCAAAACATTGTCGGTGTCCACGGTTTGTCCAAGTTTCTGACTGCAATAAAGAAATAATGTAAATATGCATATTTTAATGATTCTGATATTGCATACCATTTTTTCCAAACACAAAGCAAAAACAGCTTGAAACAGTAACACACGATCTCCCTGACATGCCTAAACGCTTCTATTATGAAGATTTAGAATCAATGTGGTCTTCTGTCGAATAAATAATTGTGAAATTGTAGTGTCAGTATTAACTGTTTTACAGTATTGCTAGATCTGCTACAGAAATACATACAATTTCGATTCATCAAAAGCTGTTAATAGCATTTACGCATGTAATGAATCCAGGATCTCGTCATTTGAGTGGGACAACAGAACAGCAATTCCCTGTATGGCTCCTGAAAATGCTGCTAATGCATATAAAAACTGTATTTTAAAGGTAAAATAATTAGAGAGGAAAAATTTTTACGAAAATTGGTTTCAGCGCATGCTAGTTATCTATAAAAACTACCCTCGTATCATTGGAAACTATAACTTGCATTGAAATGTCTATTGCATGGTGAAATAATTAGAAGGTGGCAGCACTACTGAATCTATTATTTTTTGCTCAATTCATGGTGCACTTTCATTATGTCAAAATTATTTGTTTTTTTTTTTAGGTAATGTCAAAATTTTTCTAGGCAAAGAAAGTTAAAAATTTTTGTTACGTTTGGAGTGCAATTCAGAAGAAGCTCCCAAACAAAAGATTGTCCAAGAGAATTTCGTCCCTCATGTGCCTAGATTATACCAACCACAATTAGGTATGGGCTACTTAGAATTATCTCAGGTTGAAATACCTGAACAAAAACTGGCCAACACTTTGCTAGTCATTAAAAATGTTTATATTCTTGAGTGTTTTACTAATGTATCTATTTGTTTGGTTTGGTAAAAAATTGACATGTTAGTTAGGGTCTCATACGCTTTAGTTACGCGTTTGCAGGAGGGTACTGAAACTCAAATTTTCAAATCGAAATTTATTGGATGGGACGAAGTGATTGCAGTAGATTTTACTTGTACAGCTAATTCTGTAGCGAAGACGGGCGCAGATTTTGCAAAATGGGCTAAACAACAGAAAACTCGAGCTGAGTTGGCGGCTCTCTTCATGCCAATACAAAATTCTTTGCCTCTCATTGAAGCCGAACAGTTAGAAGAAGTTTGGAATTATGATTTAGAGGCAATGGAAGCTTTTGTATTGGAGGGCAAGCAATTTGTGCGTTTGCCAGAGGAGGAAGTGGGACACTTTTACTGGTGAATGTTATGGGTTTTTTTGTCGCTATTGCATAACCGGCAATAATGATGAAGATGGTGTAGAAGTAGATGACAGTAAACCGCAAATACATACTGGCAAGCGAAAGGATATATGTATGTAGCTAAGACTTTAGATGGTAAGGCAGCGGTAGAGTTTTTCCACTTACGTTCAAATGGCGGTGCCCTATGTACACGACTTATACAAATACAACCGGATGCTTCCTATCTTAATTCAGCTTTTTGGTGACATAATATTTTACATATTAAGTTAATCACTCTTATCGTGATTGGCGTTTTTGTGGCGAAAGCTAATGTAATACCTATCTGTACATTCTTTAAATAAAACTTATATTAATTTGAATCCATAAAATGAAATTTATTGACAATTACTTATATCACGTTTATATTTTAAGGAATGACGTTTCATTAACAATAATATTTTGGTGTGGTGAAAATCCATATTTTTGACATAATGAACTATTTTACACAAACAAATTTGCCTGTTTTGGTTGTTTTGTTGTACAACAACTCCTAGTGATGCCACCTTCTAGTAATTTCACCATGGTCTATTGTAATTTAAAATTAAAATGTGACATTATTAAAAGTGTGGGTACCAGGGTTGACTAATAGTCTATAAGTGCGAGGGCTGCTGTTCCAATTCCCGGCAAACACACTTTACTACAACGGGTTTAAGGTCTTAGTTACTATTACTCGGTTAATTAAATAAGTATAAAATTTGTGATTGTGTTTGTTACATTCCCCGGAAAATGTTAAAAGTCCTCTTACGGAGGGTTATTTAAAACATATTGGGGATTTCTTCTGCTTGGTGTTACAACCACTGGGAAAAGTTGGCTTGGTTAATTTATTTAACTCAGCATGAATGTACTGGCATTCTTCAGAATCGCATACATTTTAGAAATCAGCTAAATGCTATCTGGGTTACACCAAACTTCCAAAAGTCGAAGTTAGGGGTGTGAACTCTCTAGGGTTTGTTGTAATTCAACTGAAGCTGCTGGATTAATTGAATAGCAGTGGAGGTTATACAGTTCCGGCTCCTAAACAAGAGCTGGGTGTAATATTTTTAAGTGAAGTATACATTCGAAGTGCTACGTGTGAGTGCAAATAGAACTTCACTCACACAGGGGCATTTAGTAGTTGAGATACACCATAAAGTTAGATCGCAAGACCGGTATTCACGTAAATCCATATCACAGTTGTATTTGTAACTCTTAAAAAATAAAAAAATTAAAAGAGCCACGAATCGATGACAAACGACAAGTTTTAAGTGCAAACCCTTCATCAGACAGCGTCAAACTGTATCCGGGATTTTATTTATCAAATTTTGAAAGCATGTTTAAACTTGTCTGTTTGGCTGTCGTTAATGTATCAATTCTCAATGAATTTCTAAGTATTAATGCGTTATATTCATGTTTTTGCTTGGATTTTGTACTCTTTCCTGTTTGGTTTTTTTAACAATAGATCACAAAATTCATCGTGTGTATGTGTGGTTTTGCGTATACGTATGTGAATGTAGAAATGTGTTTGTTATGTCTGTTGAGGTTTATTATACTCTCGCCGCACTTGTTAGCATTTATATTTGTATCGGTATTTGTTTGATGGTATTTTTCGGTTTGTTTGGCACAGTGGGTGGTGCTTGTGTTTTGAAACTGCTACCACCACTAGACTCATTTATTTTATACGCTACTGTTTATTTATAGTTGTATTATTGCTACTCTTCGTTATTTCTATTGTTGTTTTACTCCTGTTTTCTTTTTTCGTTTGCTTTAATTTAAAATGTATGATTTTGACAGCATTTTTTTCTGTTTGTATTGTCTCACTTTTTTTTTTGTTTAAAGCGAAACATTAAACTAAATTCAAATAAAGCTTTCCGAAAAAATAAATTTGGTCTATTGTTGTTTTCTACAATTTAAATTGGTTTTTTAAGGTATTTTATGTTTTTGTAATTGTATTTGTTTACTGCTGCCAAATTTGTTACTTCTTTTTTCCATTATAATGTTGTTTGTTATTTTGCGTACATTGTTAAAATATAAATTCAGCTTTATTTTGTTGAATTTACCTACGGGACGTGACCATATTTGTGGTCGTTGGTGTGTTGACAGTTTTTTGTCTATTATTATTTTTTTTTACTTAATTAGAATTAGTTGTTCGTTTGTTAAATTAAAGTTTGGGTTTCGAAATGATTCAAGTATGTATATATGTATGTATGTATTAAAAAAAAAAAATTTATTTGATTTGATTTAAAATTTAACCCTCCTTCGCGTTTGCCTGAAAATAGCAAAAAGGTCCGCTGGGACCAGTAACAAATTTTATGGTATTTTGCTTGACGTGTTTTGATGGCTTTAATTGAAAATTTTGGATTATATAAAGTAATAAAAAAGGCACAAGAAATGTTCTTTTTTTTGGTCAGTTTTGGTTTTATTTAATATTATTGTGCTGTTTTCACAACACAAGTTGTTTCCAGGCGACAATCAATTGATTGTATCACTCAAAAAACTGAGTTTTTTTCATATAAAACTGAGTTATTTTCATATAATTTTTTTACGTAATAAATTCTTTGTTACCTGGAAACAGCATATTAAAGTATATCAATGGTTTACTTCCGCCTTACAATTTTGCAATTTTTTTGTTTGGCGGAATATCAAAATTTTTCCTAATTATTGGATTATAAAAGAATATATGTATAGCAAAAAGTTTCAAATATACGGGCATGTTCTAGAAAACGAAATGAAGTGGATATAAAATGACCCTGTAATGAAATTACCTACTTTTGTCGTTTATTCTTTAGTGAAATGAATTATTAAATTGTGTTGAAAAAATGTTACAGAAAAAAAAAGCCAAATTACTCACTAAACATGACTGCTTTTTTAATATTCGGTTTGTCGGTATTCTTCGATTAATCCTTTAATCGAAATTAGCAATTTTAAGTTATTCCAACAATTAATCGTCTAAAATTGTTCGATTAATCGAACAAAAATTAATCGACTAAACACCCTACAAGTATGGCAGGCGTTCGTACTCCACACGACATAATTAACATGACGGCCGATTTGATCGAGGCTCAAAAGAAGGTGCAGCTTCTGATGTCGGTTCAAATACGTTCAAATAAAATACGTACAGATTTATTTGAAAACAGGGTTTAAGAAAATTGCAGTTCAAACTCAAAATTGTAGAACAAAAAACGAAAATTTGTGTACAAGTTTCGCCTTTTGAAATGGTTTGACAGCGACTGCTTGCATTTATTGAATCAGAAGTAAAATCAACATTGTTTTTTGCACAATGACAGATGAAGAAGTGGAAGAAATTGCAGTTTTTCAACATTGACTGCAGTTTATTAAACGCTGTTTGAAGAGAAAACCAAAAACATAGCATTTATAAAACCTTTTCAAATTATTCGAATGTGTTAGAATACAATTTTTAAAAAATTTTAAGCTTCGTTCACATTCACAATTACATTTTCACTTGGTGTTCATAATAGAGCAACAATTTTTTTTCGATACCACACACATTTTGCATTAAGAAACCGTTTGCAAATTTTGCCCACAACAATGTTATGCATTTATTATAAATTTTTACGTAATTCAAAACTAAATAAAATTATTTTCAACGTCAAAAACAATTTTATACAAATTATTGCTGAAGTTCTAGTTAACTTAACTTTAGTTACATTTTTAAAAAAATTTTAGTTACATTTTTGTTCGAAAAATTAAAGGAAAAAATGTATATGAAATACTTTGAGAAGAAAAAAATAGAAGAAAAAACGAAATTGTTTCTCTGATTGTGAACAAGCTTTATACTTTAATAGTCTTATTCCTTCAGTAATTTGATTTAGAATACACATTCGTTAATATAAAAATTTATATAATAAATGTTTCTCACCATGAGAAGTAAATTCCCAGATTCATTTAAAATAACTTTTAATAAGGTTTAAAATTGGTTTTGATTCTCCAGTCAAAATATAATCGGTCTAAAGGACTTTTCTTCTCATCGTCGTTCATTGTATTTCCTTATGCTCACAACTGCACTTGCATTTTTTTTTGTCGATTTAAGCTTCCAGAAACTTTTCGCACCAAAGTTTTCAAGCTTTTATTTTTAATTTTAAAAAAGGCTAAAACAAAGTTTGAGGTGTAGAAATGAATGAGTTTCTACATTAAGGCGTTTTTATACAGATGGTATTGATTTTACAACACTTTAAAAAAATTTGATATTTCAGTCCCTATTTACACATATTCAAATGTTGACAAATGGGACACTTGTAAGCAGTTATACGAAGCACGGGTAAGCTATCGATACCACCTGTTATTCTTCTTGTTTGTATACATTACTGAATTTTGGAGCCAATTAATAATGTAAACTTGCTGCGAAAAACTGTGATTATTGCTGCTGTTACTTGTTTTCATAGCTTTATTTTAAATAAAAATATCGATATCGTTATTTTTCCTATCGATAAATTTGATATTATTAGACTATCGATAGTTTCCCAGCACTAGTAGTAAGTTTTCACAATGCGTATACCAAGCCGAATTCATGTAAACCGTGGTGGCGATACTACAACAACAACAACACCAAAAACACCAAAAACACAACATTGTATTTTATTTGTTGCTTTCGTTGCTCGATATGTCAAAAAAAAGTAACTTTTCACATCTCTCTCTCTAATTTAGAAAAAAGTAGCACAGTTGTGCTTTCAACGCCACCTGTAAAATGAATTCGCCTTGGCGTATACTTAATACAAATTTTGAAAGCTCCTCATACGCTCTCATGCAAGTTTTGCTACATATTTTCCAAAAAAATTTAAAATTAAAAGAAAATATAAATATAAAACAAACATTCCTTTAGGGTAAAACCCCTTCAAATTTATGGCCAACAAATTGACATAATACGTTACTTATGTCATTAAACAAAAAATAAAAAACAAACTTTCCATAAAAAAAAATTAATATTGACACAAATAACAGAAACAAAAAAAAAATATATCAATAAAAAAAAACAGGAAAAACAGTAAATTTTTCTAAAGATTTTTACACAAATACCTTTAGGGAAACGTAAAATTTGAACAGAAAAAATTGTGTCAAATGCAAATAAAACCTTTTGTTTTTTCTTGAAAATTTACTCGTATAGAAATGAAAAATAAATAAAGAAAAGCGATGTCACAAAAAAAAAAAAGTTTTACGAACAAATATAAAAACGGCTTAAGCTTAAATCAAAAGAAGTCAATTGTTGGTAAAACAATAAAAAATCTTCTTAACTAAAAGAAAAGAAAACAAAAATTGAAATAAAAAGAACAAAAAGTGTTATTTGGAATTTAAAATTGTTAAGACAATTAGAGAAAAACAAAGAGCATTAAATGAGAAAACAAATGGAAAATAAAAAAGTAATTTAAAGCAATAGTAATCAACTGCACTGTGGGGAAGAATCAAATTATTTAGGTAATAAATGTAACATTTTCAAAAGGGGTAGCACTATTAAGACGAAATTTAGCGCAGAAATTTATCGAACCAAGTAAAAAAATTTGTGGTTTCTGGTAGCACGAAAACTACATGAGCGCTGATATATGCGCTGGCAGCAGCAGAGAAGCGAATACAATTCAAGTGAATTTTTAATTTGAGTTAATAAAAATGGTTGAATAACTTGGCAATATAAGTAAGCAGGTTATAAGTGAAAAGTAAAAATCATTATTTTAAAGAAAAAATGCACGAAAAATGTTCCAAATGCTTCTGTTATTCCCTTGCATGGAAGCAGGTTGTATTGCAATGATTTTAAGATGTGTTTACGATCATTCCCAAAATATTGCCGAACATTGAAATTATATATTTTTTTTTTTAATGCAAGCAGTCAGCAAACTGTTTTTTTTTAGAAGAGAGGAAAAAAGTAGTGCTTCCAAGTGGGAATTCGCCATAAAAAAATAATGCCTTATGTAAGCAGGTTGGTATGGGGGTATTGTTCTTCTCTCCCTTAAAGAAGTGCTTACCCGTAAGCTCCATTTTTTACTAGGAACTTATGTTTATGACGAGGGATATACAAGTTTTTCTTAATTAATTTTATTGCGTATCAATTAAATCCAACTTTAAGACATCTAAAAAAAACTTTCACGTTTTTCCCTTAACTTCTATGTTTTATATGCAGATAGATCTAAAGTTATCAATCCATAAAGCGGACTCTGATATTAACATTTGGTCCAACAAAGTATAGAGCATTTCTTATTAAGGAAATTGGATGTTTTGCATTATGCACGTTAAGTTATCCCAATTCCACCCAGGAAGAACTATTGAATCAATGGGCACCTAAGAAACTTTTTTTTAGCAGATTTCAAACCGTGGATCTAGTTACAACTACGGGTGAGTTTCAAAATGACAGTTGCTATGCAACTCGCATTTTTAAATGCATTCTACAATGCAACTTTGTTAGATTTTACATCGTTATCTGTTCCAAAGTCCAGCAAAATGGTGATCGATGCGTACGCAGTAATCAAACTGTGACTGGTTAAACTTGATGATACTTTTTATGACTTTGACTGCAAAGTAATATAATGTCTGGTAACTCCGCCTGTTGCCGTTTCCAAAAGATATATTTGCTACCTTAACATAGTGAGTCAAGCATAATTTGCTTTTTTTTTTGAGGAATTTGTCGATAGTAGTTGTTTTTTGCTTACGTGCTTATTTCTCATATAAACTTTATTAATGTTGTTTCAAAAAGCCTTTAGAAAATAGCTAAGCTGTATTTGGGAATCTTCTAAAGTATAACCCATTGGTATTTTAAACAAGGATAATTAGAAAGGTTGTTAATTCGCCACACCTGCATCCAGATATTGGTATCTTCCATTTAATAATTTTTAAGACATTTGGTTGAATATAATTCAATTTAAGGAGAAAAGAGTATTTATAAAAAAATATTATATTTGTCTATAAAATTTGCAATAAAATTACCAAAATTAATTTAATTTAACTGGTTATGGTTATTATTATCAGCGACAACCATATTATGGTTAAAAAAGTTCTCCATCAACATTCCACAACCATATCTTGGTAGCCTCTAAAAATGTAATTGGTAAATATGACAATTTTTTTTTAATTTACAATAGTATTTTTCTCTGTTTCAAGAGTTGGAAACCAATAAACATTTCAGGGAAACCTTAAATATGCAATTGCATGTTTTTCCTTGTGCGACCAATGAAGGCAGATACATTAAATTTACCCGTTTAAGAGCTTTTTGTGAATTTTGGCATCGATTTGTTAGTGCATATTTTTGCATATTTTACCGCTCGGAGCATTTTTTTGCATAATTTGGTTAAAAGAGCCTGTTTGCAGCATTTTTTAAGTTTTTACCACAGATTTTGCTTTTCAAGGTATATTTTGATACATGTTAAATTTTTTAGACGCCTACAAGAGCTTTCGCAACAGATGAAAAATTTTGTTTGCGATGTTTTGGCTTTTCTATTTAAATATGTATATATCTGTATACCCAAGGTGTTGCTTTAATTTTACCATCAACATTTAATTTTTACCCGTTAATAGTGAAACGAAGCAGGTTGTCATTAAAGATTAATGTTGTTTTTTATTTAAAAGATTTTGTTTGTCGTGCTTAACTCCCAATTTTTATTATGGATAAAAGCACTGAAATTTACGATAAGCTATTCCTATGCGCATTTCACTGGTTGCTTAGTTATTTTAAACTTTAAAACTTTATATATAAATAAGCAAATATTTAGTGAAAAGGCAGTTATATGCGTTTTTGGTGATGTGTGTAATACATAGAAATCTGGTTAAATCTTTAATTATACAGATCGATAAAGAATCACTTTCAAAGTGATCTAACGATAACCATCCGTCCGCCTATTGTAATCTTCTAGATAATTGAATCAAATTTGGTAAATACCCTTAAATTGGATTAAGGACTAATTCTATGTCTATGTCTATGAATCGGTATACAATTGTACATTAGGGGTATAACCAAAATAAGAACCTATCATTACGGTACGGGCAGTGTTTTACTGATATTAAAAATCGATATCAGGGGTCATTTCGGCCCAAAAACCTTCGGCACCAAATGCAATTTCTTAAACACCAAACATTTTTTTTTTAAATTTTTATTACAAAGTAAACAAACAAAACAAGTAGAAATTTCTTAACTAATTCTGAGCTATATTAAAAAAAAGAAAAATAATTAAAAATGTCTATGAAAATAATACATATTTTAACGCATATGTTTTATAATGGGAATCCTTCCCTTTCTCTAGTTTCCAGAAGCAGATAACGCGGAGAAAACGTACAATAACATTACATAAAATTGTTTGTTTTTTTAGTTTGAATATTGATTTTTTTTTTGGTGGGAGTCCTTCTCCAAAAAATATTAATATTAATAAAAATATATGTATTTTTACGCTATATTTTTGTCGCATTAATTGTAATATAAATTTTTATGGTGGGTATCCTTCCCTTGTACCGTTTTATTTGGTTTCTTTTTTTGGAATGCAAGGAATCGCCATTTCATAAAAAAAACACGAAATGCAAAGACCAGCATGGCTTTCGACGTTAGAATTATGGATTTCCTGTAAAACTGAAAAAAATTATAAGCTAAAACTTCATCGCGATCGGTGCCGAACCTTTTTGAACGCTCGCGAAAAAAGGAAGGCACATTTCTTCATATTTTTTTATGCACTATCTCACTATGATAGGTCCTTTTTGATATTTACAAAAAAATGCAAATGGTTATATCCCTATTGTACATATTCTCCATAAAAACTTTTTTCCAAATTACACTTTAAATTCCTTTGAAATGTTTTCATTAATAAAGTTAATACTATGGTGTTTGGGATTTTGCCATTATAATTTTTCGATTGTTTTTATTAAATAGAACTGTAATTAAATTATGGAATATATCGAGCCCTTATAGCAAAAATGATGTAACCAACAACATTTTAGATTTTTGTTTTTTGATGAAAATCGACAATTTTCGATCATTTGCATCATCTCTAAAAATCTCATATCTCTGGGAAATACCGTTACGAAATAAGAGCAAAAGCAATTTCAAACGAAACCCTAGACTTGAAGCAAAAATATTTTAAAAAAACCTTCTCCTGTAAAATTTTAGTTTTGTTGGTTACATCATTTTTCTATATGGGCTCGATATTGTTTGTTTTTTTTTAAATAACAAAATTTTTGAATTTTTTGGTGCATATTTTTTAAAAATTTTCAGAGCATATTTAAACTAGCACAAAGTGTTGCTAAACCGTATCCTTGCCAACTGTATATTTATCGATTTTACTAATTTATATGTTAATTATTAAATTGTATTACTCTTCAAGTTTGAATTATAACCGTCCTGTAAATGAATTTCATAAATATTAAGGGTACAGTTTAAAAACCATTGCACAAACTTAAACTTAATGTTAGTACGCGGATAAAAAATAACATCTACAAGTGTCATTTTTACGGCCTCGTAAAATAGCCATCTTTTTTCTACCAAACCGTCGTGGTTGGTCATAAATTGCATTTTTACTTACTCTTAGTTCAAACGTATTAGCATATACATCGATTTATAAAATTTAGCTTTTGTAAAAGTACTTTTCCCTTAAAATTTGCAAATCTTTGAATTTAAAACACTTTAATAAAACTTGGTGTAAAACTTTAGATTTAACTACCAATTGTTAAATAAAGATTAATTGTTGAATTTAAACTTCTTTGGCTACAACTATTTATTTCCGGTGCTTTCGGATTTCTCATTACCTATGAGAATCTTTCCCAGCGTAATTTAAAGGAATCATTGGAAACCTGCCTTACTTGATTTCCCAGTTTGTATATCATCTTCCTTACGTTGGTCATACACACGGAAGTATATACATACATACACAAATTAACATAAAGTCCACTTATTACTCCCTGGTCACCTAACCAGTCTCTTAATATAACCTGCTAATATTTATGACAATACTCATTATTTAATTCCCTTTCATACCCTGACTCCTATTAATGATCCAACTACATCATACAAATCTACAACCATACACACATTAACCATACTAACTTTGTTCAGAGCATATTTTAAATTTTTAATGCATAATGCATACGCATAAAACGTGTTTTTTAGAGCATATTTCTGGTTTCGCTGGTTATTACTAACCATAACATGTACGGAGGCAAGCATAATACGTTGTGGCTGCTTGATGGAGAACTAATTAAATCATAATATGTTTGTCGTTGACAATAATATGGTTGAGTTAAACATGATATTTTTAAAATTTGGTTTAAAAATAGTTTGCTGGAGGTGACCATATTTAAACATGTTTTTCTCTGGGTGTATTTTCTTTACGTTTGCTGCAGAAAAAATAGGTTCCTAAAAGTATCGAAAAGAAAGAAAGACTTACTTTAACTTTGCAAGTCAGGAGCCGTCCCAGATGAGTTCCATCTAGTGCTTTTCACACGGGATAAAAATCTCGGGATCCCGCACATTTCTCGGAAAAAAACTCCGGGAAATTTGTGCGAAAATTCCCGGTATTGTTTTTAATTTAAGTATGGCAACTTACTGCTGATATAATTGTGAATAAGTTGTGTAGTGTAATAGATATTGGCCGTCAAAGTCAAGCGCTTTTTGAGTTTTTTATTGGCTTAAACTCAATTTTTTCTCTTTGGTTTGGTTTAAATCACTTTATTCTAGCACAACTCCTTCTAATCGTTATCATCTGCTCTTAGAAAAAATGTCTATAAAAAACACCAAATAAATAATGTTTCAATTTAACAAAACGAAAAACTACAGTTTCTTACTTAAGACAGTTTTGCTAAACGCCAAAGAGATTTCACTACATAACCAATAATAATGCTCTCAAAATTCGAAAGAAGAAGAGTAAAAATTTACAAATTATTAATTTGTTTAAAGACCCAGATATATTTAGTTGTTCCCACTTTCTTCAAAAAATTTAATGATTTTGTATTCTGAGCATCTGTATAAACGATTTTTCGGATCAGATTCTGTAAGAGATGGTGACAAGAGTTATTCGATTCGAAGAATTAATTTTTTTTTAAAGGAATAACAAGTTTTGAAGAAAGTTCTAAGAAAACTGAAAGTTTCAAGATATTATATAATGTGCCTTTGACTATAAAAGCAAACATCCGTAGAAAGGAAACATGTTTTCTCATTGAAATCTTTTTGACAAAAATTAGAAATAGGCTTTCAAACAATTCTGTAAAAGCTTATTCTGAACTAAAATCCTATGTTAAAAGAAAAATTTTGTAATAATTTGTTTAAAAAATTTAACTTTTTTGTTTTTATTAATAGGCTGTTGGCTTTGAATTGGTTCTGTATCAGTTAGTACTTAAGTCTATTTATATTTATTTAGTTTTATGGGCGAATAATTTCAAACTTTAAAGGAGGCTTTCAGAAAATTACTCTGAATTTAATATAATCATCAGTTCTCTGCGGTAATAGTTTTTATTCCTTAACCCTCCTAATGTCATAGATCGGAAGTTTTTATAATTTCTAATATTATTGCACATTAAAAAAAGAGAACCAAAAAGAAAAACTCTAGATGCATCACTGCACATTAGGTAATTTGAAAAAAAAATTTTTTTTTTCGCTAGCAATAATTGTAAACTTTGCATAAGTGTTAATAAAAGAATTCTGAACTTATTTTTTGTAATTTAACGTTTCGGGTTTTTTTCAGTATTAGATTTATATCAGTTTTAGTCAGACAGCCTCAGATTAATATATAGCGAAATTTCTAAAATTTGGATTTATAAAAATAGTAAAAAGAAAAAAAAACTGATTTACAATTTTTTTCAACAGTAAAATTAATAAAAAAAATGTTTCAAAAAAAGATTTGGCTTCGTGTACCTGTTGCTGTAACAAAATTTTTGTAAAAACGAGCAAGCAAAATTTAAACTAATTTTGCCTGCATGGTTTATACGCCATTTTGTAAGCCCCATTCGTATTTTCATCGAGACGAAAAATGTATCTTTTAGTTTTCGAGATATTTTGTTTTTTCATATAATTGCAACCCTACAAAATTAAGCTATTCAAAAAAAAAACATCGTGTCTACCCATGAAAAACTCTTAAATTCCAAATTTTAGCCATATCGGATCAAAACTTTGACTAAACCTTATTTTGGCCTAAATGACAAAATTATATAAACTCTTTTCACCCTGTAGTTAAGGGTATAAACCTGCGATCGGCAAAATCAGGCCGCCACGTTTTCTCTTTTCTCTTTTATTCCGTACGTGTGTATACACATTGAAGAGAATTTAACAACATTAGCAACAACATATCGCCCCTTTGCGCGAAATTATCGTATGTTCCAAATACCAAATTTAACAGGACAGCCATTTTTCTACTTTTCTCTGCTTTCACTTGCAATATCAAATTAGATAAGATAAGACGAAGTGGAATTCGCCTACAATATTTTGGCAGGTGACGTCTCTTTGAATGTACAACAAGATTGCATCAAAAACTAAATTTCAAAAAAATTGGCATATACGATAATTTCGCGCAAAGGGGTCGATATGTGAAATGCATACAACGCATACAATCGCAAAATGTAAAAGGATAGGTTGCCGATCGCAGGTATAAACCAAAGATAGGCAAAAACATATGCACATGTGTATTTTATAATAATGTTAGTGCTAAATGACTCTCCCGCTCTCATTGTTCTGCAGCGTGGCCATAATTCTTTTTTTTTCGAAAATATTGCATATTAAACACACGTACCGAAGAACACAATTCAGTAGATTCAGAAGATGTATTCAATGTTTGGATCAACCTTTATATGTGAATCTTCATTTACTTCATTGAGGCTTATAAAAATAAACACCAAAATCGTTTCACAGATGAACATCTCGAAGACCTCATGCGTATAAAATGTTTTCCCTACCAGTTTGACGTAGATTAAAAGTCTTGAATAAGTCAAGTTCTTCCTTTCTGTCACCATTATGTGTTTCAATGTTACATAATAATGGATTAAAAAGAAGTTCGAGCAAGCCTTTAAAAGTCAAAAATGTCGTAAGAAAGATAATACCAAAATACTATAAACACTACCTACAACTTTTATTCTAGGGATGAAGAAAGCTCTCAGTAGATATTTTCTTTTATTTCTGCCAACACTGTTCTTACATTTAAATTGACTTTCAAAAAATTCGTGATAAAAAAAACCTTAAAATTTCGCACCGCACTCATATACATAATTGAGTTGACATTGTAGTGAAAATTATAACAAAAGCATTTTTCAACTTTATCAGTCTCACCTTAAGTTGTAAATAATACTTGAGCGTCTAAATTATGTTTAAAAACATTATATTATTTCCATTTAGACCATAAATTTTTATTACATCAAATATGCGCATCTTTTCATATTTGTATCTTTTTTTCTTGCAATAAAAAAAGCGTGTGCCGCCTCTCTCCTTCTCTTAGTTGCCCAAAAATAGTCTCGGCTAACAAAAAAAAAAGTTTATTGAGACTAAAAATAACATTGACATGACACAAATGGACGCCAAAACCCTGCCAAAATAATAATAATATTGTATTATTTTACCGTTCTTTTTATGACTTATATCTTTCTCCCTCTCTCTTTATTATTTCTTATCTCTATTTACACCCCTAATTACTTCGGGTGGTGAATGTAGATTCATTGAGTTTGTCATTTTGTGTGTAACATCAAAAACTATTAAGTTCTTGTATAAAAACCGGTTTAGCCATATCCTTCAAAGAGTCAACAGAAATGTAAAATTATGGTGTAAAATTAATACAAGTTTTTCTTAGCAGTTGCATGTGGTTGTTCGTTTGTTAAAAACGCGCTCACTACCAAAACATTGAAAAATAGTGTGTGGAACTTAAATGTAGACCCACCTCCCCCCCAAAAAAATTATGTTTTCGAAAATTTCCATTCTTTTTACGCGGTATCTTCGGCCCATGTAGATGAGCACAACATCGTAAAAGATTTAATTTAATGTAGCTACCAAGCAAGTGCATTGAATCTGGAATTGAAATATCGGTTCTGTCATAAAGAAAATATTTTTTTTTGTGAAAATCGGTTACCAATAAATCTATACTGTATTTTTTGATATACATACGGTCCATAATTGATTAATTATGTTACTCGCATAAGCCCATTTAAAAAAGGTAAAAAAATTCGATTAACTGGAATGAATAATCACACAGAAAAAAAATCTAAATTTATTTCAATTAAAAAACTGTGGTATTTATTTAAAAATAAGTCAAATTTGCATCAGTAATAAATATTATTACTTTAATATTTTTTAATATTAATAACATATTCTGCAGTAATGTTGTTTATATAAGTAAATGTTTAATTCACTTCATTACATTTTTAATTAAAACTGATTCTATTTTTGAATAATGATTTAATTGAAAAAAAAATGTATAAGAGTTTTTCGGTGCATATTATGATGAGTTAACATGTTAGAAAGCAACCATAAGATTGTGGCTTCTTGATGGAAGACTAAAGGCCCTACCAGAACTTGAATGAGGTCGCTTAAGTCAACTTAAGTAGCTGTGCAAATACATATAAAACATATATGGCAAGCTACAATGTACTTAATGATGCTTTTCGTCAAGTTTCGTCAAATGTCATTTGCTTAAGCTAAGTGGCAAACTGAACGCACATTCCGTACGAAAACAGCTGTGTATGTATAACAATAAAAAATAAAATAAATTTAAATGGACTTTTACATATTTTAATTTATTTTCCATTTTTTTTAAGACACTCACAAATTATCTATTTTCAAATTCTTTACAAATTAAATAGCATAAAATAAACAATTACACGGTTGGACTTTTTGGTACTTTTTAGTTTGAAGTACTCGCAAAAAAACAAAATATTGCACAAATATGCAACAATGGTTAAATAGATCTTAAGTACATTATGGCCACCTAAAAGTCTTTTTTTATTTTTGACAGTTGTTTAGGCTAATACATGCATGTTCTGGTTGGGCCTTAACTTAACCGTAGTATAATTAGCGGTGACCGTGATTTTTATATATTGCCTTGCTCGTCGTCATATGTTTACGAGCTGCCTCTATACTTCATCTTTGTTGACGTGCAGCTATATCTCTGAGCTCCTCGATGGTGTTGAAGGTGTTGAAGGTTATTCCCATATAATGGGATATGGAATTAATTTCCTGTAGTGTTGATCATCGCCAGGTGGTTTTCTAAACAAGAGCGCGGTGGGAAATTTCTTCAGGTGGTTTTCGAAGTGTGTGCCCTATCCAACGAAATTTTCTCTTTAGAATTTCTAAGTTAATATCACCCATATCAGATCTGTACCATATCTCTTCGTTGCTTATTGTGCGAGGCCTAAATATTTTCAGAATTCTTCGCAGACTGCGATTAACGAAGACCATCAGTTTGCTTTGTATGTTTTCCATTACAAACCAAGTTTCGCATCCGTACAGAAGCACGGAGAGAACACAGGCTTAATATAAACGTATTTTGGTTTTGACGCTGTACGTGCTTGAGTTCCATACTCTGTGAAGTTGTGTTAATACGCCGATTGCTTTTTTGATACGGCTTTCCACGTCTTCGACAGTTCCTTCGCTCTCAGGTACTGAAACTCTTCTACTCGGTGAACCTGTGTATGCAGAATATTTAATCTGTCAGTTATTATAGTGTTAATTCGCATCTCATTTGTTTTGTTTAGATTCACTCTGAGCCCTACTTTATTGGATTCTACAGATAGGTCATTGAGCTTTCGTTGCATGTCACAGAGTCTGTTGGATAGTTCGCATTTATCATCCGCATAATGAAGTGATTCCGATCGAATTTCTGGTCGGAGCGGATTCCATACAATTCCTCTTGGCTTCTCCTGATTCGCGCGGCGGGAAACTGCATCCATTACAATAAGAAGGAGCAGGGGTGATAGCAAGCAGCCCTGTCTTACGCCTGATATGTAGTTAAAGGGTTCAAACATTTTACCTTCGTGCAGAACTGTGCTTTGGAAACTTGCATACCTGCTGCATATAAAAGAAATAACCTTGTGTGGAACAACCACATTCTCAGTTCGGCCCAAATACATTCTCAAAGGAGAGAGTCGAATGTTTTTTCGTAATCGATAAAAAGCATATACAATGGAGAACGCATATCTACAGCTTGCTCAACTATAATTAATTATTATAAATGCTCAATTATATAATTATAATTATCAATTATATAATAATAATTATTATCCTGAGGGTGTTTATTTGAAACCAGCTTGTTCTGGGCGTAGCTTTTTATCAACATGCTTGATGAGGCTTTCCACGTTGATCTTCATAAACACTTTCATTACTGCACAGAGAATAGGTATAACGCGCCAATTGTTACAATCAGTTGCTTCACCTTTCTTGGGCTATTTTACGATTATCGCTCGCAACCAATCAGTTGGAAAAATCTCTGTGTTCCGTATTTGGAGAAACAACGGGTACAGTATGCTGGCAAAAAGCTTTGGATCTGTCTTGATCATTTCTGCAGTTATGTTGTCAACAAATACTGCTTTCCCAGGCTTGAAAGTCAAGATGGCATCCATTATTTCCCATTTTCATGGGTGTTCAATTCTTATTGGTAGTACGTTACCAACATTATTGTATGTTACGCTGATTCCATATCATTGCACGTTCAATACACTCATAAATGGTTCTCTCCATCGTTTAAGTTGTTCTTCGACGTTGGTTAGTAAATGTCCATTTGACAGCAACGGTTATAGTCACCGTAATATGGTTATAGTAGCCGTAATATATTTTAACCAGGGTTAAGAAAACTGCAGTCAAAGTAGAAAAACTGCAATTTCTTCCACTTCTTCATTTGCCATTGGAAAAAAAAGGTTGCTTTTACTTCTGATAGATTAAATGTAAACAGTCGGTGTCAAACCTACTCAAAAGCTGAAAAGTTGTACACAAACTTTCGTATTTTGTTCGACAATTTTTGGTTTCGACTGCGTTTTTTAAATCCTTGTTTCAACATCTTTTCGTTTAAAATAGTTTTGTTGGAAGTTTCCATGTCGAATAATCTGTTTTCTTTAAAAGCGTTATTCGGTCGTGATCGAGTAATTTCTCGATTCGAAAGCAATTTATTATCTAATTATTTCAGTCAATACTGAACGAATCGGAAATATTTGTTCAGTGTTATAAGGCATTAATTTTAGTTTCACAATACTGAAAAAAAAATTCGATTCGTTAAGTATTGACTGAAATAAAATTGCTTTCGAATCGAGATAGTACTCGACCACGACTGCCAGAATTAGGCCCCAGAATTGGCTGCAACAGGAAATTATTAATACCTGTTTCAGACAAGGCGACATAATCCTTTAACAATATTTATACGTATTTTCGTTTGGTTTCCCTTAGAAAACTACAACACGTTCAAACGTTACGTTACGTTTGTTTCTGCTCTTGCAATCAATTCGTTGTGTGTAAATTTAAATCTTTAAAGTAGTTTTATGTAAAACGGACATTTTTGATTTATTGCGGCACATTAGCGATATGGGTTTTTTTTTGCAAATCCCCTTCAATTTTCCTTTATGAATTTTTCATATAAAATTTTTTGAATTTTTAAAAATTTGTATGAACATATTTTTAAGGTGAGTTAAATTTTTTTACAAAATTACTCCCTAAATTATTGGTTGAATTCACGTTTCGGCCTACATTGTTTACCCGGCAGGTGTCTCATTACAATTCGTCAGCAAACTTCTGTTGCATGCAATATTTCTGTGCGACAAGTCATATATTGTGAAACAGGTGAAAGTCATATCGCATAAAAATGTTTCGAATAAATATATATGTACAGCCATGTTACAGAGTACAATTTTGTTTGGAATCGAAGAAAACATATTTGTTTATTGATAGAAAGTGTTCAGGCAAACAAAAATGAGTTCATTCCGAAAAATTTTTTCATCATTTATTGAAGCACCAAAATACAGAAAGAATTCCTTTCCGTATTGTACTCTGTGACATGACTGAAAGTCACAAATAAGTTTCATTTGTTGAAGAGTTATGATGTTAAATGTTGTAAGGTGATTGCTAAAAGAAACTACGTTGTAATATTCTAAATAAGTTTTATTCCAATTCCTGGTAAAGTGTTTCAAAGATTCGGCACATCCGAATATAGCATTTTTACTTGTTAAGGATTCTTTAAATCTTGTTTTTAACTAGCCTTTTAATTACAAAATCAAAATTGTATACAACACTAAACATTAAGATGAAGAGAGTAAGAGAGAACGAGGGAGAACGAAAGTTGTTATTACTTGCAGTTGTTGGATCCAACCATTCCAATATCCTATTTAATTTTGTAATTTAATATTTATTTTTATGTGTATTAATATGGTTAGTTTTTTGTTGTTTTTTTTACTAAAATTCCCAATAAAATATTACCAAATTATTTATATTAAATGTTATGAAAGCAAACATTTATAAATACTTTTTTAATTATTAATTATTTTTGTTATGTATGCAAAAATAATTAATTAACTCGATCATTCATAAAAGTTAACATGGCTTGCGGATTCTTTCCTGTTGAAAAATTCCAATAGCCTTGAGTTTTTTCAAGCTTTGTTGAAATTATACAATTATCAATTCATTTGTATAGACGTTAAGAGTTGTTTTTAGAATTTTCTGGTTAATGTTGTCTAAATAAGTTTTAATGTATTTGTTTTTTTTAATGTATGTTTGTATGTAAACTCAAGGGCATTTATTAAATTATTATATTGTATCTCTTTAATTATTTATTTTTTTGTTTTCGGTATGAAGATATACAAGAAGATTATCAGGGGTGTGCTGGAAATCGCAAACGAAAGACGCAAGAATTATAAAAGTCGTTTTTAAGTAAGATTTCTGTAATAAAAGAATTGAGTAGGTGAGTTGCAAAACTCGTTCGTTACAAAATTAAAAATACGAGATGACAATTGATTCTAGCAGTTCTTTAGGCGCTTTATGAGAAGAATTATACAAATTGTTTCAATGCATGTCCTCTTCCATGTTTTTTCAAAGGACATGCATTGATGCAATCAGAATATTTCTTCTCATAAAGCGCCAAAAGAACCGGTAGAATCATTTGCAATTTCATATTTTTAATTTTAAAACAAACAACTTCCAAAATCTTGCGTTTTGCGTTTGCGATTTCCAACACACCCCTGAATATTCTTCTGGTTCCACCTTTTATTTTTTATATATGACAGTTTCAGTGACAGTTTCAGTTAAAAGAGACCTATGGGCAAAAATTTAGTTTTGGAGAAAAACGATATTTAAGCTAACAAGTTTTCTTTTTTTCTTATCAAATGCTTACTTATGACAAAATTAATGAAGTTAGAAAGCGGCTTGCTTCATTAGAAAGGGCGTATTGTCTATTTTAAGAATTACCAAAAAAGTAATAATCGATTTTTTCATCCATAGGTCCCTTTTAACTGAAACTGTCACATATTATATATTTTTTGTTTTGTAAAATCTAATTAAATATTAAACAAAAAAAAAACATTGTAGACAAAATCAATAAAATTTTCTTTTCCTGCAAACAGCAAATGAAAGAAATAGATTAAAAAGCGGCACAAATTAAATAATTTTAAATTTTTCGCTTAACTTACGTTCATAACAAAAACAAAATAGAAAATGTTGTTTTTTGTTTTACATGTAAGTTAAGCGAACGAATTCTTCGTTCGAAATCGATGAACAGGCCTAAGGATTTTTTGAAAAAACTGCTGAAATTTAGAAAAAAGAAAAGTTTTATAAATAATTTGGAAAAAAAAACTAATTTTATATAAGACTATGTCTATTAACTTAAATATAAATAAGAATATATTAAATTTTAATTAAGGCCCCTATTACGGTTTACAACTCAACTCAGTTGAGTTGTAATTAAGACAACTGGTTGTGATGAGTTGTAATTTTTTTTATGTTTTTGTTCGCCGCAATATAGCAAAGTTGTAAACCATAATACAAAAATTAAGAAATTACAACTCAACTGAGTTGAATTGTTAACCGTAATAGGGGCCTATATTAATACATTTTATAATGTACACAGATAACAGACCTGCAAAACTTTGAAAAAGTTGAAACCCTGGTACCAGAGTACAATTTTCTAAGGGGTTTGAAGTTTAAAGAAAAACTCTGTTTTCGCCGGATTCATGTCGAGCCCTAACCGTGAAAATAACGTAAGCGACAACATTTTCCATTTTCGTTATTTATTGGCAACACTTGCATCATCTCCTTAAATGTCATGTTCACATAAGGTACCGTTACGCACCCTTATAATTATCATGAATTCCACATGTGAAAATTTCCGAATGAAATTCTTAATTCACATGGATTTTAATTTCGTATCATGAATTCCCTGCGAATAAAATAACATACCTGATCTTAAAAACCATTCGTCATTATATTCGGAGTTGTAAACAAAAAACAATTAATGTATTTAAGAAAACTGTGTTTTTGAAATATCGCTAATTTGATAAGAGCGGCATGATAGCACAGTCTAATATTTATTAAAAATTGCGAACATGGCTAAAATTCGCGAAAAATAGCAAAAAAAAATTTGTTAACAAACCCTAAAATTTATTTAAAATCGCTAAACGGGCTAAAAGTACAGAGTGTCGGAAAATAACAAAAAAAAAAAAAAATTGCAAAAATAGCGAAAATTCGGGAAAAGTTTAAATATTTCAAACAAGCCATAAAATTTATTAAAAGTTTTGAAACTATAAGAAATGGCAATAATTCGGTTAAAATTTTTATATTAGCGGAAATTCGCAAAAATTTGCAAACAGCGACATGATCTACTATATATTAAAAATCGTTAAAGCTGTAAAGAATCACAGGAAAAAATCGCTTTAATCGGAAACATTGGCAAAAAATTGAAAACTTGTAAAAAATTCGCGAAAAGTTTTAATATTTCAAACAAGCCATAAAACGAATTAAAAGTTCAAAAAACTATAAGGAATGGCAAAAATTCGGTAAAAATTGTAAAATTAGCGAAAATTCGCAAAAATTTTCAAACAGCGGCATTACGGCAAAGTCTACTATTTATTGTAAATCGTTAAAGCTGTAAATAATCAGAAAAATTACAGTAACAAATCGCTTCCATCGCGAACATTTCTAAAATTCGCGAAAAATTGCAAAATTTGAAACAAACCCTAAAACTTATTTGGGATCGCTAAATAAAATAAATTAAATTTGTGCATTTGAAACGTCTTTTTTTTAATTTTTAATAAAAACTTACATTTTCTTCCTTTTCCGACAGACAACTCTTTGTGAATTATTTTCTTTATAAGTTGTAAAAATATTTCACATGTGAGCTGTTAAAAATCATGTGTAAAACAATAAATTCACAAATTATTTTTTTTCAGAGTTTAAAAATATAAACATTCGGAAATTTCCACAACAAATTTTATTCATGATACCAACTGTTCACACGTTCGGAAATTTACATGTGAAATTTTATTCATGATAAGGGTGACGATGTTATAGCAAGAACAATTTTATCGTAAGCGACAAATTTCATTCAAAATTTATATAAAATAAAATAAAAACATTATCTCCTGTAAAATTTGATTTTTGGCGCTTACGTTATTTTCGCGATTAGTGCTCGATGCAGTTAAAACTACACGAATTCATCAAATACTAAAAATTAAGAAAAATAGCAAAAACTCTATGACAATAGCAAAACTCCGATTTTTCAAATATCAGGTAAAGATATCTCAGAGAATAACAGGGATATAACACAGGTCAAACATTTATTTTAAAGGTTTTTGGCAGGACTTTCCGATTACATATCAGGTTCTATAAAAATTTGAGAAAAGATGAATTCGCGCAGGTATTACGTATGGCGCTAAGCACGGCTTAAACGATCTCAGAAAAATTAAAAACATTATGATATTAATTAAAATGATTTTCAGATGCAGGAAAGTTGCCTTATTGATTGGTATGAATATCTTATATTCCTTTAAGTAGTTAAGTTGAAAACTTTGTGTTATATTTTTGAATAATTTTTAACTGCACTTTTGATTTGAAATTCCTTGTTATTTTTTTAAGGTTTAGCTAATAAAATAAAAACGTGTTATACAATATTGTTCTCTATTTTCAGGTACGTACTCTACTTAGATATTGGAATGATCTGAAGTTTTGCTTCAATTTAAAGTTGCTTAAATGTGGAAACTGTAAGTTAATTATCTAACTTGTAGCTTATGGCTCTTTTAAAACTATAAAACATTAAAAACTTTGTTTAATATACACTTTATATGTAATTCAAGTTATAAGTTCATCTTTATATATTTGAAAATAAAAGAAAACTTTGGCAAGTTATTTTGATATGCTTTAAAACTAAAATGAATCTATTGAGTGCTGCAAACCGGGGTTTAAAAAACTGCAGTCGAAACCAAAAATTTGTGTAGAACTTT
The DNA here is from genome assembly GCA_949318255.1 of Pollenia labialis. Taxonomy (NCBI): domain Eukaryota; kingdom Metazoa; phylum Arthropoda; class Insecta; order Diptera; family Polleniidae; genus Pollenia; species Pollenia labialis. Next base: position 137,928,054 of record OX439139.1, on the reverse strand, counting down.
TTGCTTTTTGAGTTGGAATGACAGTGACTGTTTTCATTTAAAGAAGTCGTAGTAAAAGCAAAAATTTTTCTTTTTTGGCAATGACAAATGAAAAAGTGGAAGAAATGGCATTTTTCTACCTTGACTGCAGTTTTTTAAACGCTGCTGCCGTCGATACAATCCACGAAAACGAACAAATAAAATTATTTTTACATCCACAGCACAATAGTTGTAGGGTAATATGCGTTTGTGCTGATGCTTGTAACACCTTAAAATATTGACATTAGACCCATCTTTTTGAATACATCTAACGATGTCCGTCCGTCCGCTTGGCTAGGTGGCTTTCCACATTAAACTTGTGAGCAAAGTACAGGTCGCAATTTTGGAGATGATTTGATGATATTTGGTACATGGGTTCTAATTGCCAAAAGGACCAAGCCTATTTAAAGTGATGAAAATTGATTTTTCGATTCAATTTGATCCAAGCTTTTTTGATTGCAATCGAAATCACCTTACTAAATTTTATTGGAATCGGTTCATATATGACCACATCTTCCATACAATTACTTCTTCTGAAAATAGTAGTTAATGCCATAACTTCCTTATAAATATTGGTATTGACATACAAATTTTGCTACACTAACTTTTACGATTGCATGGTCTCATGATAAAATATTGTGTTGGTAGGGCCAAAATTTACTATAGGTCCCATATAAACCTAGTTTTCTTCATTTTTTGCTATCACCAGCAGTTTCAACAGAGTGAGTTGGATCAACTTAATGACAATTCAGTTTTGCCCACGTTAACTCATTTTCCAGAAATTTAGACTCATCCTCCAGAGATTAGTTAAGAGCAGGGCTGTGGAGTCGGAGTCGGAGTTGCAGAGTCGGAGTTGAGTTTTTTGTACCGGAGTCGGAAACGTAGTACCACAAAAACTCGCGACTCCGACTCCAAAGTTTTTCGGCATACAAAATGTAAAAAAAATTTTCCAAAATAAAAACATTTAAAATTTTAATAAATGGTTTATGAATACTGCTCTTATGTGCTGTTTCCAAATGACAGGCGATGGACTGAATGCTTTTTATATCAATTTTACTACATAATTAGTCGCCTGTCATTTGGAAACATCACATTAATGTTTGCGTATGGTAATTTCTTCACAAAGACTCAAATTTTGGAAGGCCGTACGGTAATAAAAAAATAATAGTTAACATCACTGAGTCTCATATACATTTAGCATCAAGATTATAGTAGGAGTCGGAGTCGCACTTAAAAAATTTCAGCGTTTGGAGTCGGAGTCGGACGACTCCACAGCCATGGTTTAGAGTAAATTTTATAAATAACGATGAATTCGCGCAGTAAAGATGAATACATGCAGTATTTAATGGAATAGATAAGTTTCAATAGTATGACAGAAGTATTTAAAACGGCTTTTCATGTGTGGACCAATCTATGATCTTTTGGCATAACATGAAAATACAAACTACTCTGAATTGTGGTTTAAAAATTTTGTCGTCTTAGCTAACACGACTGAACATGCAGGAAAAATTAGCGTCACTTCGCAAAATGTACTAATAAATTGAAAAAAGACCAACTTAGTTTTGTGCATTTTATTTTGGCAATGAAGATAAACTCCTAATTTGTCCCATTTTATCAAAATTTAAGTTTTAAGACATATTTTTCATACATGTTCTTGAATACTAAAAACAGTTAAATTACAAAACGTTGACGAAAGGCAACAATAAAAAAATTACAGAAAAATAACAAACATTTAATGGATTTTGATGCAACGAGTTTATTTAAAAACAAAACCATTATTTAGTTGTCATTCAAAATTGCAATTGTTCGAAATTATTGATGTAAAGAGAAAATGCCATGTAAAGAAAATACGAAAACGTTAAAATTAAAATTCGTACTAAATTCAAAACTCGTACATGGATAGATAATTGTGTTATGATTTGCATTGCAATTTTTGCTAAAATATTTGCAATAAAACAACAAATGCACTATAAACATAGGAAAGCTGCACAGTGGGCTGAACACAATATAAATAAGACATGTTTAAATATTCAGAAATGTTGTATGAATTAGGAGAATGATTAAATTTAATAAAAGAAAAATGTTTCTTTAGTAAAAAATTTTTTGATTTTGTGTGTGCTTTTCAAAATAAGACTTTAAAAAAAAAATTTTTTTTCTCAGATTTTCTGTAAGACTGATTTGTTTGCTTAAATAACAAACAAAAAATGTAAAAAGGTTTTTCTGCCCTGTAACCCTTCGCACACTTATTTAAAGAAGTAATTAAATAATAGTAAGAAATAATTTAAATTTCTTTTGATTTTTGATTATTAGAGAAATTATACTACTGTGTGACCTTATTCGCCGGCGTAATACTTTGTTAGTTTAGCGAGTGTGTATCACTGTGCATAAAATGGTATTTGTACTTTGAATTGTCCTTATTATTTTCTATTTGCATTTTATATTTTTACAGAGATTCATTCATCCATTAAGCTGTTTTTTAATCATCTTATTCATTTTGCACAGACATAACTATACACACATAAACAAAAGCACACGCACACACCCACACTTGACACCCAGCTAGCATTTTACGAATAAGTAATAAGTTTTTCGATTCCTCTGCATGATTCAAATAATTATGAATGCACTCATTTTCTGATCACAAAATACTACTTTGTTGGAAGGAAATGGTACCCTACATACGAATCTTTTTAAAAGTCATATTTACCTCGTTTTTCTAGAGTTTTTTGACTTAAGATTAAGTTGTATTTCTAAAAGTTGCTAGAGTTTTTAAGTCGTACTGTTAATCGTAATCGTTTGTAAGTCTTTTATGAATCATTTTTAAGAAATAATACCAATAATTTAATTCAATTTTATTTAAAAATTTAGTTATACTTATACTAATGTATACAATTTTGGAGATTAAAGGTATTTTTCCTTTTACTGCAATATCTGGGTATGAAATTTCCAAAAACCTTTGTGAAATTTTCTTATAAATCCGTACTCAAATCAATCCGAAGCGGTACTCAAAGTATGGTGAGTACGGATTTGCAATCGCAAAATACTTAAATTATCCATATTCAATCCCGATTAAGTACTTGAAATAATCCGAAAATGAGATTGATATAAGTAAAACTAAGGTTGAATAAATCTCAAAATGCGGTTGATTCAAGTATTATAAAATTGATTGTATCCCGAATTAGAAAGAAAAAATAATTACGATTGATTTACCTACTCGAATTACACATTACAGAATGATAAAACACCAACATCCTAACCGATATGGGTTTTACCTTAGAAATCTTATGTACATATTTTACCAAAAATATTAACTAAATGAGAAGCAAGAGTTCAAATTTACTTTTTAACCTTTCGTGGTACACATGAGTCTGGCCAGACCTATTTTAATGTGTATAGAAAATCAAAACATGAATAAGCCGGAGGGTTATACACAACGAAAAATTAAATCTTTTTTTACTTGATTTAAGAATTTTATACTAATTTCAAGAAATTCCGCGATTGATTTTCGAAAGTTATCCCATTAAGGATTGTTTTGAGCACGTTTTACTGTTATTCGAACTTAAATTATTCAGTACGACTCGTACTTAGAGTAATCATAAAAAACTTGATTTATCCCGAGTGTTTTTCGTTCTGTTTAGGTACATTTGGTTTTAAAATTTTCCGACATAATTACTATCCTTACAGCAACCAAAATCAACATAGCACTCATTTGCTGCAACATCGTCATAACTTAAAAAATATTATTTTAACAAAAAACGACTTTAATATATTAAATAAACACATAACATACAGGAAAAAGAAAACCTAATTCTTCTCTCAAGAGTTTAATGTATAATACATGAATTAATTACCATTACGTTAAACACCTGATTAACTACACAAAGGAACAAAAGTTAATCTTTTTTGGGTTGATTAGAAGTATGATGCAATATTTTTTACTTATTTAAGGTCGCTGAATTCAAATCTAAACTCCGTTTTTCTTTAAGCTCGCATTTTTAAGTAAAAGAGAGGTACTTATCGTATTTTTGAGTTTTTTTTTTAAAAAAATAAAAGTTTAAGAAATTAGAACTTTACTGCTCATCAAGCGAATTTTTTTAAAGATGCAATTGTTGGCTTGGAAAAACAACAAAATTTTTAAAAAACTACCAAAAAATTGTTGAGAAATTATTGTTTACGTAAAACAAAAAATTTAAAAATTTTGTATTTTAAAAAAATCATGAAAATTCCAAAACAGGAAAAACTTACAGCCAATTCCACGATGTCACACGTGAACGTTCACATAGAAAATTACATTTAAAACAAAAAAAATTCTAAAAATTAAATTCTAAAATTTGTTTTTGTTTTAAATGATATTTTCAATGCGAACGTTAACGTGCTCCATCGGGGGATTGGCTGTTAAAGTCTTATTCATTTCACGTAAAGTCACAAAACATATAAACAAATTGAGTATAGATCACAAAAATTCATGATAGCGTTTGGCCTTTATTCACCATTAAGTGAAGGCACCTCATTTTTTAGTGAAGGAAAAACGTCAATAAGTAAAAGAACAGCAAACCCACACACATTACAAATTTTTATTTTTGTATGAAAATCGAGATCTTTATCAATTCAGTTTTCTCAGTAAATTGTAAACAAAATCAAAAGTTGTGCACCGATGGTAATGAAATACAAATCATTTGACTCGAAATATATTACACTAGCTGCCTGCTCAACAATGTCCATAGTTTGCATAGAAAATTTGTATTAAAAAAAAAATTATTGCCTGTTCACAATCATAACCACAAACATTAATAATAGTTTGCGTTTGTGATTGTATCAACCATGTTTTTTCTTTGCGTGTAGGATCCAAGTTTAATTATATACTGATTATCAAGAAAGTTAGTAAAACAATTTATTGTTAATACTGAACGCATTTATGCGAAATTTCTTGATAAAATCTACATTGGTAAATCGTGTAAGTATGTATACGAAATAAAAGTTTTGGTGACATTAAAAATATTTTTACTTGAAAAAATTATCCATTATATCTTCGTTTACAACTTCGGTGATAACCTCAAATACTTTAGTAAAGCATTTGATAAAGTAAATCATGAACTTATTATGTACAAGTTGGATAAAATCGGGTTCTCTCCCATACTACGTAAGTGAATGTCAACTTATCTAAAGGGGATGTATCAGTGCATATTGTTTCGCATTTGTAATCCTAAAGCTGTTATTCATTTTATGTATAAGTATGGCAGTTTAAAACAAATGGCTAAAATTGCCATCAAATTACTGTTCTTAACGTGAAAAAGAAGAAGAAAAGGCAAGAATTTTATTTAAAAATAAATGAAATCGGAAAAGAAGCACAACAATCAAGCATTATTTTATCTTACGAGGTGGAATATTAAATAAAACTTTAATAAAAAAAAATTGTTTGTCATTAAATAAATAAAAAAAAGGTTTGGCCTATTTTTATTGTCCTTGGTCTACTAATATTTGTGTTGCTTAAATTTTCAAATATTTTTAAGTCTTTTTTATTAATTAAAGTTATATATTATGTATTGTCATAAGTAATATTTCCTTTTATAAGCTGTTCGTACTTTTGAAAGTTCTGCCGCAAGTTTAAACCGCCAACTTTGGGCGTTTAAACTTGTAAACAAAATTAAATAATCGACTACCCAAAAACGAATTTCAAAGAATAGTTTTAATTTAATGGCTGATCTGTATGTCAAAAACTGGCTCTCAATGTCTAATTTGCATTTATTCTGTCGCAAAGCTAAGCAGCACTCATCTGCCAATTATTTATTTTCCTTTTATTTGCCGTACTGATAAATTCAATCTGGTGACTCCCAACTTTTACATGTATTTTGAAAGGTGTTGCCAAAATCTTTTACAGACAGTTTATCGTTTAATAAATTTATGTTGGCATTAAGTAACAGACAGTTTGTCGGTATGTTGAGAAAATGACCAAAAGCATATAAAACGGAATATTTGTATGAACCTTTGAAACGGGATCGTTTTAAAAATTGGTTCACTATTTATTTCTCTCGAACTCGATTTCCATAACATTGCTGAATTTATATTTTAAGATTTTAATTCATTCCTAGTAATTATAGAGTTATTTTTTTTATCAACTTACCTCATAAGTTTTTTCTGTTTTACAAAATGAAATAAGTCTTTAAATATACACTCACAATATTCTGTACGTAAATTTAACTGAAATTGTAATATAAAATAAATGAAAGTTCAATTAAAAACCGGTCTACCTATTTTTCATTTATTTTTAACAAAAAGTTCATTTAATTTTTACTGTCAAAAATTCAACACCATATTCTGTAAAATCAAATAAATATTCAGTTATTTTGTAAAATTTTACTGTCAAAAATTCAACACCATATTCAGTAAAAACAATTAAATATTCAGTTATTTTATTAAATTTTCGTTTACTCAACAAAAGAGCCGAATTTCTAAAAAATACCAGACAGATACCTGTCCGCTTGTTTTTCTTATAAGAAGAGAGGGAGAATATTTTTATTTATTTACTTACCCAGTTACACACGTTTGTTTTACTTTTGTTGTACTGACCACGTTGTTTACAGAAGAACTCTCAATTATAAGACACCAGCAGCATGACCGATATGGCTTCGCAATTATTTTACTTTTAAAATATGATGTATTTAACTAAATTATTTTAACAAATAGAAAATGGGTATTGCTTACACAAAACAAGCAATTCATTTTTTATAGATAAGTAAAAATTAATTTTTGGTAGTAAAATTATATAAAATAACTGAATATTAAATTGTTTTTACTGAATATGGTGTTGAATTTTTGACAGTAAAATTTTATAAAATAACTGAATATTTATTTGTTATTACGGAATTCGCGGTTGAATTTTTAACAGTAAAAATTAAATGAACTTTTCGTTGCTTTAAATTACATTTTTATTTAGTCTGCTTTCACACGTTTCATCTTTTGATGCTCAACTCTTATGTTTTTAGGTGAGAGACGAAAGATGAAAGGGGGTTAATACGGAGATGCCTGTACTCGGTCAGTACGCTTTATGTTTTTATTCGTTGGTATATGCACAACGATGGCTGCATGTAATTTTTTTTCTTTTCTTTTTCTCTTTGATTAGCTGTTAATAAAATTGTTGGTGTTTTGAACCGAAAAAAGTTGAAACCGATTGCTGCGTGTGATTATATTGGCATCTTTAAAAGGGAATTGAAAAGAAGTTGAGCATCAAAAGATGAAACGTGTAAATTTAGACTTACTTTAACATAAAGAAGAATTTAACTCAATCAACGGACAATATTAACTGTAACTGAAAATCCGTATTAATATGCACTTAGTTTTTTTAATAACTGTTAGAATCAGTTAAAAATAAATTTGATTGGAATTTTAAATGTTTATTAATTTAAAAATGACTGAACGGAATATTTCTTAAATAAACTACAGTCCGTTACTGTAATAATATTGTGAGTGTAGTAATTATAGAGTTATTTTTTTTTATCAACTTACCTCATAAGTTTTTTCTGTTTTACAAAATGAAATAAGTCTTTAAATATAGGGTTGTTGTTTTGTGAATTATTTTGGTTTTGGTGACTTGGTTCATAAGGAACTTAGTTCGTAGCGTCTGGTCCACATGTATTTCCATAACTCTTTATCTGTTGAGTCATTCAGAAGTTCTCAGCATGGCTAAATCGGTAGAGTCACACGAAATGACAAACTTAGTACACCCTCGTTGACCTTTTTCGAATTTTTTTTTTATTTTAACCTGTAGTTATCAATAGTTCTTGAGAAAAAAATAGTTCAACGGTAAAAAAAAAAATCGTGTTCCAAATGCTTGCTGGGAAAACATAACCACATACATTGATTTTATGATCATTTTCTCATTCTCACGTTGTGCGTTTTTCCGAACGTTTAAGTGAGTGTATATGTAAAAGTGTATTTGAGTGATTGAGTGTAGTGTATGATGCATTTGTGTATGTATGATGTTAGTTATTGATTTACTTTGTGAAACCATAAAAAAATATACTTTTTATAAAACATTCATTTATTATTGTTAACTGGTATGACTGAATGTTTGTATGTTTGAATGAAAGAATGGCTTGGTTGAATGGTTGGCTGGTTGGTTGGTTGGTTGTTTGTTTGAATGGATAGATGAATGGTTACTTCTGTTGTTCTACTTGTTCTACTTGTTCTATTTGTTGTTATTGTTATATTGACATAATATTCAGCAAAAATTGAAATTGTTGACACAACAATTGAACTGTGGCTTTTTTGTGAATTTGTTCTTTTGTATTATAACAAGTATTTCATATTGTTGTATGAATATATGTTAGTGTGTGTGTGTGTGTGTTGTCAAATATACATATTCATAAATTGAAAACATCATTCACATGTATATTCATTTACACAAACACTAACACATCTCAAATATACACACATTTGCATTTAACACAGCACAGTTATACGCATATGCATGCATGACAAAAAATATAAATGTTACAATTCATAATCACTACATAATTCCATTGGGATATTGTATGAAAAGTAAAAGAAGCAACACACTCATAGATACATATTGCACACTTTTATATTGAAATCTAAAAAAATAATATAAATATATATGGAAATATTTCATATATATGGAAATATACAACTCCATTGTCATTTGGTTTCATTATTAAACTCTACATCACACATTGTGGCATAGAAAAGTGTTATTAGTTGAAAATAATGAATGGATGATGCTGATGTTGCTACGGCAACGCAACAGTAATTTAAATAAATTTTTAAATTATTAACAGCACTTTATATTTTAACGATTCTGGGGAGTTCAATTTTGTATTTAATTACGAAATATTTTTATGAGCGTGTACAATTTTGAGCTTAAAAATGTAAAATTGGATTTAAAGGATTTCTAATTTATTGAAAACCTATGACACGAAAAGAATATTTGTTGGCTTTAAATTTCTGCTAAATTGAGCTCTTAATTTTATTTTAAAAATATATTTATTAATTTCGATAAATTGTAGTTAACAATAAATTTTAATTGGAAATTTGCAACTTCAATGGGTTTACTTTTTGTGTTGTTGCAAATTTTGTAATTATTTGTATAAAGAAATTTGTAAAAATAAAAAACTTAATAAATATTATATCTAGAAAATTGTTGATGTAATTTAAGCTCTATAAATTGTTTTCATTAGGTTTGTGTAGTATTTTCAATTTAAAAGTCTTTTTTTGTAAATTTTACTTAATGATTTTTAGGTTTATCTGAAAAGGTTCTTCTACTAATTTTCTCAAATTTATAAATTAGGAGTGTTTTCAGATCTAAAAAATAAACATTTATTTCGGGCTATGCTGTTTAGGTTCACAGATAATATAAAAAATTGTCTCTAATCACCAAAATCACACCAAATTTATAGAATCTACCAACCCATTTGTTGATCTTGCACTTTTTACCAAAATGATTATATTGATTACTAAAAATTGCAAAAATTTTATATTTTGAATATTTTCTTTTTTCAATAAATGCTATTTTTAATTTTAATTAAAACAATTATCATAAACTTTGCCGTTTCAAGCAATGTGTTAATTGATTTAATAAAATTTAGCTCAGGTTTTAATAATTCCCAACAGCAATTCTACAAGTATAAATTAAGTATTTTATTTTAAAAGAAAAAACCAATAAGGTTTTTTTGTTATTAAATTTACGTTTAAATTCAAAATTTATTTCAAAACATCTAAAATGTTAATTAAATCAAATTTATATCTTTAATTTTCTTTCAACAAAAAAAAAAAATAATAATAATTGATTCATTTATCATATTTATTAAATTTAAATACATAGAAAAAATTAGTAGTAGTTTTTATCAATTAAAAAAATTATTTAAAATGTTTTTAAATTTAATTAATGTGATAATTAAATCAATTATTTTTTTTTTTTTTTTGTTGAAAGAAAATAAAAAAATATAATCAAATCAATCACAAATCAATACACATTGTTTGATGTTTATTGATAATTATCAAAATAATTTTCGTGGGAATAAGGGTTTTTCCCGGGAATTCCCGTCAATTCAATTATTTTTTTCCCCGTTTTCCCGGGATTTTTGTTGCGGGATCCCGGGAAATAAAAGTTCCTCATAGTTTCAGAAAAAAGCTATTTATACTTTGAAATTTAGTTTTCTATTCTCTAAAAATTAGCATCTGTTGATGGGTTGTCGATTAGATCAATAACAAGAAGTGAGTACGTTCGTAAATCAATGTCTACTGACGCAATAAATCTACCAAAAGCAGAATGTGCCGTGCAACAGTTGATAATTAATAAATTAAGTGAAGTGAAGAGTTAATAAAGAACATAAATTCAAAATAAGATGCAGGCAGTAAATTTTAATTGTCCATGGACAAGTCTTAAAAATAGGAGATATCCATAAATATCGCTCCTTTATTGCAGCAAAGTCATATCTACAAAAAAAAAATCGAGCTTGGCAAAATGCGATTAAAGTTTTCAAAATGTGTCGATTTAAAGATATATTTTGCTATAACTTCGGTTCAGTTTGAGATAAAATACCGATTTTTTGTTACGAGAAAGTATGAAGGAAAACTTTGCTTAATTAACTTAAAATTAAAAAAATTGTTGAGATGTGACGATATGTTTATAAGGTGATAAACATAAATTTGTTTCATTTTGTGACGGCTTATATAACCGGGAAATGCTGGGAAACCGAAATAAAAAAAAACTATGGAAACTCGTGTAAGATACTACAACATACAATTTTAAAAACACATTGTCCTAAAGATTACAGGTGGATCTTGTAAGAAGAAGTCCGTTTGATGATATTTTTTGCATCGAGATATAAAGCTGAGAAAATTATCCTTTTTTTGCAAAAATGACACCGAGGCCCCAAATCTTTAAGGGCGCAAAAAAAAAGTGCATGACTTTGGGCGGGCTTTTTTTTTGGTCCTTTATGGTTATTTTTTTAAATTGACATAAAACTAGTTATGTGACTGGAGTTTGTGGGGGCAGTGGAGAATCTCGTTCTGAAAAACAGCGAACTCATTTGAATTCGCCAGTGCATATACCTTGTCAAATGTGCCTTGGCAGAAGTTATAAAATTTTTTATTAAGAATACATAATTTTTTTTTAATGTTCTCAAAAAAATGTTGGTCAGGAAAGGGTTAATTTAAAAGTAACTTAATATATTAATTAAACGTGTTTCCTGCACAAAGATATGCGTTTTGTGGTTATAAAGTAAGACGGTGCAGTTAAGGGTTAATTTTTGACTAGAATCCCAAGCGGTGGAGATTTTGAAAATGTTTTAATGCCGAATCGAAGAATTCCTAAATTTCTATTATATCTGGCCACTCATTGGACAAAAGAAAATTTAACCGAAATTGTTATTTATGAAAAATACTATTAGACCGTTAGCCTGTTTTTTGGCACGGTTTAGCTCATGGGAGATTATTGCTAGAGCCCAAATATTTTGGGAACCATCATTAAAAATGTAACAATTTATTTTCAGGGGAGGGAGTTACAACTTTAACTTTAATTATGCCCATTTAAGGGGAGTCGGTCTAATGTACAGAAGTTTCAAAATGTTTGTTTATTATAAAAAATAGTTTTTTATTTCATAGAAATAGCAATAGTTTTATATGTAATTAAACTTCTCTTGAAATATTAAATTGTATTTAAGAGATATTTAAACAAAAACCTTAACGACTGTTAGCAAACTTTTTTTTACTTGCTTTTCCGTTTCAATAAATTTTTCATTACTTTTTACTAAAAGATGTAAATTCAAATGACCACAAATGCAGCCATAAATACTTGTGCAATTAAAATCTAAAAATTTATATCGATTTATGTACTAATCCATAAAGTAAATCAAAATAAATTTCTACTAAAATTCTAGTAACAACTTTTATTTTTTTTTTTTAGATTCTTGATTTAAATGCAATTTTAATGTGACTGTAAAAAATAAAGTTTGTAATAAAAATTTCTTTATGTAATTTTGTTCAACCATAAACCAATAATCTTAGAAAGTTTTATATTTTCCGGTGTTACAATTAATTTATCATAGAGTGTATTTTTACTGGCAGTGAGAGCAGTCTTTTTTGAAACTATACATTAAATTTGTTGCTGCCATTAGATGACACATATTTTTATACATTTAAAGTGTTGCAGTTATTTTTTTTTTGTTTTCTTGAATAAAAGTTTGAAGTAGTTTTCTACGATTTTTTCTCTTGGTGTTTACGGAGGCAGTTATAAAAAATTTTAGGAAAGTTATTACATCGAATATTGTAAAAAATCAGTTATAGAATTGAGATTAATAATCCATTAGAAAATTTGTATTTAATACAAAATAAGGTATAAAATACCTAAAAATACTTGACGAAAAATTCCAAAAAAGCGTGACCAGTAAGTAAATTGATCAAATTTTAGCTTTATTTCTAAAATTTTTAATTATCTTACTTAACTCTATTTGTAGGAATAAAATTCATAATGTAATAAAGAAAGAGTTTTGAAAGCAAAAAAAATTCTATAATAAAATAGGACATTAATCATTTGATAAGAACTTACAATGCTCTAGGATATTTGTTATCTTGAAAAATATTTTTCGATTTGTTATTTACCAGGTGTAAATTTGACAAAATTTCATTAAAACCAAACTAAGAAGATTTGTTGAACGTTTTTTGGAGCTTAAAAACGAGAAATGCCTTTATAAAAGCTCGCCTTTATGCAAATACTGTGCTTTTAAAAAACTTGATTAATATTGTCAGCATCATGAAACAAAGCTATTTTACTAGCATCGAAAGTGCATACATGCAAAGTGTGATTAAAATTTAGCGAATTTTTTATCAAAGTTATCTTAGGGAATACAAAATGTTTCTTATCAAAGTTATTTTCGGGAATACAAAATTTATTATTAATACGATTTCCGTATGACGTGCTAAATTCCCAGTTTTTCAGATTTGATAAATACACTGAAATTTATTGTTGAGGGAAAGCTAGCTTCTATGCGCATTTCACTGGTTGCTTAGGCCAGCTCATCAGGAAACCTTTTCCAAAGATTTTAGAAAGGCCAAAAATATTATACAAATAAAACCCTAAAGCGAATAAGAATTATAAACACTAAAAGTCTTACTTGTAACAATATTAATATTAATTATGAGTGATAAATACACTGAAATTTATTTTTGGGCGTTAGGCTTATTCCTATGCGCATTTCACTGGTTGCTTAGGCCATATCAGCAGGAAAACTTTTTTCAAATTCTTTGGAAAAACTAAAGATATTAAACAAATAAAACTGTGAAGCGAATTAGGATTACAGACACTCAATTCATATTTGCTACGATATCAGGGCTAAGACAAAATACCAACAAAAAAAAAGTGATTTCGTGATGACCAGGACTTTATGGTCTGGCTATGACGCGGCGAGAACGCGCGTACTACTTGGTCTTGGTAGGGACCGGATAATGGCAGTTATGTCAGTCATTACGGGCCACTGGCTGATAGGGACTTATGCTAGGAGGATGGGTCTTGCTTATAATGGTTACTGTACTGTATCATGATGAGGAGGAGGAAGGTATGATGTTTCACTTTCTCTGCCAATGCCCCGGTCTGGGGAGCATTAATTAGGCTTTGGCATTTTGGGAAACCAGAATCGCCATGTCTGGACGATATGGCCAATGTGGGACTGAAATCGATCTCCCTGTTCTGCAGTGAATCGGGGTGGTTCGAGGTTGCAGTGACCTCCGGGGAATAGTCTGATGGATACTGGCTGACTGCTGCTAAATTTAGCTTTGTTTTTATCATTTTCGTCCTTTTTTTTATTTATTTATTTTACTGTACGTATTTGACTCAAATTGGAAACGGTGGTTATATAAGAATTTTTTAACGCAATTTACTCAAATTTTATTTTATTATGATGCATAAATGCGGGATATGCATATAAAGAAATGTTTATACACGAAACAATTTTGACTATTTTAAAAAGGAAACTGTAATTGGACAAGGTTAGATGTATAAATGCGTAAAGTGCTTATAACCGGTGTGCAAAAATTTCGTGGATTGGTTACATTAGTTTCTTTTAACGAATTCTAAACAAAATATCTTTCAATAACTTTTTTCAACTTACTACGATTTTTATTTATTATTTGTCTCGAGGGACAAAACAACGATAATTAAATTTACAAAACAATTATTGAAATTAACTTCTATAATAAATTATTTATGTGATTATTGTATTTTTGATGCACTTTGGGACAAATGCTAAAATGATTTACGTGGATTCTTACCCTACTTATCTTATCCAATTGGATGCCAAACAACGCTTTTACCTAACGCCCCTGTGTTTGAGAAGAACAAACACAAACAGGTAGCAATTCGTGTGTATAATCCGCAAGAACTACACTCTCACTACTTAATTAGGACCTGACTAGAATAGTCACCAGCATCTGTTGAATAGCCTCATTCACTTGATCTCATGAAGTCCAAGAACTCCCTTTCTGACTTTTTGAGTTTAAAGCACAGCCACCAGGTGTTCCGTTAAAAATCCAAATTCACCTCAACCAGTCTCTTAACTGTTCGCATATCACAAAACTCTTTTCCTCACCGGTACCTTTTAACACGATTATTATTACTTTATACGATCTACAACTGTTGCGTTTACTCCATCATCCACTTACGCAATTGCTACCAACACATCCTTCCACACCCACAGTCCCTTAACTTTTTAATCGTTCGCTTAATGCAGGTCTTCAATGATCCGAGACGAAAACCGATGTATCGACTCTTCATCCTAGATTTTATGAAAGCTTTTCGCGTTTCATAAAATCCAGGCTGCCATCGATCCAACGGGCCAAAAACCGTCATAATCCTTAATTTACTCAGCACTACAAGTCCTCACCCATCTTCAACTTTCATCATCTTTCATTTTAGCTGTCACATAAAGTGTACCTCTGACAAAACTTATCTCAAGCACAAGGACACTACCTTTTAAGAGAGCATGCCTCTTGGGCCCTTAACAAATCTAATGCTGAAGTACAAGGACTAATGACTCCCGTGGTACCAGTCAGCCACAACTTTGAAAATCATCTATATTTTTTTTCGACAAAATTGTATGTGTCTTTTTTTTTGAACTAATGATTGAATAGACTTTAACTTATAGATTTTTACTAAAACTTGTTTTAATCTAAATTGATTTCGTTAAATTGAAAGAAATTTGTTGATATGATGAAATCTACTTAACTAAGTATTTTTCCTTAAGGATCAACCAAACAATTTTTAGAGTTGAGGTATTCGAAAAAAAATGCGGAATGAGAACAGGTAAAAACTATTTTCTTCCATTGCCTTTTATAATAAACATTTCGATAAAAATATCTCCACAAAAAACTTAAATATTGTCTGCTCTATTTTTAATTTATTCTTCTTAGAAAAACAAACAATAAAAATCTCTAAATAAATTGTATTATGCTCCTCAAATCATCCGTATAAAATTAAATAATCTGGCGTTTTAAAACTGTTTTACAGATATTTACACAATAAATAAATATTATTTATCAAAAACAATAACAAACAAAAAAATTATTTGCAATTTATTCCTTTTTTTTACAATCAGAGATTATTTATGTTTGAAATGGTTTTATGTTCTATTTAATAATATTTAAATGAATACGCAAATTAAAATTTAAATAAAAAACCCAAAACACCATTTATTTTGAGATTTTATTATTTTTAAATTTTTGGATAACATACAACTGAATTTTTTTTCTGCAACAAGATTCATATCGAATAGAATTAAAATTTTAATCAATTTTGTTTTATTGTTTTACATATCGCACTTGATCAATAAGTAGGTATTAACTCGAAATTTAGAAATTTTCAGCAGAAGCAAAACACTTTTTATTTTATTATTTACAACTACTGACATCAATAACGTTATTTCTTTCAGCTTTATTATTATCCTTAAAATTGGTAAGACACAGAGCCAGCAGCAGTACAATGCTCATAGATAATATAAGTCAACCGTTAGATAATCATTGTGTATCACAATGTATTTGATGTACATCGCTTCTTTATTGCAACATAGTCATATCACAAAACTTCAAACATTTTGAGTTACTTAAGCAAAAATGTTCCTTCATACCTTCTTTATACGTAAAAAAGTACGTATTATATCTCAAACTGAACCGAAGTTGTAGAAAAATATATTTTATTAAATCTGTTTTTAAAGGTACATTTTTAAAACTTTAATCGCATTTTGCCAAATTTGAGGTTTTTGAGATATGACTATTTTGCAATAAATGAGCGATATGTAGATTTTTTTATCTGCCTGTCTGTTTGTATTGAAAATATTTTGATGTTTATGTTAAAACGATTAAATAGATGCATCGATGATTGAATGTCGGGAATGATTTGTAATGTTAAAATCCATAGAAACACAAAAGGACTGATGTCTGGCAAACTGGTGCATGCACTTCAATTTAAATATGTAGTTTTAAAGATTTTATTTCTGGAGGGGGACTTAAAAATATTTAAAAAATTTGATATGGGTATTTTTTTTTTTAAACAATTTTATTAAAACAATTTATCAAATGTGCTTCCCTGAGTTAAATTAAAATTTTTAAAGCATTTTTTTTTTTTATTTAATTTCCTCAATATTTTACGAACTTTTTTAATCTCGTGGCTGATTTGTAATGTTAGAATCCATCGTAACAAATAAGGACTAATATCTGGTAAACTGGTAAATGTACGTAAATAACAAAGCTTTGCAAGTTTTTAATTCCGTTGGGGTTTGTTTTTTTAAATAATTTACAAAAACGTTTACGGTTTTATGATCGATTTGAATTTTTCTCAACTTTTTTTAGATTAAATCGTAAATTTTTAATTAAAATGAAAACACAATAATGGTGTAAATGTTTAACCAGCGGGAGACACTTATAGTCAAATTCTAAGCTCAAAAGAAAGATCAATCCATCCATACTCAAATCAATCCGAAGCGGAAATAATAGCACGATGAGTACGGATTTTCTTAAATCAAGTACAGAAAGATTGATTCAAGTACGGATTTTCAATCGCAAATTACTTAGTTTATCAATTCAATCCTGATTTCGTACTTAAAATAATCCGAAAATGTGAATGATTTAAATTAAATTAAACTAAAATTGAATCGATCTAAAAAAGCGCTTGATTCAAATATTATACAGTTGATTTAATCCCAAATTCGTGCTTGAAAAAAAAACAAAAAAAGAAATTAGAAAGAAAAAGTTATAATGATTGGTTCACTTACCCGTATTACACCTTACAGAATGCTAAAACACTAACATCATGCCCGATACACAGAAAGAAAAACACTCGGGATAAATCAAGTTTTTTGGGATTACTTTAAGTACGAGTCGTACTCAAAAATTCAAGTACGAATAACACTTAAACGTACTCAAAACAATCCTAAATGGGATTACTTTTGAAAATTAATTTCTTTTCAAAGTTTTTTTTTTTTAAATTTGAACTCATGCTACTCATTTAGTTTATATTTTTGGTTAAATATGTACATAAGATTTCTAAAATAAAAACCATATCGGGCATGATGTTGGTGTTATATCATTCTGTAATGTGTAATACGGGTAAGTAAATCAATCATTATCATTTTTTCTTTATAATTTATAATTTATTTTTTTTTTTTTGTTTTTTTCAATCATGAGTTCGGGATAAAATCAACTTTATATTACTTGAATCAAACTCATTTTGAGATTGACTCAATCTTAGTTTTACTTAAATCAATCTCATTTTCGGATTATTTGAGGTACGAGTTCGGATTAAAACAATTTTATAATTTTTGAATGAAGTGCATTTTGAGATTGATTCAATCTTAGTTTTACTTAAATCAATCTCATTTTCGGATTATTTCAAGTACGAAAACGGGATTGAATATGGATAATTTAAGTATTTTGGGATTAAAAATCCGTACTTGAATCAATCTTTCTGTACTTGATTCAAGAAAATCCGTACTCACCGTACTATTATTACCGCTTCGGATTGATTTGAGTACGGATGGATTGATTTTTTTTTTGAGTGTATGGTTTTTACTTTTAAAATCTTATGTACATATTTAACCAAAAATTTAAACTAAATGAGAAGCAAGAGTTCAAATTTACTTTTTAACCCTTTGTGGTACACATGAGTCTGGCCGGTCTTTTTTAATGTCCATAGAAAATTAACACATCCGTTAGCCGGAGGGTTAAACTAAATCTACAACAAACTTTGAAAAACACAAACGTATGCACGCATAAAAGAATGCAATGCTGAGAGATGAGACTAATAAATTTTGTGAGATTAAAACCAGTGATGGCAACTTAGCTATTTTGGGGCTAGGTTTAGCTCTTTTTAATTACTCCCGGCCCGTAATTTTTCTCTATAGCTCTTTTTTTAAAAAAAAGAGCTAACACGAGTTCTTTTAAAACGTGATATTGGAGCGTTTAAAACTTTTTACATCTATCAGTAAATACTTTCGTTTTTAACCTCTTATTTCGTCTTTAGTTCAATTTTATATGTGTACACATTTTTTACTTCGGTCAGAAGTATAGAAAGGCTTGGGAATCAAATCCTGTTCTTAAAAAATGGATTAAACCAACAAATGATCCGTTAAAAGCTTTTTGCAAATATTACAATTCAATTATAAAAGCTTAACATTTTCATTTAGCACGCCATTCGGAGACTCAAAACATAAAAAAGTATGGCGCCATTTAACGATGTTGTACTATCCCAACAAGATATATAATTTTCGTTAGATATTTAGACAGAAACGTAAATTGCACACGCAAATCTTGCTTGATATACACAATTTTTAGCAATGAATAACCTATGCAACGCAAGAGTAAAAATAAACAAAATTGAAACACATAAAAAGTCAAAGTTATGGCCAGAAGAAGAATTTAACACATTTTAAACATTTTATAAGTTTATTTTCAAAAAATTTTTTCTTTCTGCGTATGTACACATCGTCACCTAAAATACGAACCAACGTATTATTATTTTCAATATTATGTGGCTTACGATATTTTAAATTGTTATTTTTTGAAACAAAATAACGTATCAGCAATATACTGCCGGTTTAATAGGGTATTCAAACAATAAAGCGTTGTTCGATTAATCGAATAATTTTGTGCGATTAACTGTCCAAATAATTTAAAATAGCTTTTTTTTTGATTAACGAATAATTCGAATAATTTATGTCGATTAATCGAAATTTTTTTCACACATTTTTAGTTTTTTTCTCTTATGTAAAAAAACAAGCCGGTACGTTTTAAATTTTGTAACAAGTTTTCATATTATTCGTACGTGTATTCTATTTAAGTCAAATTACAATCCTAAAAAGCTTTTATACTTTTACAGTCTTATTCCTGGAAAATATTGTTTACTTGTATCAACATAATTACTGCAGAATGTGTTGTAAATATCAGAAATTACTCAATTTATACTTTTAATTTTTTTAATAGTGCAAATTTATTTACTAAAAATAAATTTGTGTTTTTTTTTTTTTGTAAATTCGCTTTTTATTGAAACTTCAATGCCACTAGTTTAATTTTATTTTGGTCTACCTAAAACGTTCAAATATTCTGTTCTCAAATTTTCGGAATAAAAGAGGGACAATACCGATATAAAGATTTTTCGCAATATTTTTACGTGCTCCCAGATATCATTTTACTAGGCTTTCTGAAAGCCTTTTGATACACTTGCAATTTTTCATTAAATATATTTTTGGAATACCTTTTTTATTTTAATAATAATACTTATGTGTATATTTTTAAGTGGCGAACGTAAGGAAAGATAAAGCCTTGATATTGTTTAAAGTTAAATTTTGAGTGTTTATAATGCTTATTTGCTTTACAGTTTTATTTGTATAATGTTTTTGGCTTTCCTTAAATCTTTGGAAAAAGGTTTACTGATGATGAACCAGTGAAATTCGAATAGAATCTAGCTTTAACTCAACAATAAATTTCAGTGTATTTATCAAAAATAAAAATTGTGATTTAAGCACATCGTAGGAAAATCTTATTAATAATATATTTTTTTGTTTTTCTTAATTTACTGAGAATGGTAGTGCTTTCAATCTCCACTTATGTACTAGTTTAACTATTCCCAGTCTTCATTTTTGTACTAAAACTTATTACATGCATACAAATATCCTTTTCTTCGTTTTTCATGTGTATTTTGGGCGTTGTCAATCTTCATTTAAATTGTATATTTCATCTATGTATTTACTTTTAGATTTCTGATTTTTTTATCTGAATTTATTTTGCTACCGTAAATCAAATGCTCAATTGCTTCATTATCTTCTGGTAAATGGGAGTGTAATAAATGTTTTTAAGGATAATTGCGTATGATAACACATCCATATGTATTTAAGTTTCTTTGTGTATATGTGTTCATGGCTTTGTGTATTAAAAAAGAGATATAAAAAATGAAATGTTTTGATTATTGAGTGAGATGTGATTTAAATGTTTTATGACTTGTTGACATTTTCAATAAAACTAAACAAATACAAAAATACATCAAACGAAAGAAGTATAAGTGCAGTAAATAACTTACATTTGATATTATAAGAAAACTGTATAAATCAGGCTTTAAAAAACTGCAGTCGAAACCAAAAACTGTCGAACAAAAAACAAAGATTTGTGTGCAACTTTTCGCTTTTTGACAGCGACTGTTGTTATTAATTGAATTAGAAGTAAAAGCAACAGTTCGTTTTTTGGCCAATGACAAATTAAGAAGTGGAAGAAACGACAGTTTTTCTACTTTGACTGCAGTTTTTAAACGCTGGTATGGATATATATATATGTATAAATGTCCCTGTAAAAACTTCGCTTACTTTTTCAAAAAGAATAGCTTCCTTTACTAATTATTTAGTAACTTTCTTCCATAACTACTTTTATATCTACTTCTATAACTACTTCTTTCTGGATGTATGTAGGTAAACAAATAATGATTTAAGCTACGGTCACACTTGACAAATATTTGACGAAAAAACGGGACTAACAGGCAAACTAAATAATTATTTCCTTTAATTCCAATATTTATTTTTATTAATATACCACATCTTACTAAAACAGTTTTTTGCTTTGTCAAGTAGTATAATTAGTTTTATTTTATAACATTAAGACCATGTTTAATGTCAATAACTAATAAAAAATGTAGGGGTTATGCTTTTTTGGTCAAATATTTAAAAAATCTGAGCATAGCTTTACATTTGAATGCGTTCATTTTGGGACATCCCTTGTAAAATTCATCGGTTCTTTCAGTAGAACTGTAAATTGTGCTTTAAGTTTTTTCTGATTACTACACATTACACATTTTTTTTAAGCGAAGTTTTAACTGGGATCTTTCAATAGGGGCTTTCGAGCTTTGATAGTTTAAGTGTCGTCTGTCTTATAGACTGTTTCATATTCAGTCTTTTTGGCTTAATCACAAAGAGTAGATAAATCATTCAAAAACATGTGCAAATGTCAGAAGTTAAAACATTTATAAAAAAATTAAAACCGCCACTTATTTTCATCGAAGAAATCATCTTAAGCGATTAGGCCCATTTTTCGATTAAAGCATTAGTCAACAAGTAAAATTAACCCATTTGGGGCGATACGATATGCATTGGAGATCCAAGAGAATACCGCAAAAGTCACTGTTGGATTGGTGTGGATTTAGGGCTGGCGGCGTCAACGATATTAATGACAAATCGGGCATTTTGCACGAGCGACTTAAGGGCATAATATGCTCATGTAGATCTTTTATAAACTGACCACCGAGATCGTAAATTTGACGACTTAGACTTATGCTCGTGGGGTTTTCTTAAGTCGCAGATCAATGCGAATAAATCACAAACTAAAGCGGTCCTCAAAGTTAATATAACCTAAATTATCGGTCAAATTCCGCTTGCTGTATGCATCAAAGTCAGTACATCGAACGATAGCTTCTTTATTACCAATCGTTCCTGGTTTGTCAGCATAGATCAACGATTTAACATACTCCCGTAAAACACGAACAAGTTTGCTAATTGACAGGTCCATTTTTTAAGACAAATCGGTTACCAAACGCTTGACAAAATAATGTTTTCACGCTCTGTATGATATATTGTGTCGTCTGGTTGAAACCATTTCTCCTCCAAGTGATTTGCAATGGCATGAAAATAAAAAAAATATTACGAAATATTTGCTTGTAGCATTCGCTATTTGCGGTTATGCTGGAAGCGGTTTCGGATTCAAAGATAAATGGGCCGTTGACGCTTTCAGGGTGTAATGGAGTCTCATGTGGATTGTGCTCCCTCCAGAAAGGACAATTCTGCTTATTTTCGTACTAGCTTAGCCGGAAATGAGCCTCATCGCTTAAGATGGTTTGACAATAAAGTCTGGTTCAACTTCCAGTTGATTCTCAGTCTACAGCTGTAATTCTTTCACCAGTGGGATCTTATATTGATGCAGGGCAAGAGATTGAGTCAAACATTTTCAAGTAGTGCCAAGTAGAAGCTGAGTTGATGAGAACAGCGTCTGATCGATTAATTCGAGTCCTTTGACACACTCGCGGCAATGACTTCTTCAGTTCGCACGGTACGGGCTCGAGTTGGATGAATATTTCTCAAAAGTCATGAATCGATCCGTGGTTTTGCGCATTAGCTGCTCAGATGGGCGCCTATGAGCACCATAAACTTGAAGAAGAGCCCTATAAGTATGGCGAACTAAGCTCAAATTTAAGGAAATAAATTTCCACGATTTGTAAACGTTGTTTTCGTGTTAGTCTTTACATAATGACTTGCCAACGTATACTGAAAAATGTCAAACACACTTCATTTGCATTACAACTAGTTTCACAGTTATATTTTTTGGAAGTTTAATACGCCTAACAATAACGTTGAAAATCTGCTGCTTCATTTTGTTGTATGTAAAGCAATTAGAATGATTATAGTTAGCAGTAAGATTTTACGTCTCAATCTATAAGAATTAGATTGGTCTTACTTTGCTACGTTAAGGTTACTGTTACTCCCAGCTAACTGAGCCTTTAGTGTAACATTCTTACGTTAAGTTATTTTATTACATGTAAAATCCAAAATACTTTTGTTGGCACTTCATTTTAAATTATTTTTCTAGTAACTATTTTTTAAAGATTCAAGTAGTAGTAAAGAAAATTTTATTGCAAAAATTATTAACAGAATTAATTTAAGTGGCTTGTCAAATTTTATTAAAAATGTGTTATTGACATGTTTCATAAATTTTCTTAAATCATTTTAAATCGAACAAGATTTAACGAGTACTCAAATGATGTAAATTTTTCCTAACCTTTCTAAAGGAACCGAAGTAGCAGGGCCTATAAGTTATTTAACTGCAACTTAAGATAATTTTCTTAATTGGTTTTGATCGTTCATTGTTTTGTCCTATGCTCGCAATTGCTATGCAATTGCATTTGCATTTTTTTTACAAAAATATTTGACATTTCAGTTCCTATGTAAACAAATACAAATTTGGGCATTAAGGCCATTCATTAGCAGTAAAAAATCACAGATAAGCGATCCATGCCACCTGTCATTCTTGTTGTTCAAGAAAAACTTGCTAAGATCTATTCTACAAAATTAATATTTTCTAAGTTATGAAACATAAAATTCTTTTTTTGGTATCGTTTTTTTATCAATACCACCGAATTGGAGGGTGAGAGCATGGAATAATGGAAAACAACTATGCTCCATAGAGTTAACGACAACCCTAATGTCTACAGCTGTATTTTAAATAATAATAAAATCGATATCAATATTTTTCCTATCGATATTTTGAATATTTTAAGATCATCGATAATATCGATAGTACTAACGATAGTTTCCCTGCACTATTGTTAACAGATTAAAAATATAGAGTAAAGAAGCCAATTCTTAACACACAAAAATTTAGAAAGTATAGTGGATTAAGCAAGTAGGGTCATTACAGTATTTGGACGATCATATATCCGCCAAAAAGAGTATGTTGTGATGTTAATATTCACATTAGAGATTTTTGTGCCAAATATTATCTAAATATCTACCACCATAACTATGATTAGTACTATGAGATAGCATAGAAGCGATTATTAAGTTAACTTATTATAAGTGTATTCGTATGGGAGCTGTGGTCAAGTATGGACCGATTCTAATATGCTGATGCTGATTAATGTAGGTTGCAACAAAATATTTTTAGACTTAATTAATCCCAAATGTCTATAAAACAAAATTTTTAATGGGCACAAAACCCTATTCCGGAAAGAAGTTTGCATGTGGACTTTGAAAAATAAATAACCGCTTCTCCGCTTTTGAAAAGACCTTGTGACAGTAAACTCATATGTGCCAAATTTGATAAAATTATTTCCAAAATTGCGACCTGTAACTTGCGCACAGGCAACCAGCCAGCCTGATAAAAGGACGGACCTCGTTAGATGGATTTTGAAATTGATACTGTGGCATTTTGACAAAACATCTCAAGTCAAATTTAAAAAGTTGCAAAAATGTTATTAATCATACGAATTTTCATTCAAAAAACATTTTCGTTTACGTTTTTAAAATTTTGTATTATAAACGAAATTTTTCTTTAATTTTGGTTTAATTTATTATGTGATAAACACTTTTTTCAAGTCCTTAAGCAATTCTCATGCCCGAAATTTCTACAAAAAGAAATCTAGCTGTTCATAGAAATCTATGGTGTAAAAGCTCTCATATTTTAAAGGAAAACTGAAGGTAAAAACACGTAGGCAAAACAAACGTTGAAATAGGTAAAGATAACTGTTAGGTACGAACACGACCAGCTTTATTTTTGTAGAAATTACGGGTATCAGTCAAATTCTTTTAAAAAGACACTTGGTTTTACAAGACTCAACAGAAAGGAGATTCTTTGATGTGAAATAGTTTTTCGTCCTTTTTCCAATTTAAAATTAACAAAATCGTTATTTTAAGCCCTTTAGAACTTACTAAACGAGTTAGCTGTCAAACGCTACATTCTGGTAAACAATCACGATTAGAAAACACGGTTGAATAACGCCACCAACAAATTCTAGTTTACTTTGAAGATCAGTCATCGACTCACGCAACCTATAGACGCCACATTGAGTTCGGCGATGAGGCTCATTTATGGCCTAATTGGTTTGTAAATAAACAATATTACCGCATGTGGAATAAGACCAAAGCAGAACAGATTCTACTGACTTCATTACATGCAGAAAAATGCAGCGTTTGGTTAGGTTAATTCAAATTTTAAGATTCGGGCGATCGCAACCATCGACTATTGAAATCAAAATTAGCTAAAGTTCATTTCGTGAAATGGGGGCCCAAATGCCTCGTTCTTTTGCACTCATTTTGCATTACCATTATATTAATCAAAAAGGCTTTAAGTGCTAAATTAATGCCTAACCTCTTATTTTAACAATTTTAATGTACTAGTTTTTGCACTTCATAATTTCTTGTCAAACTAGTGCAGTAATATATAGGGTAGCGCATATGTAACGTTATGATCGCAAAAAGCCAAAGTAAGTCCAGCTGTGGCTCCAACTTGTTGAAACCACAATTCTGGATTGTTTTCTACTTCGGGCTTAAAAAAACTTTTAATCATTGTCCCATAATAAATGCCATTCGCATTAACCGCAACATGATTATCGTTTGCGAATATTTTTTCTTAAGTTATTCAACACCATACTTTAAAGCTAATTGGGTGCATTTGCTATTTAACCATTGTTCTCGGATTTTGTGGAGGTAACTATTGAGTTGAAAATGGGTCCCTTGGTTTATTATTTGATAAAACTTTTGTGTCTGTTTAATCAAATGCTGACTTTTAAAATAAAATTTAACAACTTCGTTTCTTTGTTCTGTGCTCAATCCTTCTTTTAAAGTTAATGCTGAAGAAAAACTTTAAGAAAAATGTTATTCATTTAATAAATCAGTACGTTCATTATGCGCCGTCCTTTATTTAAATACCGCTAAAGTATATACCGATGAATGCACTACTTCTGTGTTATTTTTCAAACACTTCATAAATAGCGATTATTGCAGCATTATCACTAGAAATAGTGAACATTTTTTATCTATATATATAAAATTGTAACGTTACTGATTCATCATCGCACAGCCTAAACGCGTGAAGCTAAAAACTTGAAATTTGGACCAGAGATTGGAAATTCGAATGTCTAGGGGGTGAAAAAGAGTAATAACGCGAAAATTAGGTAACCTTATATCTCTAAAACTAAAAGAGATACCAAAAATATGTAATACTTATCGTTGTTCTTTAGAAAAATATGCGGACAGGTGTCTGGTACTTTTTTGAAATTCAGCCCTATTATGGAGTAAACGGGTAAAGCCTGAATTTTTGTATTTTTTTGACACCCCGTCTATCTTTTGAACCAATAAACATAGAAACAAAGTTTCTACTACATTCAAAACTTATCAAAAAAAATACGAATACAAACTTTTTTTGGTACTTTTTTACAAAATATTTTTCTCCATTCATTGACACATTCGTACTTAATTATGGGCTGCCACTACAATACTGAAATTTTTGATACTTTAATTGGGGGAAAAATAGTACCAAAAAGAGGAAATACGGACATTTTGATTTTTTACTTTAGCCTTTCGGTTCTACAAAAGGTATTTTTTAATTTTCTTAAAACATAAGATTCAACATGCAATGGCCTGAGTGAATGAGAATCTGTAAGAGGGCTTTTTGGAACTACAAAGTATATCCCCCTTCTTTGTAATGTAATTGAATTTAAACAAGTTAAAACCTAGAAAAATAAACTTTGGCATACAGATATGTACACGAAGAAAAAGGAGACGCTAACGAAATGGTGGGTTAAATGCTAGTGCAATATAATTGAATTATTACTTGATCATATTGTTAAGAGAAACCTTAATTAGTACTTGAAAATTGTTTGATCATGTAACACAAACAAGGAAAGCCCATAACCATTCTGAGCAGTGTTCGAAAATAAACACTTAATATCGCTCCTTTGTGTTTAGTTCGTTAGATTTGCTGAAAACACAATCGCTAATAGTGTTTGTGTAAAAAATAATTAAAAAACAACGTTTCCCTGTTTGTCATCTTTCGAACACAAAAATTATACTGTTTATATCAAACTCAACAAAAGCTGAGAACATTTAATTCCGTTCGGTTTTTTTTTAACCACAAACTCCATTGTGCTCGGTTCGGCTCATTAGTGTTCGTCCCTTTAAGCTGGTAAAAAAAACCAAACATTTTTTACAAGAACAAAATACACAAACGAAAAAAAACACAAAAAGCCAGCAAAAGAATTTTACACAAACAAAATATATACACAATACACACAAGCTGTTCGTGCTGTGGTCGTTGCTAAAAATGTTTGTTTGCTCATTTCTTTATCAGCGTAAAATAAAAAACACTATAGAACATTAAAATATAATGCTTGTCTACAGTATCACTACAATTGTTCAGTTTTTTAACGAAGAACAGAACACTTTATATTGTTCGGCTCTTTCTTGAAAAAAGCTAAAAATGGTATTAAGGGTAGTGTTCGTCTACACAAACGCTAAAAAAATAGATATCGTTCCTGGGTGGTTGAGCCGAATGCTAAATAATGTACTGTTTATTTTTGAACACTGATTTATTCACTAGATAATGAACAATTTTTAGTTGTGTCATTTTTCATGATGTTTTATTTGCACAAGTTACCGAAATATTTTAAGTTATGTCACTTTAGCTGAATTCACACTTTTTCCAAACTCTAAACTGACACAAGTCTAATAAATATAAACTCCGACAAAGATTTATTTTATTAAAAGTGTCACAATTGGAATTAAGACTTTTTATCACTTATCAGTAGGGATCTTCCACCACCTAATTTGGAAGCTTTGGCTCTTTCCGTTCTCTAGATATACAGAAATGTATAATGTCTAGGTGAGGGAGGTGCCAATCTCACTTCTCCAATCCCGACCATATTTTTTAAAAGGATGTGTATAAATAACCCAGTTATATATACCAAATTTTGAAAATGTTTATCTTACCGTTCTTAAGATACAAATAAATCAGTTATGTGCCATGTCCACTTCTTCAATCCCGCCCACACTTTGTTGGATGTTGTCTATTGATAACGAATATGCTTTTACCCAGTTCGAGAACTTTGGCTCATGTCGTTTTCCAGATAAACAAAAATCTGTAATGTCCTTGTTTTGTAAAAAATGCCTCAGCCATTTATGAACCGATCTGCCTTATTTTAAATAGCAGAAAATACAGGAGCAAATTTAACAGAAATGTATAAGAACAGAGTCCTTATCATATCTGGGGTCTTCGGAAAACCCATTTCAACAGACAGACGGACATAAGTAAATCCACTTTGCTACTCATTAGTACCCAGAATATATATTAATTGTATAGGGTCTTAGATCAATATTGTAGAAATTACAAACGAAATGTCAAAAAAAACCTTTTGCTTCGGTGAACGGTTTAAAAGGCCTTTCAAATCGGTAAACTTTACTTAAAATTTTTAAAAAGTTCATTTTCGAGTTTGAATTCGAATTGCGCCCATATAAATCTTATTCCTGATCAATACTTTTATGTACAAAAAGTCCACATATAATAAATTGTTAGCAATAACATTACAGTTGCAAAACTAATTTGTATAAACATAAAGCGAAAAAAATCAAGAGTTTTATTATTTTAAAAGGTTCGTTCATAATTCACAACAGCTTCAATGATAAGTTATACTTATATGCCTTAAAAATATAAACATGCGTCCTTGTCCTTGGTGAAGGATCTGACAAATTCTGCACAGCCGAATTTAATGTTTTAACTTTTTCAAACTTATCATTTTGGTCAGCCAACAATTACAAATAACTTTTTAAATTTTATCGACAATTTGTGTTTTGTTTTTTTAACTTTTTACGAGTATCCAAAAATTTAGAAAACATTTAATCACCCAAATAAAATAAATACTAAAGTTTATTTTATACTTTTCTCTAATGTCTGCTGGCATAAATTGAAATAATGGCACGTGTTGTTGGGCATTTTTCCGAATTTGTAGCATTAATTTGAAACATAAATTTTCTGTTGAAAAAAACCCACGTACTGCTTTAAGTGTAAAACAACATGCATGGAAAATAAATATTTTGCAAAATATTTGTAAAAATGCAATAATAATGTAAAAATGGTTGTAAGAGTAAGAGTTGGTAACAGGGAAAACATAAATTTAGCCAAAATGTTTTTTACTCGTGTGCTAAATAAAATTGTTGAACTCTAAATAAATGTGTTTAGAATTTATTGAAATACATATTTGTTGGAAACAGTGGTTTTAAAGAAAGCTTATGGTGTATATTAAAATCCGGTATTTTTGGAAAAGATTCAGCAGTTATTGTGCAATTTTACTACAATATAATTTTAACCAGGGTACGCTTTGACGTTCTTTCATATTTCTCGCAACATATGGATTTTGCTCCAAAAGAACTGCTAGAACAAAATGTTATTCGGACAGAGAAACTTCTCGACAATTATGTTTCAAAATAACACTTGTTGGATTATAACTATTGTTTTATTAATAAAGTGAAGGTGTTTCATTAGATTTTAGTTCTTTTTCCTCAAAAATAAATTTCAGTGTATTTAGCAAATATGAAAAACTGGGAATTTAGCAAGTCATACGGAAATCGTATTCATAATAAACGAAATCTATTTAATTTGATTTTATACGCCTATAAGGATATTTTGCATGTCACGTTAAGTTGAGAGAGTCAACTTTACACCATATCCTCACCCAGAGGCCACTATGGTTCAATTTGATGCCTTAGTTCGTTAGAGCACGCAAAGAAAAAACATGGTTGTGGTAAACATATTCTAAGAGCAACATATTATGATAAGATTCATGATTGTAGTCACCATATTACGATTGTTATTATATCATATTATGACCAAATATGTTCGTAATATTACATCATAATATTTTTCCCTTAATCATATTGTTATCCTGTTAATCATAAAACGTTAAGAAGTTATAATATTACTGTCATGGTAATCATAATAAGTTAAGAAGTAATCATATTATTGTTATGGCAATCATAATAAGATAAGAAGTAATCATATTGTTGTCATGGTAACACTAATAAGTTAAGAAGTAATCATATTACTGTCATGGCAATCATAATAAGTTTAGAAGTAATCATATTATTGTTATGGCAATCATAATAAGTTTAGAAGTTATCATATTATTGTCATGACAATCATAATAAGTTTAGAAGTAATCATATTATTGTCATGGCAATCATAATTAGTTTAGAAGTAATCATATTATTGTTATGGCAATCATAATAAGTTTAGAAGTTATCATATTATTGTCATGACAATCATAATAAGTTTAGAAGTAATCATATTATTGTCATGGCAATCATAATAAGTTTAGAAGTAATCATATTATGATGCAAAGTGATATGAACTGTTAAACATAAATTTTTTACATCATAATATGATACAACTTTAAACATAATATTTTTATTGGAAAAAAATACTTATGATAAAATAAAAAACATAATATAGTTACTGTAATCTTTTTGTCGAAGGTCGCAATTATTTATAAATTATTTTATGGAGTTTTCATTATTTTTCTCTTAAAATAACGCAAAACTTACCAGTAATGGTTAATATTTTGCACCAATATTTCACAAATTTTTCCACCACTTTAAGATTATTAAAATTTTTTAGCAAAGATATTTAATTTTGTGTCACTACAACCCTTTTTAATGTTTTTTCTTTATTTTTTTTTAATTTCTTGTTTATTTTAATGGTTATTTTGTTATTTCTTTTTTAATATTTTTCTTTATTTTTTTTTAATTTCTTGTTTATTTTAATGGTTATTTTTTTATTATTTAGCCACTCACTAACAAATAATTCGATATGTTTATGTAAAACACGACACAACTGATACAAAATTATTTTACAAATGGCGATACCAAAATATTTTTAGAGTAACGATATTTTGATTGCATCTTAAACTTATTATGATAAATGTATATAAAGTTATCATGTAATGGCTATTAAATATCATGTTATGGCTGTGAGTAATATAATATGTTTTGAAAGTTATCATAATTTAGTTGTTAGAAAAATAATTATTTTTCGGTCAACAATACTCAAATTTATAATTGCGATAAACATTAATATGTTTACAGTAACTATAATATTGCTGATATTTAATAAAAATAACAATTATTTGTGTACAACAACAATATATTGTTACAATAAACACAGTGTGGTTGCCGTAACCATGCCCAACCATATTTTTTCTCTGCGTGAGGAGACCAACAAGTTAAGTGAAATAAAAAGTGAAAGAATAAAGTGGTGAAAGAGAAGAAATTGGACTAAAAAGAAAAACAACTCAACTAAACAAAACCAAACCCAGCCTTGTGTTGCGCATATTTTACGAATCCCGTTAGATTACACAGTTCAACACATGATTTCGGAACTCAAGTCTGATAATTGCTTATGAAAGAAGACCCAAAAAGAAGAACTTCTGCATCATGGTACCTCAATTAATAATTTAAAAATTAATTTGAAGTAAGTTAGTATCGTATAGAGGAAGTTGTCACGCTTTAGGCTCTTTTGTTTGTCATAAGAATTACAATTCCTTTAATCTGTTCATACAACGTTTCTCTACATAAGCAAAAGTTTCGCAGTTATAAATAAATGTATGAAAAAAAGCCCGAGACATTCACCAATTCGCCTAAGAATTTACTATTTAGCCAGCTCAGCATGCTATTCTGCAGCCTGGGACAGTGACACAAAATGTGCGCAACTGTCTCCAGCTCCTTCGGGCCCTTACAAAACCCGCACATATCCCACAGGTGAGACCACCTCCATATCGCCATCCTGCCTATCATACAGTTGCCCGTGATAATACCGATCATGGTTTTAACACAGGCCCTATTTTTTGCCCAGCAGCGCATTCGAGTTTGACTTACACGGCAGTCCGTTCGGTTTTTATTCAATATGACGTAATCCCAGCGGTGATGAATTGACTTTCGACTTGCTTGAACCATAAAGCTGGATTTCTTTTCTTAAACGGCGGAACCTTAATGGAAACTCGTGGTATTTCCTTGCTTTGTGGTGAAAGTGATGCAAAATCATCTCCAGAGCTGTTGGCAGACATGGTTTCAACTCTCGGGGTTACCAAATTTTAGTGATTATTGAAGTTAAATACAACTAATTTAGCTCAAGCACTAAATTCCAATTAATAAAAAATAATAATGGTTTTTTTAATTAAACAATTTCAACAGGAATAACAAATATTTTAAAAACTTAAGGAAAATTAAACTTGAAAATCAATGCCAAGGCGAATTCAACTACCGGTGGTGTCGGAACTGCAACAATCCAAAAACAACAGAAACAATATAGGGTTTTTTGCATTGCATTGTTAGTGCTTACAGCTCGAAATGGCAACCATTCTTAGCAAAACACTAATAAGTCAAAACAAATTAACTCGAATTGTCAAAATCAGATGCCGTTTCGACGCCAGCGAGAAAAGGGAAAAAACGGGTTTGGACTTAAAAGTGGATTCTGGTACCTTAAAGGGTGTAGATGTGCTTTTTGAAAACTTGATGTTCACACACTAGGTCCCTTTTCTCGGAGAAGGTCACATATGTATATGAAATAAGTTCACCACAGATATTTTGTAAATCCATTGACATTTATAAATAAATTAAAAAAAAATTATTTTTTTTTTGGATTTTGCAACATGTAGTCGTTCTAAGTTATGATGTAATTCAACAACTTCATGTCTGGTTTTATATTCCGGGCGTTTTGCAGCAAGAGGCATCCTGTTATTGCCTGGCTGTATTCCTACAGCTTATAATTGATAGGACCTCTCTTCGTTAATTTGGCAGGCTTAGCGATCTTACA
The DNA here is from genome assembly GCA_949318255.1 of Pollenia labialis. NCBI lineage: Eukaryota > Metazoa > Arthropoda > Insecta > Diptera > Polleniidae > Pollenia > Pollenia labialis. Next base: position 137,895,147 of record OX439139.1, on the reverse strand, counting down.
ATAAGATTTCTGGCACTTCCGTTGTTATAATGAATCCAGTTCTCATTGCTAATAACCAGTTAATAGAAAACTTACTTCTTTAAATATCATTCCAACAGACTATCGGACACGCAAGATTACTTTAACTCGTAAGATACCTAATTTTCTTAACATCGGATGCAATCTGCTGCTTGTAAGCAGCATCTAGTGGTTTTGCCAGTTTTTTTTTATTTATAACAATCTACGTGAGGTAATTCCTTCAACTTATTACTTTTAAACAAATTTTCCGGACGGACGGTCTATTTCTTGCGCTACAAATCACCACATTTGATGCTCTGCTGGCAAATACTTTTTCATTTTCGGAAAAAAAACTTTGTTGTTTACATTATTTCGTTCAATGATTAAGTAAGAATAAATGACGGATGATTAAACTCAAAAATGCGATACAAATTTTTAATTTTTTTGTTATCTTAACTACTGTAATGAAATATTTGCACTTCACTGCATACCAGTTTATTCGAAGTAGTGCAAAAAATAATGCTGTTGTGTGTATTTCACTTCTGTTCCTGTTATCACTAATTAATGTAAATTACTGCATTCGAAACACGAATCTTATTACGATATTAGTTTTTGGCGTTTTCTGCTTCAGACACATACACAAATACGAGTACTGTTCACGCAAAAGTATGGTTGCGAGAATGTCCTGTAGATCGCAAACTGTTTCTGAACCAGTTGTTTTTTTTTTTAGGTACCACTCAAGACGAATTTATTATAAGGTGGCGCCACCTGTACAAGAACAACAATATAAGAAGCAGAAATTGTAAAAAAGTCTGTTCAGCGCAAGTAAAATTGTTAGTAAATTACAAATTCACTTGCACACACGTTTTTGCATGAAAAAAATTTTTTTTTTGTTAACCAATTTTTTTACATTAAAATTGTAGTTTGTTAATAAAATTTGAAAAATCACACCTCCAAAAATTCTAATAATTCGCCTTTGTACCACTATTTTTCTTTAAAAGTTGTGTTTTCAGATATTTTTTTAATATCAGTATTCCAATTTTTTTTCATAAGGCGGATTTATTCATTTATGTCCAGAGTTTTTTTTTTAATGTAAAAATGTGTATATGTATGTATATATGGATATTTCCACAGAAAAGTGTTGTTGTATTTTGGTGTATATCGCAATTTAGTGAAAGAGAAGTGAAATGCGCATAGGAATAGCTTATCCCGACAACAATATATTTCAGTGTTTTTATCAAGAATAAAAATTGGAAATGAAGCACGACAAACTAAATTTTGTATTCCCAAAAGTTACTTTGAGAGAAGAACAATTTTAACAACATGGGTCTAAAATACAAGATAAAATACCAGTTGGCGTAATGTGACACTTCTGTAGCAGTGCCCATATGTAAAAAGGTTAATTTTGTGTGGAGTTCGGAATGAGTGGGTGAATCCACATTTACTGTCGCAATATCAGCACTGGCATTCCCATACAAATTTAACATAATTTGTTTCTGAATGGGATCGTCGCTGAGATAAATGATTTTTTTCTATTTTGGTTTTCTCATTTTCTGATTTAATGTCATTTTCCCACCGAGAAGTCCAGCAATTATAAATGTTAATACGAGTATTTTATTTGCTTTGTTGTAAAAGAGTTTTAAGTTATATGTCGTTGCGTTTGCTGTCGCTATTTGGTTTTTTATTTATTTTTGATTTTCCTCTAAAAGATGCTACTCGTCCTTTGGCCAGCCTGGTGGTGTTTCCTTTTGGAAATTTATATGTTGTGTAATTCCTTAAAGGACACTTTTGAGAAATTTTTTATGAAAAATCTTTATAAGAGTTTTCCCTATAGAAAACATTTAAAGGATTTTTCTCTATAGAAATTATAAGGTGGTGCCAACTTTACAAGAACAACAACATGAGAAGCAGAGATTGTTTAAGGCCATAATTCTGTAAAACGCAACCGCAACGCAAAAACAAAATAATAAAAAAAAATGTAATTTTTTTGTTGTTGTTTTCCACAGAAATTCATATTGAAGTTTGATTTTAATGTTATTTTTGGCGTTGCGGTTGCGCTTTACAGAATAAGGGCCTAAAACTCTATTCAGCGCAAGTAAAATGATAAGTTAATTACAAATTTGGTTAACAATTCACTTGCATACAAGTTTTTTACATGAATTTTTTTTTACCATTTTTTTTACATAAAAATTGTAGTTTGTTAAAAAAATTTTAAAAATCGTACACCTTAAAAATTCTAATTAATTCGCCTTGGTAACAATTTTTTGCTTTAAAATTTATGTTTTCAGATATTTGAATACTTTTTTCTTAAGTGGGATTCACCTAATTGTTTTAAGCAAAACATGTATCAGGAAATTTTTTAAATGTAAGAATGTGCATATGTTTGTATACATGAATGAATTTTGCTTTTATGCGGACTTTGGAACAAATAGGTGAATCCGCTTCAGTGTCGCAACAGCATTCCCACACACAATTTACATAATTTGCTTGTAAATGGCATTTAATTTTCGTCATTTTTTTTAACGAGAATTCCAGCAAGAAAAATATGTTCATTAAAAAACACAATTTGTAAAATTGTCTCTATAGAAAACATTTAAAGGAGTTTTTTGTATACAGAACTTCCATAAGAGTTCTGTTTTAGAAATTTTTGTAAATATTTTTTCTAATGATAACTAGTATAAAAGTTTTTTCAATAAAAAGTGTTGCAGGTGTTATTAATTCTTTCGAGAACTAAAACCTTTTGTACGTGTTTGAATCGACCTTATGACCCAGAACTGCTGGGTAACTTAGATAGTCATAAGCAACGTGAGCAAAACACAGCTTGCATTTTGAGTCAAGCAAAGTACTTCTGCATTATGACGTAAGTTATAATGAGGAATAACACTTTCATTCATATTTTGCCTGTTTTTGCTATGCATGCTCAAATTTTCACTTTTCCCATTTAACATTCTTCAGCACAAAACACAGAAACTTTTAACCCAATTTAAAAAACTTCTTTAAAATTGTTTCTAATGTATTTCCTCTAGTCGTTGATGACTTTTCTTTAAAACTAATACGATTTTTAAACGATGATGGTTTTTTTTACTAAAAAATATAGATAAAATATATTAAACATAAAATTTTTTGTTGAACAAAGTTTGTTTTAAAAAAACATTTTTGTATGCTTGAAATTTTCTTTACCCAGGTGTGCGTGCCACTAGCTTTAAATTGTCTTAGCGATTTATTTATGTATTACTATTATAATAGAACAAGTTGTAAAGTTTTGTTCACACTTACCAAATTTTTGGCGAATAAGTCCAAAAAAAAAAGCGTGAGCATTAAATTGCTGAATCTTTAACTTTTTGTTTTTTAAAAATGTTTATTGTCCGTTTACACTGCAACGAAATCTAGTACTTCGTTTCGCTTAACTTACATTTAAAACAAAAAAAATTTAGTTTTAATGCAATACTTCAATTTTTATACACTTTTTTTTAATTCACAAAAGCTTATAAGAAAAATTTCAAAGTCAAAGTTTACACTATAAAAGTTTTCGTGTCAGAAAGTCTGAAAACTTTCATAACTTGAACCGAGACTAACGGAGTGTAAACGGATTTACAAAATAGCCGCATGAATATAAAAATTATTTTACTCAATAATTAAAATGGGTAGGCATTAACAATTTTTTGCATCTACTGGGTCATTGGTTGCTTTGAGTTCTTAAGAAACAACAAATAACGAATTGTTGTTAAATGAAACAAACAATTTCCAGTACACAGAAAAAAATATCAAAAGATATTTAGTAATTAAAGAAAATTTGTTAAAATATTTCATATATTTTTAACAATTTTCTTAATTAACATGTTTGTAAATTGTCATATTAACCATTTCTTTCATATGTAGAAAATTAATAAGAAAAAATAATTTTGTGTCAAAAAATTAAAAATAAAAAAAAAAAAAAATCTGGATTTCCGATCTGAAATCTTTAAAAGAATAAACGATATAATGATTATAGCGAAATTTAATCAATCTATACGGTAAGTAACGTTATAATCTGATGTTTTATAAATACATTTTTACCATTCTTTTATAAATTATAGATTCTGGAATATTACTGATGGTGCCAAGATTCCGTTTTGTGATGATGTATGAACCTCCCAGTGCATCCAGGTCTTAATTTGTGACTTAAATAGATTATAATGTTATTAGTGATGTTATTAAATATGCATATGTATTTTACTAAAAAAAAATAATTAAAACAAATTTTAATTGCATCTTTTTTTTACTTAGTTAGCAACAAATTATTTTGTTAACAATAAAAAATTATATTTAACTGTTAACAAATATTTCATTCAATATTACAAACTCATTGTTAAGTTAAAAATATTTGTTGAGTTTTAACAATTTTAATTAACAAAATAATTTTTTGTATTAACAAATTAAGTTGTTGGTGCCTTTTCAATTAAAAAGTTAATTGTATTGACGAATATGATATTTAATATGACAATTGATTTGTCGTAATTTTTTTCTGTGTAGTTTTGCTCCACACAAGTAATAGCAATCTTAAGGAATGTAAATTAAACAAGTAAGAGTGTTATATTCGGCTGTGCCGAATCTTATATACCCTTCACCATTGTGCGAGCCGAACACAGAGCAGCTAGACAAAAACTAAAATTTTTTATTAACATACACATTTACAATACTAAAGACTTCATTATAAATTTAATTTAAAAAGCAAAAACTGGTTAACATTTTTTAAATCGTTCACAGAAAAAAATAACAAAAGTTATTTAGTAATTCAACAATTCATTAATTAACATGCTTGTAAATTGTCATATTAACAATTTGTTTCATTTGTAGAAAATTAATAAGTATATCATAGAAAAAAATAATGTTGTGAAAAAAAATTAAAAATATAGAATAAAAAAAATCTGGATTTTCGATCTAAAATCTGAAAGAGAATAAACGATATGCTGATTATTGCGAAATTTAATTAATCTATACGGTAATTAACGTTATTATCTAATGATTTATTAAGAAATTTAAACCATTCTTTTATAAATTTTAGATTTTGAAATATTACTGATAATGGCGCCAATATTCCTTTTTGTGCTGATGTGTACACCTCCCAGTGCATCCAGATGCCGTATACCGTAATTCGCTAAAGCTAAATCTCTATCGCTAAAAATCTATAAAGTTGATTTAGCGATTTTTGGCTACGAATGCAATTCTGTAACGTGCATTTCTAAGTTTGGCTATGCCTTAAAAATTTAATTCGCCGCAATTTAAGCTTATAATGTCATGGCTAATATTTTTAAATTTTGTATTCTCTAAGGCATTTTAGCGATCGAAATTAAGCTTTAGCTGAGCGAATTACAGAATACGGCTGCAGGTCTAAATTTGTGGCTTAAATAAATTATAATGTTATTAGTGATGTTATTTAATTTTGCTAAAACAAATAATAAAAACAACTTTTAATTACATCTATTTTTTCAAATTAGTTAGCAACAAAATATTTTGTTAATAAAAAATTATATTTAATTATAATTAGTATTGTGGTAATTTTTAAAAATTATATTTAATTGTTAACAAATATTTTATTCAATATTACAAACTCATTGTTAAAAATATTTGTTGAATTTTAACAATTTTCATTAACAACATAGTTTTTTGTATTTACAAATTCAGTTGTTGGTGCCTTTTCAATTAAAAAATTAATTGTATTGACGAATTTGATATTCAATATGACAATTGATTTGTCGTAATTTTTTTCTGTGTAGCATACGTAAACAATTACAAAAAGGGGGTGGGGAAGAAGAGAGGGACATCGTTAGGGTATAGAAAGAGTAATTTTTGGGATTTCAGTATTTTGATTATAACTCAGCCATTTTTCAACCGAATTGACAGATTTATATACCGACGTGTTTAAGAAGAAATTTACCATTTACTAGTGTTTCAGAAAATATTTTCAACTAAAGATTTCCGATCTTTTGATATTTAAGGGATAAAGTTCATATGACAGTCCAAAAATTCAGGTTTTTATATAATTTTTTATATTTTTTGTATGGGAGGTACCACGCCTACTTATCGAATCCCACCCATATTTTATGGGATACTGTGTATAGATAACCTAAATGTGTGTACCTAATTTGGAAACTTTGGCTTTTGCCGTTCTCCAGATATACAGAAAAAGTAATAAAAATACAACAACAACAAGGAATTTTGGGAAAAAATTAGAGATAGTCGTGATTTTTTGCTTATATCTCAGCCATTTTTGGACCGATCTGACTGAATTCCAGTAGCAAAATCATAATAAGAATACCTGACAGAAATATGTACCGACGAAGGTCCCATCATATCTTAGGGTTTCGGAAACCACATGTCAACAGACAGACGGACAGACGGACGGGCGGACAACCGGATTTGAGCTTCCCTTCTCATAAGGATCCAGAATATATATACTTTATGGGGTCTAACATCAAGATTTTAGAAATTACAAACGGAATGAAAAAGTTATATATACCCTTTTACCTTCGGTGAAGTGTATAAAAAAACGAAAATACTTTAAGTTCTTTTATAAGTTTAAAGATGTTTTCTTGTAATTTTGTTTCCGAAAAATATTGGTAAAATTTTTTAGTCAGTCTGCATTATTATTTTTACAAAGTTCTACACATTCAACAATATATTGTTGTTAGAATACAAATATAACAAGAAAATACAATTATTTATTTTATTTATTTTTTGTTTTATTAATTTATTCTTCCTGTTTTCTTTACATTTTCTATTTTTTCTTGTTGTATCCTGACCCACATAGTCATGGTGTATTTACTGCAAGTTGACAACCCTTAAGATATTTATAACAAAACTTTGTTTAATGCTCATGTTTTTTTACATTTTTTTTTTTTTTTTTTGTTAGAAGTATTTGAGTTTTTTTTTTTTGCTTATAGTTTTTGTAATATACATACATATTTATTCTTTTCTTTTGATGGTAAATTAAATATATTATTTTGTTTTTTTAACTTGAAGTTGAAATACTAAATACATAAGTGTATTTAAAACAAAAAATATTTCTTGAAATAAAATTTTAATAAAATATAAAAATGCAGAATTTCTAATTGTAATAAAAAAATTAAATTATAATTTAAAACAACAAGAAAATAAAATTTAAAATTAACACAATTTGAAATAAATTTTACACACAGACCCTAAAGAAATTGTGGCTTTTATGTAAAAACCAAACAAATGAAAACGTAAAAAACTTTTAAATTGGGACATACAACATTAATTACTTGAGTGTCATTAACAACTTTAAATGTACAACTTCTTTGTTTGTGTTTGTTTCTTCTAAAAAACTTTCGTTAATTGCTCATCTTTTGGCAGAGGAACATATTAAAATTCAATAAAAAAAAAGTAAAAGATACAAATACAAGTACAAGTACGCAAAGAATTAAATATTTTGTAAAAAAGCAAAAATTTTCTTTGTATTCTTAGTTTTTTATAAGACCTAATTAATAAATAAACCAGTAACCATGTTCTGTAACTTTGGTGCGAACTTCTCGCATCGAAAAGATGTGAAACAAAATATTCCATCGTTTTTCGAAAAGTGAGAAAAAACTTTGTCTGTAACACTTGTCGAAAACTATCAAAAGAGATTACGTCGTTACGTTATAACTGTCATAACATTGCACCCGAAGCCGATATTACATTGCAGACGTTGAGAACGCCAGTCACATATCGTTGACGGCGACAAAAATTTACTAAAATTGAAAATTTTTTAACGACGGCGGCGAAAATACAACCGTCGGCTATACCAAATAATATAAAGTGCGACTTTAATGTTTGTTGTTTGCAAACGAGCTTTGAAAAAATTCGTATATTTTGTAAAAATGTTAAAAGCAAAATAATTAAACAATGGAAAAATGTGCCAAGAACAAAATATTATTATTATTACAATTCTTTGCATTTTAATTTTTAATTGTTTTTTAGTGTTCACATTTTTTCTCGCCCCATTTTTATTCGTGAGTCTTTTGACAGTTCAAAGCGGGAACTTTTCTCACAAAAATGTAACAGATACACTTTTTCTGTAAATTGGCGAGTAATTTCCTTACGTGACAACTAGTGCTCGCCAAAAAAAAGTGAGAGAAACAGTTTAGTAAGAAAAACAGCTGTTTATTTCAATTTATGGCATTTTTGTTTCATTTCACACATTTAAATCGAGAGTTACAGAACATGGCCACAGTTCTGGCTTCAGCGTCGCACTGGGTGCCAAGCATTAAAAGATTTTTATCTTACTAATAATAACTTCTGCTATTAAAAATATCTTTAAATAAAAAATAGTAATTCGAAAAATATTGCATTGTTTCTGTTAGGTTAAGTTTACTGGTCAGCCATCAACAAGACTGATCACTAGGGTCCATCAGTGATCCCTTTGTTATAACCAGTGCCAATCGCCATCCTACAGAGCTGTTACTCAATGGACATCGCTGCAGAAAACAAGAATTCATCTTCCTTGTGAAGAGAAGGAGCCACCTTAGTGTTATTTTAGATCATTGTCTTTCCAGAGCTTTTGGAAACCCACTGATGGGCTAGAAAGCTAAAAATTGGCATGCATATAGTAATACACCTAGGCCAAATCCTAACGTAGCCGGATTTTTGGCTGGTTTTATTAGTATTGTGGTTATTTTGTTTTACTGTTCTATGGTTTTTAATCTAAGTTTTGATATTTTAATTAGGCTTAAGTTCATCAAATTTAATTTTCATTAAATTATTTTTATGAAGATAGGAATTTTACAACATGAAATTAATTAAAATTTTTTGATAATTTTTCATTCTTGACTGACCTGAGGCTCGAACCCAGGCGTTTTTTACGGGCAGGTTAATCGTACATGTTTCGATTGCAACCACTCAATCTCTTGAAAATTTGATGAACCTAAGCCTAATTAAAATATCAAAACTTGGATTAAAAATTAAATTTTTTAACACTTGAGCTAATATTAAATTGCACTAATGACGTAGGAAGCATATAGTCCTTACAATGGAGCTATGCCTGTAGTAGAGGAATCTAATTTTTGGAATACGGGCAGAGAGTTGAGAAGAAAAGATTTGTGAAAAAATTGTGATATTTTACATTTTAGCTAATGTTTAAGCCCCACATAGTGCTGACGTTGGGGCCTACCTTAAAGTAGTTTTTCTTTCTGCCTGGCAGGGACAGGCTTAACTGCTAGTTTTATTATAATAATTTAAATTTTTTAAAAAAATTAGTCTTACGGCCATATTCATAAAAAGCTCTTATTTTAAGATTAATGTTATATAATAACTATCAAAAGCCTTTTGTCTTATAAATATCTTATACAAATTTGTATTCATAAACGTAAATTTACAGCTTTTTAACTATTAACTGTTTGTAGCGATTTTGTGTTTAAGTATGGTAACTTTCTTTACGTTTTTTTGCCATTTTATTCCAAGTGATGCATGAAACTTCTACTCGGTTCACATGATATTCTATTCTTTTTTATAATTTAGAATCTTAATTATTATTCTTATAAAATAAAAATACATATAATTTTAGATTCTTGGCAAAATTTTGCTGAAAGGTTTTTTAAAGTATCTGATTGAATCTTACGTTAAATATAACGACAAGAAAGTATTCGAATAAAAAGTTTGTGTACTTTTGAATAACATCACTATTATTATATGCTGTTTATTTAATTTTTTTTTATATTTTTAAACAAAAATTCGTCGTTTAAAACATTAGAAACACTAATTGCCACAATTTAAGAGAATATCTGCATTTGCCCCTGAACGTATTCATTTATGTACATCATATATTATTTTTTTTTTTAAATATTTAATAATACATATACAGTCCAATTATGAATAAAAATTCCCCGGGAGTTTTTTCCCTTTTCTCATTTTTACAATTGAATTAACATAGGAAAAATGGGAGAAGGGAGCAAATTCCCGGGGAATTTTTATTCACAATTGGGCTGATAACTTTAAATTGGTTGTCTAAAATTAGTAAAATGTATTTAACATGTCCATATTAATAAATAAAACATTTCTTCCATTATTTTTAAACATATTTCACAATTAAAAATCATAAAATACAAACATTTATCAGAATGTCATTTTATTTTTGGTTTAAAGAAGGGTAAATCCAACAATCAATTTTTTTACTGTATGAGTGGCTTATTAAAGGGACTATTTCGTTTGCTCAAAAACTTTTAATTAATCATAAATAAGTTTTTATGAATACGGCTGTTATTGCGTAGAAACTACAAACTCCCAAATTAAAAAAAATCAAGTCGATACGAAATTATTTTAACGAGTAAATTGAAAACAAAAAATTTACCTAACTCATTTCGTTTTGGTTAATCGTTTCGAAATAAAATATATGTGCTTATTGTAAAAAATTGTATAAAACTTAATCGAAACAAAATTTGTCACTCATACGCCTCAGTGAACATTAAGAAATGCAGAATTAAGCATGCAACAAGAAAAAATTCTTCAAAATTTTTCACCAGTTATCAAATGAAAAAACCAGTTATCAAAAATAATATCAGTTTTAATTAAAAATTTGATCAAGCGAGTTAAATGTTTAATCAAGTAAATTAAACGTTTCATAAAGTGAATTAAACGTTTGATTGACACTATTAATTTGTTTTCTGGTGCAAAATTTTATTAATTTTTTTAATTAATAACACGAATTTTTTAAATAAAATCAATTTTAATTTTTTCTACGAACAACGACTTCTGTGGGGATATTTGCGAAAGAATTGAAATTTTTAAGAATTATTTTTCAAAATAAACAATTAAAAAAAGAACAATCGAACTTATTCCATCAGAAAACTATTTGGCAAAAAAGCTTTTTTCGATAACTTAACCGTGAATAAAATTTTTCCCTTAAAAAAGTAATTTTCTATTTAAATTATTTTTTTTTTTGGCGAAAAAAATCAATTTTGTAAGCTAATATTGACTTTTCTTTATAGTTATAAAAAAGTTCTTATATATCCCACTGGTTCCTCAGAAGGGGGTTATCTAAAAATTAAAACATTTTTTAGTAGAGACATACATTTTTTTATATGTTCTCTTATATCACAAAGAATGATACAATTTAAGTTTTTTATTGCAAAATACTAGCGAAATTTACCTAAACTTAAAACAGTGGGTAGATATGGCCACTGTAAATCGTTTCCCAGAAAAAAGTGAACATGTGTAAATTTCGAGTTGACTCTCTTTAGAGAAGGCAGTGTGATCTGTCATGAAAATGGACTTTAAAAACAAAACGATTTAATTTAATCTTTACAAATGGTCTTCAAATATATTATTTTTATATTTCCCTTTTTTTCGCTTCTATTGAACTGTATTTTGAAAAAAAAAATTGGAGTGCAATTCAGAAACGGATTTAACTCTGCCCCCTGTAGAAATTGTTATTTATTGCTGAGGACAAGCAAGAACGTCGGAAGAAGAATGGCGCACTAATTGCCTATTATATTGCTGTAGATTACATAACATTGCCTGGCCATTTGCAATTTCCACTGTGAAAAGTTGTATAAAGCTTTTGCATACTGAATGAAATAAATCACATCCCTGATTTTTGAATTAAACCAGTTTTTTGCAGAAAAAGTTTTTTTCGAGTGAAAGAAGCTTTTTTGTTTTGTCCAGTGATAAAGTTTTTTTCTAAAAAAAAGATTTCTTGGTGAAAAATACATTTTCTCGAAACCTATTTAAAAATAATTGGTTGCTTAAACAAACCTTTCTTTTCAGTGGAAAAAAGTTTTTAGCAGAGAAAATATTTTTTTATGAAAAAAAGCTTTTTGGATAAAAAGGTTTTTGGATAAAAAGCTTATTTTAATTAAAAAAAAAAAAGAATTTTTCTGGTAGACATCAGTTTTTTAACATAAAAATAACGGTTTTAGAAAAACAAAAGTTTTATACCAGTCACTTCCAAACACACATACTTCAATATTTACCTTTTCGATAAACAGCTTTCAAAACTCTTACAATTTGTTATTGTATCTTTGCAAAGAACTTACAATTTGATGTTCTTTCTGTGCAAAGTAAGCAGCAAGCATTGTTGTCTACGCGATCTGATTGGCTGTTGTGCTCTCGTCGGTGTAAAAGCACAATAGCTCTTTAGTATAGGCTTGCCCATTGGGCATATGAGTTGGACGTAACTATGTTAAACACATAAAACGCTTTTTTATTGGTTTTTGTTTTAAAAAATTATTCCTCTTCAATACTAACCAAAGTTTTCTTTAACTTCTGTTTTAAATTTTTAGAAAGAAATTTTAGGAGATAAATCTGATTAATCGTTATACCTCTAAAATTATTCCTTTAAAGTTGCTTTAAAGCTTTTCCTAGTAGTATCTAATAGCAACATTCAGAATAGCTCTATAGAATTTTCTATGTAATCCCTGTAACAACATCGCATTTTAAGTAGTCAGTAGTCAGACAGACTGACATTACACATTGTAATATAATTTTTGTTTTTGTTCATTTGCCCAGATTTTCTATTGTTCTTTTTCTGTTTGCATTTTTTATAATATTCTTCTACTACAAACTACTTAAATATATATATAAAAAAAATAAAATTAATGGTTTAGTAGCTTTTTTATTTGTCTGTTTGTAGTTCGGCGGTAGTGGATATCATTGTAATTTTTTGCTCTTCCACAACAACATAAAAATAAATGAAAAGAACAAAAAAAAAAAAATTATGTTAAGTTTTGTGTTCATGGTTGTAATAATTTTATGCCGCTTTGCTGTTGTGTTTTTTTATGTTTGCGAAATTTTTTTTGCACTTTCTAGAAACCTTTTTTGCAATAATTTTTCTCTATTTTGTGCTTCATATATTTTTTTGTTTTTGCATGAATATTTAAAATTTGAAATGTACTTTGCTGTGTAAGTAATACGTACTTGGGTACTTGTTAAAAGCTCATTGAGTGTTTAATGTTGTACTTGAATGAATTAACTAGTATGAGTATATGAGTAATTCATGTTTCCAGTTCGTAATTGGTCAGTTAGGGGAAGTCCTTGTACCCGTGTATATACTTATAATTTGTTATGCAGGAATGTTGCGGGGGTTGTTCAGGTGAAAACAAGTTCAGGGCAGAGACTAATAGGTAATATACACAAGTTAATTGGTTTGAAGTTTAAATTAAAAAAATAAAATGAATTATTTTACATTACGTTATACAGTGATCACCAGAAGTCAAGATTGTGTATTTTGACTTTGAATATGAATATATGTTTAGTTTCTGAGTCAAACCAAAAAATAAATGTTTTGTCATTATTTTTACTAACAATCTCTCTTGCTTCTGGTATATTTTTATTTTATAATTTTAAATTAGGCTAAACGGCTTAGTTTTTCTCTGACATTTAATACTTTACGTGTCATATAATTGTCAGCCTAATAGCTTGATTTTTCTTTTTACTTTTTACTATTATTTCTAGAGTGTGTCTCTGTTAAAACAAGATTTTTTTACATGAGTTTGCTTTTTGTAATGTCTCTTATTGTAGTTTTGCTGTGCATCTTTTTAAATTTTCATTAATCTTTTTAAACACGATACGGACTACTGCAAATAATAGGAAGGATGTGCACGAAAAACATTATTCATAATGGAAATAATAAACATATCTGAGAAGTGTTGTTTATAGCAAATTGACATAAAACTTGAAATAATTGTTTATTGTAGAGAAATACATTTGAAAAATTGCTCTTCTCACATAAAAGCTTTAAAGTATTAATACTTTAATCATGATGGTACACTATGTTGTCATTCCTTGTCGCAATTTTTTATATTCATCTAAGACCCCATACAGTCGATTTATTCTGGGTCCTTGAGTAATTCTTATGCCTGTAATTTCTACAAAAAGAAACCTGGTCGTGTTCGTACCTAACAGTTATCTTTACCTATTTCAGCATTTATTTGGCCTACACATTTTTACCTTCAGTTTTCTATTAAAATATGACAGCTCTGACACCATAGATTTCTATAGACAGACAGATTTCTTTTTGGAGAAACTACGGGCATTAGTCGGATAAGGCATGCCTGTTTTTCAGTCCGACTGTCTGTCTATCTGTTGAAATCACGAAAAAATTTATATTTTTTTTACAAAAACTAACAGAACTGGTGGAAAATGCACGGACTGAAATATGATTTTGCACATATTAATTTAATATGACTAGAAATCATACTACTAAATTTTGTAAACATCGGTCTTAGTTTACCATAGTTGGTTACCCATAGAAAGCCTACACTCGGAAAACAATTTAGTATTTCTAAATTGTTATCTTGAAATGTAATAATAATTTTATTTTCTTATTCGTTGTTTACAATATCGATTACTATTGACGATCACATGGTATTTTCTACAGTACTTTCAAGTCGACATTAATAGAATTAACTCTAATTTAGTCAAAAGTATATTTTGCAACGACATAAATGAAAGTTAAAGGAAGTAAAGTTAAAAAGTGAATATATTTATTAAAGTGAACGGCAAGCTTTTTTATACACGACAATACATTTTCAATAAAACAAAACAACCTAGCGAAGAAGATTTCCCACTTAAATTTAATTTTGAAAGTAGTATTTATAAAGGAGCTATGGCCAAATGTGGGCCGACTTCAATAAAATTTAGTAAGGTGACTTATAAAATAACTTTGGAGTAAGTTTTATGTAAATACTGTCGTCATAAAATGGTTTATGGGGAGTGGGGGTATAAAATAAATACATGCTAATTTTTATGTTTTTCCTATGGCAAATGATCATTTATTGTTAAGTGAGATCGTTTTTGTGGTCGTTTAAATTGTAAATTGTAAATGTTCATGTTCAGGCTGTCAGTAAAACAATAACAGGGTAAATTATTTTTATTTTTTACAGGGTTATTGTAGCCCTATCCATAAGCTTCATTTTCCATTATGTTTGATTCCCTGAAGTCAAAGGTTTTGGACACAGTGGCCATATCCCTCACACAGCACTTTCATGAGAATTTCACTCTAAGACAAATTTTCAAAAATGTATAAAAATTTTCACAAATACATTTCGGAAAAAGTGCTTATAGGTTATTGTAGCCCTTTTCATAAGCTTCATTTTCCATTATGTTTGATTCCCTGAGGTCAAAGGTTTTGGACACAGTGGCCATATCCCTCACACAGCACTTTCATGAGAATTTCACTCTAAGACAAATTTTCAAAAATGTATACAAATTTTCACAAATACAATTTGGAAAAAGTGCTTATAGGTTATTGTAGCCAAAATCCATAAGCTTCATTTTCCATTATGTTTGATTCCCTGAGGTAGAAGGTTTTGGACACAGTGGCCATATCCCTCACACAGCACTTTCATGAGAATTTCACTCTAAGACAAATTTTCAAAAATGTATAAAAATTTTCACAAATACATTTCGGAAAAAGTGCTTATAGGTTATTGTAGCCCTTTTCATAAGCTTCATTTTCCATTATGTTTGATTCCCTGAGGTCAAAGGTTTTGGACACAGTGGCCATATCCCTCACACAGCACTTTCATGAGAATTTCACTCTAAGACAAATTTTCAAAAATGTATACAAATTTTCACAAATACAATTTGGAAAAAGTGCTTATAGGTTATTGTAGCCCTATCCATAAGCTTCATTTTCCATTATGTTTGATTCCCTGAGGTCGAAGGGTTTGGCCACAGTGGCCATATCCCTCACACAGCACATTCATGAGAATTTCACTCTGTCGTATTTTTTCAAAAATCATACATTTTAATATTAAAAAAATAATAAAATATCTTATTATTGTTAAATATTAAATAAAAATTTATTTTTAATAAAAAATTGCAAACTTTCGCGTAAATAGTCGTATTTTCTTTATAATACGCATGCGATATTTTTTAAAATATTTTTTATCGCATGCGATATTTTTTAAAAACGAATTTAACTTTTCATATTTATCTTCACACACGTTACAATTAGTTAAAAATAATTTTAAAAAAAATAACAATAATAAAAATAAAATAAAATTTAAATAATAATAATATGATAAATTCGGTGTAGAGTCCAGATTTGTTTAATTGGGAAATATTTGGAAAGAATAAATGTTACGTTCGAGAAAAAAACTGGAAAATTTTCCTCTTAAAATCCAATGCGTTGCTTGCTGCCGCAATGTTTGATGGGATAGTATTCCAGAGGCGTATAGTGGGTATAAAGAACTGCCATTCCGATATAAGAGTTTTATATCTCATAGGTATTATTGTTTTGTTCCTTTGAGATCGGGTGAAGTTGAGACGACTGTACATTTCTCCGGGTTGATGTGTGTTGATTATTTTGTGGATTAGTTGCAACATTTTTATTTTCACAAGGTCATCGAGTGGAACCCCGCAGATTTTCCTAGAGTAGAAACTGATGTGCTGACGATTCCCACAGGATTTTAGGCCAAAGACTTATCTTGTTATATTGTTAAATGTCACGTTTAGACTCGATCTGCTTTTTGCATCACAATTTGAAAATGTTTCACAGGCATATGTGAACTTAGGAATCAAGTATGTTTTCGCCAGAAGCAGTCGGATCGTAAATGGCACAAAATTGGGATGGCCACAAGCTACGAGCATTGGGAATGTTTTTTCACAGGTTATTGAAATGTGGTCTGACCTAGTTAACGTGTCATTGAACGTTATACCCAAGTTCTTCACATTTCGTATGACTTCAATTTGTTGGTTGTCAATATAGAGTCTTGGTGCTTCAAAATTGCGATAGGAGCTTTTATGGAACAACATACATTTAGATTTTTTTGGGTTTAGGCTTAGACCATTGATGGCAGCTCATACCGCAACTCGTTCTAAGTCTATATTAAGCTTATCTTCAAATCCGTTTGTTCTGCTACTTATATATAATTGCACGTCATCCGCATACATCCTAATACGACTGTGCATTAGCTGACTGACCAAGTCGTTTACGTATATAGAAAAAATGAGAGGACCAAGAATCGAGGCTTGTGGTACGCCCTTGGTAACGGGAAGGAAAGTTGACACTGTTGATGAGTTCACCTTTACGTACTGTTCTCTGCCAGTGAGATAGGACTGCATCAGTTTGCAGGATTTTGTTGAAAAATACATCATTCTTTTCAATTTCTGAATTAGAATGGTGTAGTCGACAGTATCGAATGCCTTGGAATAATCCAGTAAAACTAATATTGCCATATGCCCGTCATCTAATTCTCCCCTTAGGTCTTCGGCTATGTCGGCAAGAGCAGTGACACGACTGTGATTAGCGCGAACACCAGATTGTTTTGACGTTAATAAGTCTGAGTTCATACGGCTCATATCTTATTGACATGATTCTTCCTTTTTCTTCCTTTCCTTATTTTGTATAGTCGTGCGTATGCATGTTTGCTTTTTTGATATTAAAAACAAAATTAAACAACGAATGAAAAAGCAAAGCGTACTGACAGTACATGCGTCTGTGTACTCGTTTCTTTTCCCTCGTCACTCGCGCCAATAAGTAGCAATCATGTCATTAAAACATGAGCAGTATGAACACAGACTAAGTAATTGTCTTCGAGGTGTTGGTTATCTGTTGATGAAGAATTTGTTCAAAGACTTTCGACATGTATGGTAAAATAGCGATTGGCCGATATTCTGATGTTGATTTTGGGATAGGGTATATATCTCCTTGTTTCCAACGTGGTGGATAGTTGCTAGTTGTAATGATGGATTTGAAAAGATATGTTATAATTGGCAGTAAAAAAGGAAGGACCATTTTGAGAAAAAGTGGATGGATTTCATCGACTCCAACGGCTTTGGATTTAATGTTGAGGCAGCCCATCATGACGTCGTTGTGTTTTTTAAAAACGTCATTAAATGCTAAAATTGCACTAAAACTAAAATAATTCTTACACAATTTTCCCTATTTAGACTTTCTCTTTAAAGTGCCGTACGGAGTCAAAGGCTAGTTCGTTTGAAATTAACTAGTATGTGCATATGTATGTCCCGTTTCAAATGTTTTTGATTGATTTGACCATCCTTTGATTTTGGATGGCGGCAGAAATAGAAGTATACATCGAAAAATAAATGTGACGTTTTGCGTTTATACGATGTTTGTATTTGCAATACATATATAGAGCAATATCTATGTACATTAGAAGGGGTAAATTTTTTTCTCGACCAAGCTGTTGTCAAAATTGTAATCCAAGATGAATTCTAAGAAGGTTTGCCCAAAAATGCATGATTTTTAAATCAAAATCGTGCTTCCCGTTTTTAATAAGAAAATTTTTATTTCGTATTTAATATTTTGTTCTTTGTAAACTGACAATTTGAAGTTCTGTTAGAGACAATTGCACTAGTTTGTTGGCCTGTTACATTACAGAACGTAACATAAAAGACATTCCAATTTTTGAATCATTTCAAATACACGGAAAAAAATTATTTTCATATTTGAATACGAAAATCGCATATTTGATAAACAAATTTTTTGAATTTACTGCGATGACGATTTTTGAGATATTGGTAAAAAAAGATTGTTTGTATAGTAATTTTTAGTCAACAACCAAGTTTATTTATTGAGTCAATAAATAAAGTTGTTGTCCAAAAAAATTTGTTTTAATGAAATGTTCACGTGATTTGTTAAAATAAATTGTTGGAAATGTTGAATAAATCAAACAAAATATTTATCGAATCTTTATTTATTGCCAATTTTTATTTTTTTGATAAATAATCTAAAATTATGAAGGGAGGATAGGCTAGTTCCTCTGTGCATTTGGCTGGTTGCTTAGGCCAGATCATCAGGACACCCTTTTCCAAAGACTTTGGCAGAACTAAATATATTATTCAAATAAAACTGTTAAGCGAATGAGAATTATTAGCTATTAGAAAATGGACAAGATTTGTAAAAAAATGTCTTTACTTTGATTCAAATATTTTTTTACAGAATTTAAAAAAATATTAAATTACTTCAATATTAAATATGTTTAATTGAATGCTATTTTGCAAAGTGTATTTTTTTTATTCAGTTTATTTTCAAAAAAAAAAAAAAAATATTTTACAAAAGATAGAAAATTTGATAAATTTTTTCATTGAATCATACAAAAAGTTTGTTGAACTAAAATTTTATTTTTAACAAACTGTGTTGTTACAAATTTTCTTGAGATTTGTTTTGTGTGTATATTTGCTTATATGTACGACGTTTTGTACGCATTTTTTATTTTGATTTTAAGATATTTAAAAAAAAAACTTAAAATACGAAAAGAAAAGTTTCTCTTTAACAACGGGACGCTGGATTTTGATTTAAGGCCCATGGTTTATTGCTCAAACCTCCTTAGAAGCCGTCGTACGATTTTGACAACCGTTGGGTGAATTGTTTTTAATTCATACAAATTGACCTACACTAATCTAAATGTTTTATGCGATTATATAAAAAAAAATCATCGCAGACCCTGTAATCATTTAAACTACCGATAAATGGCAGGCGGTGTTTTTTCAAGCTTTTTACTCGTGTGTAAATTTTGCCCGCCACTCTAAAGAAATATTTGACATTTTTCTTTAAGCTCCCAAATTAATAAAACTTCTTCCGATTACATATTTCTATTGCTGTTTTTGATTATACACATTTGATAAAACCAAGATTTTTTTTTATAAAAAAAAAACATTTTCCCCCTTTTTTTTGTTGGCAGTCGTTGTTATAAATTTATATAATTTTTTAAAGTAGCGTAAATTCATCATCTTGTAAAACATCCAGCAAATTTATTATAACACAAACAACAACTACTAGCAAAAAAAAAATTACAGAGAAAATATTGTATAAACACATACATATAACCAGATTATAAAATTGTAAAAAAGCTTATTTAAAAACATCCTTAAGCAAAGCAGAAGAGCACTACACAAGTAAAAGGAAAAAAAACAATATAAAAATAATAAAAAAACAAATATGTGTATTAGTGTATATTGCTGTGTAGTAGATGTAAAAGATTTTGAAAAAAAAAAAATTTTTTTTTTATTACATTTTAAACCAGCCATACAGTGCCAAGGGCATACTTTACAGTTCCAGCTCAACTATTTATGTTCAGATAAACAGACGATCTACAACTACAACTACAACTATAACATGTGGGAAATACAGCTATAATTGCAGGCTTTAAAGTTGCAGCAAGGCTTAAATTAGTGTATTTTTGTTCCCTTTGTCGTTGTGTATTCACTTTAATCAGGCCTTCGTTGTACTTTGTGAACATTTTTTTATAGACTTGAACTAAATATACATACTTATGTTTTATTATTAAGTCTATTTAACTTTAGTATTAATTTTTTTTATACAAGTGGAGAATGAAAAACTGTTTCTCATTCCGCGTGCAATATCAAGAATAATTCAACTAAGATCATCTCATGAAGTAGGAATCTTTTAGGTCCTGGGGGGTTATTATGTAATACGATTCGAAAAAAAAAATTACGAATTACAAATTGTATTCTGTAGTACGTTTTTCGCAAATTTATTTTCGAATGTTTGGAAATATTTTCTTTTTGCTTTTCGCAAATTATAAATTACCCTTTTACAATTGCAACTACGACATTTGCCTTCGCATAATCATTTTATTTAAATTGTTCGTAAATTATTCGAAAGTGGCTTGCGAAAACAATAAAAACAAATTTTAAAGCGTAAGCAATTAAATAAAACTTTTTACAAAAACTGTAAAATACAACTAAAAACATAAGATATCCTCTATATTCAGAACTGTAAGTGACTACCCTGTGTTGTCACAACTCTTTTTGTTTTTAGTCTGAACATTTTTTATAGTATATACCAATTTGTTGTTGCTTTAGGTTGCTTTAGGGAATGCTCACACAAAGCAATGTAAACAAAACCAAGACAGTATGAGGTGATGGTTGATTTTATGGTTGCACATGCAGATTTAGCGAAAGGGCACCTCAATGTTGCTAATGCTAAAAGCAAGTCAAAGGATTTGCGGCAAAGACTGTCAAAGGCTTAAGATGTGGTTGGCCCACGTCCACCGTATTGTAAATGGAAAAAGGGAGTTTTCATTTAATCGATTTTGTGTTAACTTTTTTTACAAATGTGCTATGTTACTAGGCATGGGAATACTATAAATAACGCGTTTAAGTTAAATGTCTGTTTTCGGTTGAAGTATGAGCCTTATTACTTGAATGTAAGTGCCGTTAGGTGCTGCAATTATTCCAGGAATTTCATATCTATTAAAAAAACATATTTTCGCCCCAATCTTCAGTCATTTCAAAGATAATATGCTTTGGTCAAAGATTTTGTTTGATTATTTCGAAACAGTCCTTGAGGAAAGTGATTGCCATGGTACTCGGCTGCACCTTGTTTATAAGTGATTTATTGGCGCCTATGTATTGCGTGAACCAATCTTCTCTGAGGATGAAATGCCAAGTGATGTGTTCGCACAATTTCCTAGTCCCCGTTATACCTTAGGTCTTTAAAAAACCCTTTTCAACCAACCCACAGACCAACGGAAATCATTAAATCAACTTCTAGACTCATAAGGACCCTTTCCTCTTAAGGTGGATCGTTAAATAAAAAGCAATTTTCACTAGTTTTAAAAGCTTAATTTTTCCAAATTTCTGAAAAACAAAATATTTAACATTTAAAACTTAAAATATTGTACTCAAGATTTGTTTAATTTTACTTAAAAGTGTCTTTTATAAGCATTTAGCTAATGTGAACCAAATTTAATGTTACTGTTCAGAATGCTTTACTGTTTTTTGCATAGGATGTTATATTTACAACAATCTTAAGGTATAAAACTTCTGTCAAAAATGTTTTTGTTTTTGTTAATTTGTTTTCTATCCTCTCTCACAGGCCTATTTAAAGTCAAAAATTTTATTGGAATAAAATCAATCTCGTTTTCAAATAGAATTAAGGTTTTTCATTGTATTAACACCAATAAACGTACACATACATATTGATAAGTATCACTGACGAGAAAGTCAAATATCGATTCCTTTCTTTCAACAACCACACTACAAATAAGCTTCATTTATTTTTGTTAGTTTTTTTTTCATCTTTCATCTAGTTGAGCAAAAAAAAATATATATAAGAAAGAAAGAAAGAAAAAAAGATCCGAGATGAAAGAAATTTTCCAAAATCCATTGAAAGATGTTTTAAAAAAATCAACGACATTGACAACAAAATCAATTTACTTACTTACGTGTACCTTGTAAGTAAACACAATTTGAAATTTTATTTAAACGTTACATCAACTAGAAAAAAATACAAAAATTTTCCTTTAAAAAAAGCGAAAAAGAAAGAAAAAAAAGACGAAAATCAAATAACAACTTTAACACAGATTGGCTTTACACTCGATGATAGCAGTAGCAGCAGAAGAATTAGGAAATTGTATACTATGGGAACACATCGACTTACTTTCAATCTCTGGCATACAATCTCATTTAACAAAATACAGGGCGGCCCAAAAGTAACTAAGCTCTTTAGATATTCTTTAAGTGTATTATTTTAATATGATTTATTTATGTATTTTAAATTGTTGCAAAGAAGACTTGGGAAACTGGCAATGGCAAGTTGCACTTAAAACATTGAACTAAAATAGCTAAACTTTTCCTTAAAATAAAAGCTAGCATGTCAGCTTTTTTCTATGTAAGAAGTGGAAATGGATAAATCAGTCAGTGGAAATAACACCCTCTAAGTAGTGTACTTTGGTTTGAAATTTAGTCGGAGAGTATTATTGGTCCATATTTCTTTGAAGATAAAGTCGTTATACAGTTACCATTCGTGCTGCTAATTGCCGCAGCTTGTTCGAAATTTTCTTAAGGCCACTAGAGTGGTTACAACCATCTAAGCCACAAACAGTGGAGCTGATACGAGACATTATTGGTTAAGAAATTATTTAAAGTCACAGCGATTTTTATTAGCAGCTGCTTTAGTGAAACTTGACCGCTCACTAATTGTTAAACCCTTCACCCCAGTTGGAAAGGGTGTATATATTTGTCAGCTTAAATCAGTTGTAGTTAACAATTTAAACAAGTAAATTAAACATTTACGTATATCAATAAAAAAATTAATTAAATATCAAAACATATTTAATTGATAATATTAATTTGTTTACTGGTGCAAATTAAATTAATTTTTTAATTAATATCACAAATTTTTTAATTGAAATCAATTTTTATTTTTTTCTGTGTACGTCTGTCTGTTGAAGTAGGGTTTTCGATATGATTGGGACCGGTTGTAATAAATTTCTTTCACATATGCTTTGAGGCCAAAATTTCTCAGTGTATGAAAATTGTCTGTTTTTCAGAATCAGCGATAAATTTGCGCTCAAATGTAAGTATTTGTTCCTTCCCAACCATTGTGAAAGGTATATTAAATTTGGCATACCAACTTAGTCCTTTTCGGGTTAGATTTAGCCAATTTTTAAGTACCCGAAACGCTAAAAATTGTTTAAGCCCTAAAACTAATAAAAGCGCAAATATAGCCGTATTTGATATTTCTATTCGGTATGATCATATTTTTTATTTTACTGGCAATATTGAATTGTAAAAGCTGGCCTAAAAGTAAAAAAAAAACGTGCAAAGGGATCGAGGTTTGTGTAACTTATGTTGACTCTTGGGGTTGCCTCTTTTTTTGCTGTTTGTGTTAAGTTTTTTGCTTTGGTAAGTTCTGATATGTGTAGACAATTTTCATGGCCAGCATTATCGTAGAGCATTTCATCTTCGCTCTCACTCTTCTCAGGGGTTTTTTTATGATTTGTTAGAGTAGAGCTAAAAAATTGCTATTATCAAGGGTAGCTAGAGGGTTAATAAGTTGCTGACAGTACTGTTTCCCCAGAACGACTTTTGTATTTTCATTTTCTTATTATATTTTTATTTATTTAATTTTTATTAAATTTTGAATTTTTTAATGAATTAATTATGTTAAATAACTGATAACTTTAAAATCTAAATTTTAACGTCAAACAGCTTGGGAAATTATTTCCCAACTGTCACATTGTCAATTGTAAAGAACCATTTTTGAAAATAAAATAAATTCTGTATTATTATTGAAAGCTACCGGTCTTGTATTTTTTCGAGTGTGATTTTTATTTCGCAAAAGATTCTTAAAAACGACCCTTAAACATATTAATAAGTTATATTAAATCTCTTTAAAAAATTCACAAGGTGTCATAAAGTCATAAGTCTTAAAATAATAACATGAAGATATACGACTGTTGTGAACAACCCCTCATAATTTAGTGTGCTATTTTGAATTTAAGTCAGCTGATATGAAACAAATATAAAAAATAAATATTTACCAAAAATAAAACTATTTTTTAATTCTAATCAATGAATTAATAAATTAAATTAGATCCTGACTGATTCCTGACTATTTTCCATTTTTCAGACGCAAACCATAAATAAATTTTGTTTTGTTTGTTTACTAAACATCAATATCCTAAGCCGATCTTATTTGACGCCGCAAGTGTTTTGTTGAAAAAATTGCTAGCCGCAGGTTCAATTCGGATGTTAGCCGGATAAAACTATACCATCAACGTCGACAGCGCTGGTCTCTTCTGATTAATTACGACAGCACAATAAACATACCAAGCAAAATTCTATTAATTTAAGACACTTTTTGTTTACAAAGCAACAAAAATTTTTTTAAACCATTGTAAAATGTTAGAACATTATGACAATATAACATGATAGCACACCTTGTGGATACCCCAATAGTTTCACATACCGACATTCTGCACGGACATACCAAAAGGGGGAAATTTAACCCTCCTGATTTAAAATTCCGATGTGATCTATCAAAACGCAGACATACTTAAGTATATATTTTGAACTAGGGATGCATATCCCGATCGCGAAAAACCCCGTGATCCCGGGATTTAATTTTTGAAAATTCCGATTCCCGGTATTTGCGAAAACCATTCCCGATTGGCATCCATAGTTAGAACCCCTTTATTTTTTGCGTTGTACGGTGTTATAAAATTATGTAAAATCTGCTTCAAGCTTAAGTTGTATCTTAATTTGTTCGTTTAACATTTTTGGTGTTTTATTTTAAAATATATTTTTTAGCCAATTTTCGTGCTTTTTATGCAAAAATATGCCATGATAAGGTACTAAAACCGTAGTTTTTTTCTATTAAGCCCGTTTTTCAAATGTCTTCTTGCGTTACGTGCTCCTAGAGTTAGCATCACGGGTAATAAATCTTTAGTAATTCGTTAATAAGCAAAGCTTAGAATCACTTCTAAGTTTATTTAACCAACCATTTTTTACTGTGTGCTATAAGAATTAGATTAACCTTAAAAGTGTACCTTTGTTACATTTATTCCACCCTGTATCTAGACGTAAATGTTTGACTGCATTGAATCTGTCTTTATGTGGAATGTTGATGATTTTTTTGGCAGACAAAGACGCAACACTTACACAAAATTTCACTAGTACAAGTATTAAATAAAGTAATGCAAAAATTATATCTGCAAGTTAGACGGACTAGGCTTACAAATTTTTCCTTATTCTTTTAGCAGAAAAAAAATATAAGAAAAAATATACGGGAAAATATACAGTTTTTTTTTAATATACACAGGCTACTGAATAAGCTACCTTTCTCTAAAAAAACTATTGACTATTGATAAATAGTAGTGTAATTCAATACAAATTGAACTAGGGGACAAAAGAAATTTCCATATGAAAATGTTGATAGAGAAAAATGTAGATTTTATGAAATGATCGACCTCAAATTGGTAAAAATTTGTAATAAAGCTCCAATCCGCTAAATGACTGTTTCCCAGTGTTATAATTATTATAGATAATAAATAATTACACTATGCCACAAAAAAAAATTAACCGCAAAAATAAGATATTTTCTAAGCCTTATTGGGGCCCATTAAATACGAATATGGCATTCATTTGTTTTCTCAAAAAGCGCTTTCGAGATATGCGCGAAAATCGTTTTTTTCTGCAGTTGTTTTAGGTATTTCGAAAAGTCTCGACAGCAGTTCAACTGAATTGTACCAGATTGAAACTTTTGCATATCTCTTCTCTTTCAGCACATATTTATACCGTGTCGGTCGGATAAAGATTTACTGAGTTACAGGACTTTAAACTTAAACCTTGTTTATACAATTTTTTGAATCCCGAGAACAACTTTGATTACTAATATACATGTGGCAGTGTGAATAAAACTGCGCTGGCAAAATAAAATAAAGTAGATTGTTTTTATTTTTGTTTTTTCTTTACCCACTGTAGTTGTAGTTGTAAAGTAGACAAAAAATCAACTTATTGTAGTTGGGACTGTAAGAAAAGATAAACTCACTGCTTATTGTTGTTGTTTTTGTTTAAGTTTTGATATTGTGACAAGAAAAACTGGGGTTTATAATTCTTATTCGCTTAAGGGTTTTATTTGTGTAATATCTTTAATTTTTCTAAATTCGTTGGATGAAGTTTCCTGACGATCTGGCCTAAGTAACCAGTGAAATGCGTATAGGAATAGCTTATCCCTTCAACTATAAATTTCTGTTTATCAATAGTATGAAATAGAAATTTAGCACATTTAAACGAAACCTTAATTCAATTTTTTGAATTCCAAGAAAAACTTTGGTAATTTTTTATGTTTTTTCAAAATTCACCATTTTGATTCGCTCCAGTAAGGCAATAAAAAAAATTTCAAAAATTTATTTTAACATGCATCTTAAATAATATTTTGTTTCAAACGTAGAAGTTTTTGCTGGGAAATAAAAAATCAGTATTATTTGAAGCCGAAATGGGAGCACACATGTCATTGAAAATGCATGCTCTTTACCACTTTTTAGACTTGTTTCATTGCGACGAACAAGGTGAACGATTTCACCAAAGTCTTGAAACGACATCGCAACATAAAAGGATACATCAAAGAGGACAATTTTTTGTCCGATGATAACCATTTTGTTAAAAATAGGTTTGGAACAAAATTGTCTTTAAGATATGGTTTTAAAAATTAAAACAAAAATATTTTTTTTTGCCTTAACGGAAGGACTGAAAATTTTGAATTTTGAAAAAACGTAGACAAAATCAATTTTTTCCAATCTTAAGGCATGTAATTCAGTAAATTTAGTCCGATAAACACAGTATAGACATCGGCTGAAAAAGGAAAAAGATATCTTTGCAGCAGTATAAAATTGGCGTAGTTAAATAAATCCGTTCTCAAGATTTTTGAAAATTGATTTATGAACTGCAAAAAACAGGTTTTTCGCGTATTTCGCTTCTTGAGAAAAATAAATTAATGCCGTATTCGTGATCACCAGCCCCGATTGATCTTAGAAAAGATCTAATTTTTTTAGCTCATATTAAGCTTATGAAGATTCAATAAATAAATTACAAAAAAAAACTTTTGTTACCTCATCTAATGTTGCGCCGCTGCTCAGCTGCTTGAAATCATAGGTTCTGGTGCAGAGATTTTTTATACCGTAAGACAGCTGGCGGGGTTTTTATATCAATCCAAATAAAATATTTTTGTCATAGTAGATAGTTGTTAAAGAAATCATCTGTTGAGGACCCATTGTGCATACTATATTTCTGAAACTAAAAAGTTGGATAAAAGACTAACGAGAAATTTAAGCTTAAATTGTCTGTTAAGACTCAACAAGCTAAACTCAAGTTTAAAATTTCTAAATGATCAGAAAGAATAAATAAATTGCTTTAACAAATAAAAACAGAAATGTTGGTTAATTTTCACTCTTTTTGCTTTATGGATCTTTAAAGAAGATTGAATTGTCATTAAGAATTTCTTTCTTGTTTGCGGGTCGCTATTTAGATTTTTAACTTAATAATTAAAAGAGATTTAGGGGGTAATTTTGTTGTTCAATTCACCTTGCGTTGAGAAAATTTTCATATAAAATTTTTTAATTTTTTATAATGGCTTTATTGTTTTTCGAAGTATTCTTCATGATACTCCTTTGCATGCGCTGAAACTCCGATTAAGGTACCTGGAGCACATGGTTTTTGTGTGAATCCATAATTTTTTCAGGCGTCAAACTGTAGATTGCTGGTCTGTGTTGGTGTAAACATTTTTTTAAAATATTTTAAATAAGAGCAGAGGCTTGTGGGCCACCTAAAGTTAATAATTTAATAAATTTATATCTGATGTTTTCGCAAAGTCTACCCCCATAATCTTTTTTAATTTTGTTAAAAATAAGTCACTTAAATAAAATATCATGGTAATAAATTTTTAACAAAAATCTTAAAAACATTCTAACACTATTTTTTATTAATTTTAAAAATAATTTTAAGACTTATTTGACCTTGTCCAATGCCAGGTTTTGCTGCATAACACTTTTGAGATCTGGTGACACTGCTTTAAGCATACCTGTAATACTCAGTGTTGCCAAGACTTCAAATATAATAAGAAACCCTCTATTTCTTGTACCTCCAGTACCTGTATTGCGAACACTTATCGCTCCACATTTTGCATGCTCTATATAACCATCAAATGTCTAAAAATTGTGGGAATAAGACTAAAAAAAACAATTTGTTAAGGTTTCTTAGCTTCACTGAAGCTACAAATAACACATAGTTAAGTTTGTAGTTTATAAAAAAAACAACTCTCTACATCTTTTCTGACTAACACAACACCAAATGGTGTTTGATATATTTTTTTTTCTTTTCTATAAAACCTTTTAAATAGTATCTTGTTGAAGTACAGTGGCGCCGGTAGAGTAATTGTACGTTGTCATCGTTGACAATGAGCCGAAGACGACAACCAACCTTCTTACAAAAATAACAAACCAACCAACAAACAAAGAAACAAAATCGACAACCAAAATCAAATTGATTGCCATTTTTCGAATTATTTTATTTTACTTTTTCTTTTCCATTTTTCATTTAGATATACAAAAGTAAATACTTTTTTCTAACATATAATTTGGCCCAAGTAGTTGTTACAAAACAAAAGTATATATTCAAGCAGATAAAATGACAAACAGACTTTCAGATAGGAGTTCAAGTGCAGACAGACAGACGGATGGATGTGCGGTTGAAGGAGCAAATATATAGAATGTAGTAACACGTACACGTAGATCTAATAAACATTTGTACAATATAATTTCCTTGATAAGAATACTTCAGTATGAAAAGTGTTTTTTATTGACACGGCGTTGCCATCTAATTGGCGGTGTTTGGGAATTTAAGGCAGATTTAAATATGCCTGAAAACATTTCTAGATATAGAAGGGCTTAATTTGACTATAAAAATTACTTGGTAAATAAATTAATAAGGATTTTGTAAAAATTGAGTTTTAAATTATTTGTTTATTGCTTATAGTTTCGATCAATCATGACAGTAGTCATAGTTATAGTTGTAGTTATGGCAAAAAACAAAATTCAACTGGTTTCTATCGTTATAACAAGTCAGCTATAATCAAATGCAGTGTTGCCCATAAGGTTAGGTTATGGACTCGTCTTTAAATTCAATGATTTTTTTCTTATGCTGCAAAAGAAATGCCCTTTAAAATTGTACAGCATAGACGCAGAGAAAACATTGTTTTCGATATGGATACCTCGAACAAAATTTTTTTTAAAGAATATACATTTAAAACATACTATGATTACTTTAACCATATTATTGTCACCAGTGACCATATGTTGGTGCAATAAGTTCGCCACCAAGAAGCCATAGCCATATAATGGTTGCCTCCGAACATGTTATGTTTATTAATAACAACAATTTGTTTAACACTATTTTACTTTGTAACTTATATGTGGCATTCCTTTAATTTAAGTATTTTATACATTTAAAGTACGACAACACATGAACGTGAATGATAAAGTAAGACAACAAAAAAATACTTACCCATTTGTTTGCATATATGTATGAACATTTATTTATATATTGAAGTATGTAGCCAATACAAAAGTTGTACAACATATGGCATTTTATTAGTAAAAGTTTATCTATTACAATCACAAACAAAAACAGTAAAAAGTAGTACAACAAAAAAAAAAACAAATTCAAATTGTTTGGCAAATCAAGCGAATATCAACATCCTCTACAAGTACTGAGTTCTTTTTTCTACACTCCCAACATTTAAAACCATCTGGTACTCTTCTGTATCTACTAGCCGAAATCCTTTAGGCATTGAATTGCCTTAAAATAAATAAAAAAAGGAAAAAATTTGTTACCTTGTACTATAAATCCAATAAAAATCTATTTATTTCGTATACAAAAGTATCTATATCGACTTATTCTGTCTCTTGTTGCTACAAAAGTTTAAATTGATAAAAAAAAAATTGCTACCAAAATATTGAAATACTTTCCGTTTTTTTTTTTTATTATTAATTGAATCTTTAAAGGTCAACTACTGTGTTGTTGTTGTTTATTACTTCCTTTGTGGTCGCAATTGTTGTTAGTAGAAAAAGTACCCTGCAGCTAAATTCGTAGCTAATAAGGTTTTGTGACAGCTTATAACTAGATGTTCCAAAACTTTTTATATAAATAATATTTTTGTATGCGTTCAAAAAGTACAACAATATAAAAGATAATAAAATGTTATAGAAACAAGAACAACACTACAAGTAAAAACATATAATTTTGGTTGGTTTCGAAATTAGCATTGAAATATTTTTTCCAAAAGTTTTCAGGGTGGAATGTAAAACAAGAAGTCAGGGCTGTGGAGTCGGAGTTGATGTTTTTGTGCCGGAGTCGAAGTCGTAGTTTCCACAAAAACTCGCGACTCCGACTCCAAAGTTTTTCGGCATGAAAAATTTAAAAAAAATTTCCTAAATAAAAATTATCTTCTTAAAACACATTTAAAATTTAAATAAATGGTTTATGAATACTGCTCTTATGTGCTGTTTCCAAATGACAGGCGATGGACTGAGTGCTTTTCATATACAGGGGTGTGCTGGAAATCGCAAACGTAAAACGCAAAAATTTTAAAAGTCGTTTTAAATAAGATTTTTGTAATAAAAGAATTTTATGACAAATATTTAACTAATATTTTCCTATTAAACAGGATTTTAAACCAAAAATTATAAGAATTAGGTTTAAAGTTTATTAAAAACAACTTCCAAATTCTTGCGTTTTGCGTTTGCGATTTCCAGCACACCCCTGATAAATTTTGCTACATAATCAATCGCCTGTCATTTGGAAACAGCACATTAATATTTGCGTACGGTAAATGCTTCTCAAAAACTCAAATTTATTTTGAAAAAATAAATGTCTCATATACATTTAGCATCAAGATTATAGTAGGAGTCGGAGTCGGGGTAGGAGTCGGAGTGCACTTAAAAAATTTCAGCATTTGGAGTCGGAGTTAGTACTTTTTTCGGACGACTCCACAGCCCTGCAAGAAGTGAAAATAACTAGAAGCAATTTGTTATTCTTTTCTTCTGAATTGTTCGAAAGTGAGTGTGTTCTTAACAGACGGACAGAAATGGCTAACTAACTTAGAATTACTTACGGAGAGAGAATCTATATACTTTATGGAGTCTGAGATGTGCAATAAAAAAATTTTACACGGAATGACAAAATAAGTTTTCCCTTATTCACCACTAGTGGTGGTGGAATGTATACAAATATCGAGGGGAAATAATAAAATTTAATTTTTCCTTTTATACTTATACTACAAATAGAACAACTAGTCCAAAACTTTGACAAAACTACAAATAAATAAACTAGTTTAGCTCCTTTTATATAGAAAAAAAACAGAAGGGCAACTAGTTAAAAGTTAATCCCAACTAGTATATTTCTAGATAATAACTAGTTTCTTTGTCTGCAAGGTACAAAGAAAAAATGTATGTGTGTGTGTGTTCAAAGATAAGCTTGTTCAATATGTACATATTTATATTAAAAATTGCTTTTGATGATCGGAATAAATTATTGTGTAATAAAATTTATATTAATTTATATTTGCTATTAGGTTTTTGTCATGGTTGTCTTTATAGTTTGCTATAACAAAGTATTTATTTATTACGAACACTGCTGTAGCTGTCCTGAATGATGAAGTATGCAGAAATTTAAAGTAATAAAAACTCAAATATTTGTTTATTTAATATAAATCTACAATATAATAAGTCGTGTAACAATCATTTCATTGCGTTTGCAACACATTAAAGTAAGGCCTGTTTGAAATGCATCCGTTGTGCATCTGTGATTAATTTGCGAGGTTTATGCATATCAGCTGATGGACACAATATGTATCAGCCATTTTTGTAATTCCATATCATCTGCTTTCGTTAGATGCAGCGCAGTGATGCATTTGATTGGAGTCTTAAGAAAAAACTTATTTACCACGTATATAAATTAGAAGTGCGGGGAATGTGGGTTTAGCAAAAGCGAATACTCAACTTAAATTTTTTGCAAATGTGACTACTTAAGTCCAATCAATAGAAATTCATGGTAAAACGAATTTTCTTTTAAAATTTTTTTTGAATAAACGTTTGTTAAATCAAATTTATGATTTATGGTGTTACAATATGTTAAAAATTCATATTCAAATAATTGTTTTATGTATTTCTGTTTCTTTATATTGTTACGACATACATTTTTTCTAAAACTTATTAATAGTTTTAGTTATTAATTATCTAGTAATTTGTACTTTTTAGTCGTTTTAGTTTAAAATTGTTGCACATATCTATTAAAATATGTATATTTCAACTTCACTGTGGGGCACTTTCTAGTAAAAGAAAAATATTTGTTACGCCTATAAGTAGACTTTAGATTTAGATATACAATAGTTATTTTAAAATAATTATAACACGAATGTTCAGGAAGCCGTTGGAAAAGGTTGTGGACTATAAATACAGGTTGAATCATAAATGTTACTTTAGTTTTTAGTTGAGACATAAATCGGTTTAGTTCGTTTTAAACAATAGTGAATAAATTTTGTAATTGCTATTAAGTTTGTTAAGTTTAATGAGAATGTGTATGTATGTATGTATGTTCGAAAATAAACACTAAATATCGCTCCTTAGTGTTAGGTTCGGTAGATTTGTGTAAAGCACAAACGCTAATAGTGTTTATGTAGTAAATCATTACAAAAATTTACGTTTCCCTCTTCGTCATCTTTGAGCACAAAAAAATGCTGTTTTTATTGAACTCAAGAAAAAGATGAGAACATTTAGTTCCGTTCGGTTTTTTTTTTTAAACCACAAACTTCATTGTGTTCGGTTCAGCTCATTAGTATTCGTTCGTTTTAGTTGCGCTTAGCGAACTTTTGGCTGGTAAAAATCAAAAATTGTCTACAAAAACAAAAATCATATACAAAAAAATCAAAAAGCCAGACAAAAATGTTCGCAAGTAAACAAATACACACAGGCTATTCCTGCTGTGGTCGTTACAAAAATTTTTAGTTTGCTCATTTCTTTATCAATGTAAAAAAAGAAACATTAAAGAACATTAAAATATAATGTTTGTCTACAGTAGCACTACAACTTTTCCGTTTTTTAACAAAGAACAGAACGCGATATAATGGTCGCCTCTCTCTTGAAAATAGTTACGAACGGCATTAAGGGTTGTGTTCGTCTACAAAAACACTAAAAAAAGATATCGTTGCGGAATGTTTGAGCCGAACGCTAAATGATGTTCGGTTTATTTTCGAACACTAAACCACTCAAAAATTTATTATAAAGGAAATAAAACGTAAAAATATATAATGCAAATATAGGGTGTTTTTTTAGCTGCATTAGAACTTAAAATTAATATTCAAGGCAGAAAATTTCATTTATTTCTTATATATGATTTACATGGTCCATTTGATCAGTGCAATTTGTAACTACCAATAAATCTGGCAGTATTGCGCCAATGGTGGCTTGAATATTGGTTGCTGGTTTGTCGACAAAGCCAATGTCTTAACATAGCCCCATGAAAAGTAATCCAGAGGTATTCAATCGCAAGGACAAGGAGGCCAGCGAACAGGCCAAGTTGCGCCATCTTGTAAGAACCAAATATAGTTTATTTATTTGAAAACAAAAACAAATTTTAGCTTTTTATTATTGTTTTCAATATAAATATGCGAAAGAAATGTTCTTGTCGACATCGTGGGCCTGGTAGTTAATTAGCTTTTTCAAGATTGCTTATAAGTATTTAATAAAGTTTTCAGATGTAATTGATATTGTCATGATGCGAGTGCGAACGCAAATTGCAAAAATAAGCGAAAGAAGTAAAAAAACAGATATTTAAGATAACCTCAATTAATTATACATACTGAAAACTACTGAACGCAAAATAGTTGTTCTAGAATTTTACCCGCTATTATATTTTACATTTCACAGAAGAAAAAACTGGTAAAAATCTAGTGTTTGGTTTGCTATCACATTCTCAATTTTTAAATTTTTTATAAAAATTTCACACACATTTTCTTTACATTACTTGTATAAAAATAGTTCAGAATTTTGCATATAAACCTTATTTAAAGATAAAACTCCTTTAAATTTCTGTCATCTTCATATTCACTTAATATTTAAGTAGTGCATTTGCTTATTTTTCTTACTTTCATGTCCTTTTGTTAGATTTATTCTTTCATTGAATCGATTGTCTTGTATGTTAGGAAAACAACGGCATTACATTTGCATCGTACCGATGAGAATTTAACACATTTGATAAGGGTTGCCAGATTATATTTAACTTTCATTGCCTTTAATCCCTAAAATTTAATTATTTAGGTTTTTAGTAAGTATTCGGCATATTTTTATAACAGATAGAACACAAAAGTAAATTAAAAAAGTATTTTCTTTTGCGACTTTTAAATTAAAACAAACAAATTTTAAAAGAAAAACTTCACTCATTCTTATTTATAAAGAAGAAGATACGATGCCTTTCAAATTTTGTGAAAACAGTCTTGAAATTTTTCAATTACCGCCAAAATATATAAATGGCCACATTTGAAAAACCTTCATCTTTTGCATGCCGCTCACTCTGTCTACTGTTCAGTTGCTGTCTATGCCTATTATTGGTGTTGTATTTGTTGAAGTGTATTTAATGTCAACACTTAGATATTTTCTCAATTGGTATTTTAAAGTGTTTTGTCACTTAAAGGAATTGACATGTTCTGTTGATTTAATGAATTGATATTTCAATTGATTACATAATATTCCTCTTCTATGTAATGGTGGCAATAAGTCTGTATGGCTATGCTTATGTACTTATTTTAAGATGATTATTCTTGAGAAATTGTAACAATATAATAATTTGAATCAAATACAACAATGACGACATTAACAACAAATTTAGAAACTAATATCAGACTACAATAACAACAATTTTTATTTTATAACCCTTTTAAATGAATTTTAATGGTATATTGCTATACTCCACAAAACAAATGGCAAGCTGAATATTAAGTACGCAATTTTATTACGTTGCACAGTGGGTTTTTGTTCACATCAGAATTTCCTTATCGTAATATCATAAACCGTTAGGAAGATATTCCTAAATCTATAAGACCCCACACTGTTTTTTAATTAAATGAAAGGAGGGAATGTCTTCTTTCAATTAGAAAAAATAATTTTCGCAAGCTTCTGGAGAAAACTACAGGTTAGGTAGAAATGTTGGGGCAAAGTAAACCTTAACACCCCTCCCCCCTACCCCTCAGAAGAATTCGGTCCATCAAAAAACCCGTGATGTACAAAAAAAAAAAACAATCTAACCAAACGAAAAAGTTCAACATAGTTATACCAGTCCCCAGCAGCCTGTTATACAGCCAGGTCATTCCCATTACGAAAACTTTCAAATTCTCGAGCCCATATTCCGAGACATCTCCAAATTCCCTTAGGAACCTACAACACAGCCATCCCACCCGGCTGTTCTCTGGCCTAGGACACTGACACAAAATGTACTCCACTACCTCCTATGCATCCTTGCACAACCTACATAAATCTAGTGAGTCAGATTCCATTTCCAATGCCATCCTGTCACGATGCCATTCTAATCACATACTGCTTAATATGCAGAAAATGTAGAGTAGCATCCAGAGGTCATTGAAGAGTCCTTTTCATGACCTCTGAACCTTATATAGAAGGTTTCTAAAAGTTACCAGCTCCATTTCCTCCCACCACTGACGGCATTAGGCCCCAGTTCAGTTCTACGACGATCGGCAATCATAGTCAGTGTTGCCAATATAGAATTTTTCATGCTAAATCTAGCATTTTTTAGCATCTAGTATATTTTATAACATTATTTAATCATTTTAGCAACTTTTAGTAATGTTCATTACAAATATTAAAAAAAAAAACGAAAGATTCTAACATTGAAATATGTCACAAAAAAATGCCACATTGTAACTGCTCATTTATGTGGATATAAATAAACTGAAAACTTAAAAAAGGAAAAAAGTTTCAAAATTAACAAAACCTATTTAAAAAAGTTTCCTAAGTCCTCATCCATATTATGAAACATATGCTGCAGAAACTTTCTTAAATTCTCTTTTGAAACTGCAATCGTCACCATAATTTTGTTTTGTAGCATAAAATCATTTTGTATGGCTTTTCTCTTTCAGTCAATAACCAACTCTCAAAAACTGCTTGCACATGAGAAAAAGTACACTTTTGCACTCGTCTTTCCCCTCTCATCATCGAACTCAAATGTTTCGGACGAATGTTTCATAATTTAACCTAGGACTAAAGATTGGCTAAGGCAGTTAAAGTTAAAAGAATGAATGAAATAAACAGATGAATAAACCCTTTGAAACCAAGAAAACACAAAAATGCTACGGATAAATTAAAACCATAATTTTAAATGAATTTGTTACAACGTTCAGCAGAGGCGGTATTAAGAGTTTATGTGTTGTGCACAGTTCAGTTGCACCTGTCGATCATCTGACAAACCTTTGTAAAATGCAATTTGACCCCTCGTCGTGAAATCTGAAGAACAAAATTAAGCATATTATAAAAAATGTGGTTGGCCCCTACGTTAATGAAGATGTATATTTTTTTTTATATACATTTTTTTTAGTATTTATTATAGCATTTATTTGGCATTTTTTACCACGTTTTTTTTTAACAAAATCTAGAATTTTTTCCTTAATAAGTTTTGGCAACACTGATCATAGTAGGCATTGAGACCCCTCTTAAGTCTCTACTGAGTATTGCAGCAATACATCCGATTCGTATACTGGGTGAAAAAGCGATAGAAATAAGGACTTTAGGAAGTACAGGTTAAGGTTTCCTAGGAAATGCAATAGAGTTTCAAAAAACTCTGACAGTTTTCGTCGCTTATTGTTTTTATCAAACCTTTTTATATATTCCTTAAGATGACAAATAAATTAAGTTTTTTTTTGTCGAGGAATAATAAAAGAAAGTTAATTTTAAGAATTCTTATTGAATAGAAACAATTTTATGCGAAAAAATCGATTCGAACTGCATCTGAGGTTGGTGTGGCCGATTTTGATAAAATTCCATTTTCTTTTTAATTCGGTCAACATAATGCTCGGTGTCAACACCCAATAATCTAGGACTCCTTATAGTTTTGGCACAAAAATGTATGAAGCCATCCCACTGTGCGTTGTCTACAATAATTTAAAAACAAATAGAATCTGAGAATTTATTTCTCATGGTTGGTAACATTTATTATATAAATTTTCATATTAATCGAATGTGTACTCTAAGTCAAATTACAATTTATAAAGCTTTCATACTTTAATAGTCTTATTCCTTCAATATTTTTCAGGAATATTTTCGATTTATAAGAAAAAAAATTATATAATTAAACACTCTTTAGATGATTAAAATGGGCGACAATTAGACTTTTAGTGTTGTTATATTAACTTTAAAACTCTTGTTAAGCAAACAAATTTCTTTTATTTATAAAAACGTTTCAGAAAATACAATTTACTTTATTTTTGTATTAATTTATATTTTTTTTTTCTTTCAGAAAATTGACGAATTCTTAAATGGTAAGTTTGTTACATTTTGTTTTTATTGTAGCTTTAATTTTTCAACAAATGGAATTATTTCTTAAGATTTCCGAAAATGCTTTAATAGAGTTTATTATTGTGTATAATTTTGTACAAAATCTAGAAAAGAGTTGAAAAATATAGTTTAGTGTCGTTTATTGTTTTGGAATACCTTCTCTCTTCTAAAATAAGAAAATATCAATATTGTGAAATTTATCTTCGACAGTGTAATAATCAGTATTGCCGTTTTGGTTACATTTGTTACATTTTTCATAACTTAAAGGCCCAAGGTAACATGTATAATTTTGTAATTTTTGGCTCATGAAACACAACGAAGCAGGGCTGTAGAGTCGTCCGAAAAAAGTACTTACTCCGACTCCGACTCCAAATGGTGAAATTTTTTAAGTGCGACTCCGACTCCAACTCCAACTCCAACTCCTACTCCGACTCCTACTCCGACTCCTACTATAATCTTGATGCTAAATGTATATGAGACTCAGTGATGTTAACTTTTATTTTTTCATTACCGTACGGCCTTCTAAAAATTAGAGTTTTTGAGAAGCATTTACCGTACACAAACATTAATGTGCTGTTTCCAAATGGCAGGCGATTGATAATGTAGCAAAATTTATCAGCGGTGTGCTGGAAATCGCAAACGCAAAACGCAAGAATTTGGAAGATGTTTTTAATAAACTTTAAACCTAATTCTTATAATTTTTGGTTTAAAATCCTGTTTAATAGGAAAATATTAGTTAAATATTTGTCATAAAATTCTTTCATTACAAAAATCTTATTTAAAAACCACTTTTAAAATTCTTGCGTTTTACGTTTGCGATTTCCAGCACACCCCTGTATATGAAAAGCACTCAGTCCATCGCCTGTCATTTGGAAACAGCACATAAGAGCAGTATTCATAAGCCATTTATTTAAATTTTAAATGTGTTTTAAGAAGATAATTTTTATTTTGGAAATTTTTTTAAAATTTTTTATGCCGAAAAACTTTGGAGTCGGAGTCGCGAGGTTTTGTGGGTACTACGACTCCGACTCCGGCACAAAAACATCAACTCCGACTCTTCAACTCCGACTCCACAGCCCTGCAACGAAGTAATATTTTTGAAGAAGTGATTGATGCACGAATAAACCATTGTTAAAAAATTTCATTGCGTAATCGATGGTTAATACCCTCTTTTGATCAAGTGCGATATGTAAATAACACAAATTCACTATTTATTCAAGAAATATTTCAAAATTTAACTTTTGACTCAAAAACATAACTTTTTTTTAAAGGAACGCATCACTTTATTCTTCCCCTGGAAACACTGGAAATAATACTGAGCCCGTAAAATGCGCGATAAAGCGTACAAGAGAGAATCTAGAGAGATAAAACTACTTACAATTTCTAGCCGAGATTTAGCCTGTGTTGAATGTAAGCGAAATTGGTCAATAATTCCATCAACCTGACGTGCTCTTTCTATAGCATTACCCTTATCTTCCTAGCCTTATCCTTTACGAACCAGCTCCTTAATTTCTTTTCGCTTATTGACTCTAAGCTATTGCATAATTCTTGAATTACGCTCCAGGTAGCTCCAAAGATATAAACAATT
The DNA here is from genome assembly GCA_949318255.1 of Pollenia labialis. Lineage (NCBI taxonomy): Eukaryota > Metazoa > Arthropoda > Insecta > Diptera > Polleniidae > Pollenia > Pollenia labialis. Next base: position 137,855,757 of record OX439139.1, on the reverse strand, counting down.
GGGAATAATTAAGTTAAAAAAAAACGTGGTACTCTTTTCAAATTAGTCAAACGCAATTTTTTTCGATCGCTAAAAATTTTGCGAAGGAGAGACATTGTTGGACGAGCTGTGTAAGCTTTGGTCCAATAATGTTGAAACCACAATACTGGATTTGTTCTATCTATGGCCTTAAAAAATGATTGCCCTGTATTAAATGCAACATATATTAACCGCTACTTATTTGCTCCACTGTAATTGTAGGATTTAGATTTCGATGTATAATAGTTATATGGACTAGAAGGTTGTTGAACCTGATACCACTACTGGTTGAGAACTATAAAAACAGGCTCATAAATCTTTAATTTAGTTTCGATTTGAGGCATTAAACGGTTTAGTTCGTTACTTACAGTAGAGGTTTTTGTTAAAATTTTAACTAATTTAAATAAAGTTTGTTAAATTGAATAAGTGTGTGTATTTATGTTGATTTGCAATTAAAAGAAACCTAAACGCGTTTTATAAAGTAAAAAAAGGAAGCAGTAGATACATATGTATTATAAATCATTGTGAGAAACGGAGTTGATTTAACTCTGCCCGTCTGTCAGTATGTCTATCCGTGTATTTGTTGGCATGTATTTTCCGCAGGCTGCAAATATAATGCAGAGAAGGGATTATGTATTTATATTGAATGAACTTCGCTTATGTTTACTTTTGAAATTCAGCCAGATCTGTCCATGAATGGCTGAGATGAGAGCAAAATACCACGGCTGCCTCTTATTGTTAACCATATATGTATCTAAAATTTAAAGCCATAAACTTTAAATAATTCAAAGTATTCTTATAATTTTTAGCTTTATTTTTCCAGTTCACCCTTAAATAAACTTAATAGAATAAAAGTTGGGAACAAAATAGAAATTTTTTTATGTAAGAAGTATTGAATATTGAAAATTCACAAAACTTGCCCACTTTTACCATCCCTAATCCACGGTTTCGGAATGATTATAATTACTATGGTGAAGGGTAGATAAGGTTCGACACAGCCGAATATAGAACTTTTAGTTGTTTTTTATATTTTAATTAACACATCAAAGTAATCTTGTATTTATTTTCACATACTTTCATGCTCATCAATTCAATATTCATCAGTTTTTATAATATACTTTGCAGTATTAATTAATTAAATAATTGCATTTATACATAAATAAATATTTACTCATTAATAAAAAAAAAAAACGAAATGGCTTATTTATAATAATTACCAGCAACAACTTGTTGCATAACACGAAGATTCCAATAGTTTTAAAAAATACAGATCCTATAAAAGTCGTATACAAATTATAAATGCATAAAAAATGTTTAATGCTTAAATTAACAATAAGTCATTTAAAATAATAATATTACTAAATTGTTTTTTTTTAATTTTGTTTTTATCTGCTAACTGCAAAAACACACAAATTAAAGCTGGAACAAAAATGTCGTTTAATCAAAATCTATGCATATAAATTAAAGTCATAAAAATGTGTATAAAATAATTGCAATAAAAATACAAACAAAAGTTTATCCATGTATGTCTGCTAGTTCGAATTCACAACCGAAATATCGCTTGTTACAGCAATGACAACAATATTTGTAATGTTAACATGCCAATGTGGCAAGTAAATTAAATATTTTTATTACCAAAGTCAGCATAAAAATAGCATGTTTCCCAAAAAGAAAAAAAACCACACGAAAAAACGTAAAACAAAAATATTGTATATAAATGTCAGGGTAGATATGTTCCATGTTCTATATAAAACCAATAATAATGACTGAAATAACAAAAAAAAAAAAGAAAAAAAGGGAAAATGCCAGTGTTAACACTCATACTCACACATCAATAACTTTATGATATTCTATGCAATCCAATAACCGGCACACGTTCATAGAGACCGACAGATAGACAGATATTTAAATCGACACAGCCATAATCGTCAATGTCATTCACTTCACACATGCACCCATACAAACGTAACAATACCGAAAAAATACACGACTCCTACAAAATTTTATGAAAGTGTTTATGACTCTGACATGCCGCTGCCGCCCCTGTGGAAAGAAATGACATCAAATGAATCCTATAACAACATTTATGTTGTTTTGAATAAAATTCTATGTTACGTTTATATATGTAGATGATATTTAAAATATGGGGGATTTGTTTTATTTATCATTGTGTATGTAGCAAGTCCAGCTTAGATCTCATAAAAGTTATAATAATTTCTTTAAAATTTGAATCATGAAATCACCAAATATTGCTAGATGTATAGGGTGGCCTATAAGTTACTTTAAGTGGCAAAAAAAAATATGCGTTGATGCACGACCTGTGGCTCCGTCTTGATAAACCACAATATTGGATTGTTCTCTACCTCGTTCGTTAAAAAAGTTTCAAATACTGCCCGGTATTGAATGACATTCACATTTTTGACGATTAATAATATTTTCTTTCTATTTAACTATAAAGTGTTTACCTCCCTTGACACTTTAAATATGATTGAATTTAACAATATAATGTTTTAGTAAAATAAAGTAACAACTATACGCTTAAGCATATTATGGTTACCTTAACCATATTATTATTACGGCAACCCTATTATGGTTGAATTAATCTATAACGATATTATGGTTGCCTCCAGACATGTTATGGTTAATATTTAACAACAATAATATGCTGAAAATTTTAATATTTTAAAACATTGTATGTTTAATATTAAAATAATATGATTAGAAAGCAGCAACGTTTGCACTTTATTTGGCTTGCTTAAAATTATCATTCATTTTACTTTAATTATTGATTAGAATACATAAATTTACGTAGAATAAACAAGTAGAACAGAAAAAAATGTTATTGAAGGTCGTCACATGCTGGAACATGAATCAAAGTGGATTTTTTTATAAAAGTGGAACAAAACACCTATCAGGAATAAACAATTAAATAAAATTTATAATTTGACACTTAACAAACAAATTGAAGAAAATGGATGAAATAAATAACCATAATAAGATTACCATTGACACTATTATTGTTAATTCTGACCATAATATGGTTACTTTTGCCAAAATTCTGGGAAATTTTGATTATATTATTGTTAGTTTTGAACGTAATATGGTTAGTTTTGACCATTATTATGGTGATTATTGACCAAACTATTGTTAATTTTGACCATATTATGGTTGATTTTTGTTGATGTTAACTATACTATGATCATATTTGAACATAATAAGGTACCCTGCAAACATAAACATTGTTAAAATCCAACCATAGTATTTTGCTCTTAGAAAATGGTTACCTCCAACCATATTTTTTTTCTTCGTGCATTTTAAAAAGTTTTATCGAATTTTGACAATTTTTTTTTTAGATATGACTTTATGTTGCAATAAAGGAGGGCTTTGTGTTCATTTGTACACAAAAATACAACTGTGGGAAACCATTTTCAATTTCTGTTGTGAATATGTTGATAAAACATGTTGCATATTTTACACCCATTTTTATTTAAGGTTTACACACTGGCCTGTTTTACAACTTTGGTACTAACTACTTTGTTTGTGCAATATAAGTTTTATTTTTGTGGAAAGATTGTTTAAAAACAAAATATAAAAATTTTTACATATAAAAAATTAAAAACGAGTAAATATTATTATGTTTATTATTATCGTTTTAATTGTTTGCACGTAATTAGAGCTGTCAATGTTTGTTTAAAGACCATAATAGTGTGAGAAATACCTCTAATAGTTTTAAAAAATCCCTAAAAAATTACATTCATGCAAAAAGGATAATAGTTGTAAATAAAAGCTGTTAACTTATTTCGACTGAAATGATACGACATGTAAAACTTCAAAACAGGCAGAATGCTGGGCCCTCTACTAATTTACTATTTATACTTCGGGCATGCCAACAAACAATAACACCAAAACATTTAACATTAACGATATAGATTTTCTAAGGGTGGACGAATCCCCTCATGAAGAAATAAGGTTAAAACATTGGCGGAAAATGGTCAATGAGCAAAAATGCGTACATATAACATTCACATCGCGCCGGAATCATGTCCCCCTATTAAAATCAATTATCAAATAACACCTCAACATTTGCATGTCAAATATCTCGGTGTATTTCGGCTATTAAAGTGGAAATGCCATATAGAGGCAAGATTTACTCATATAAAACTAAAAGCCAAAGCTTTTCTTGGGATTCAAAAATTAATTAACAAGGTTTATTTTAAATGTGCTAAATTCCCATTTCATACTTTTGATAAACTGAAATTTATTGTTGATGGGATAAGCTATTCCTATGCGCATTTCACTAGTTGCTTAGGCCAGATCGTCAGGAAACTTTATCCAAAGAATTTAAAAAAGCCAAAGATATTATGCAAATAAAACTGTTAAGCGAATAAGAATTATAAGCCTCATCTTTACCTGTAACAATATCAAAGCTTAAACAACAACAATAAACAGTGAGCTTATCTTTAGTGAGTTTGTCCTTAGTCTCAATTGTAGGCTTCTACTTTACAACTCTATCTAAAAGCCTATCTGGTGCTACGGCCTCGGCCTCTAATATCGAAAAAATAAACTTCTTCCAATAATCACAGCAGCTCCCTGGTGTTTAAAAACCTTAAATATCTACAAGGATCTAAGTGTGCCATTCGTAAAAACTATAAAACCGAACTATGCAGTAAAATATTTAAGTGGTTGCACTCAAATCCATTAGCTCGAAATACACAGAAAAAAATATCTCAAGAAAATTTTTAACAAAAGTTAACAGTTAACAAAAGTTTGTTAAAAATTCAATTAAAAAAATCAATAAATTTACAATTAGCAAAATATCACTCAATAAAACATATTTAAAAATTAAATAATTAAATGTTTCTTTAATTTTAGTAAAAAAAATATTTGAATCACAGTAAAGACATTTTTTTTTTACAAATTTTGTTCATTTTTTAATAGCTAATAATTCTCATTCGCTTAACAGTTTTATTTGAATAATATATTTAGTTTTGCCAAAGTCTTTGGAAAAGGGTGGCCTGACGATCTGGCCTAAGCAACCAGCTAAATGCACAGAGTAACTAACCTATCCTCCCTTAATAAATTTTTGTGTATTTATCAAAAATAAATAAATAAAGATTCAATAAAAATTTTCTTTGATTCATTCAACATTTTCAACAATTTATTTTAACAAATCACGTAAACATTTTGTTGAAAAAAATTATTTTGAGCAACAACTTTTTTATTGACTCAATAAACTTGATTGTTGACTAAAAATTCAATAACTATACCTACAAAGTTTTTTATCAATACCACAAAAATCGTCAACACAGAAAATTAAAAAAAAAAAAATTTTTTTTTATCAAATATGCGATTTTCGTTGTCAAATATGAAAATAATTTTTTTCTGTGTATATTAAATCATAGCGGCTTAACTCGCTTAAACGCAAGAGACACAGCAGCACTCACCCAATCAGAAGAGCGATATAAACCTACGTATGTGAACGTAAGCCGTAATGAAATTTATTGTCTGGCACTGGCAGGACATATGCATATACAGCCGTATTCATAATAAAAATTTGGCATGAATTTAGCAAAAAGTTTATTCATAATACACTAACCAAACTTTGGCTAACGATTTGCTAAACTCTTGCTAATGAGCTGCCAAACGTTTGCCAACTTGTGAAAAACAGCCGTTTAATGTCAAGCAATTTTTTTTTTTTTTTTAAATGATTTTGTTATTCGTGCTTAATTCCCAATTTTTATTATTTGATAAAAACATTGAAATTTATTGTTGATGGGATAAGCTATTCCTATGCGCATTTCACTGGTTCCTTAGGCCAGATCATCAGGAAACTTCATCCATAAAGATTTTAGAAAAACTAAAGATATTAAACCAAATAAAACTGTTAAGCGTATAAGAATTACAGAAACAGTTCTATTTGTAACAATATCAAAGTTTAAACAAAATCATCAACAATAAACAGTGAGTTTATCTTCCTTGCTTAATTGATTGGAATTCTTCCAACAATAATTGTAGTTGTAAGTAGGTTAAGAAAAAACAAAATAAAAACAAACACAACTAGCTTTTTTTAAAAAGCGGGTTGAAAGTCAGTTTTTTTTTTATTTTTTTAGACCGTGCACCTGCCAGTTTATTATGAAAATAAACAATAAATTTCAGTGTTTTTATCAAATAATAAAAATTGGGAATTAAGCACGAATAACAAAATGATTTATATTAAATTTTGTATTCCCACGAAAATTATTTTGATTATTAACTGTTTTTTTTAATTTACTTAATTTATTTTAATTTTAAAAACTTTTTAAAATTTTTATATGTGAAGGAAAAAACAAAAAAAGGAAAAATTGACAAATGATTAATGCACAACGTGTTGCATTTTTGAGCAATACAATGTGGCATCATACAAATTCAGACTTGATTGATTAAAAGTTGGCAAATGGAGAAAAGCTCGTTATGAATTAACTCTGTGCCAACATGCTGTTAAGCTTAATCGGGATTCTAGTTAGCAGCTCGTTGTACGTATTGTACAAACTGTGACTAACTTTTTGTTAAGAATACGGATGATAATGTATTATGATTTGATTAATTACACTCTGCTAGAAATTGACACATTTTTTTAGACAAGCTGGGCACTTGGTGGTTTAACCTAATTCGGGTACGCTGAATCCAGTGTTTTCGAGATATACCGTTATTTTGAAATTGGCGGAGGTTGCACAACATATATTCGCTTAATTCAAAAACGGCTTATGTTGTTTTCTTTTCTACAAAAAAATGTGCCTTTTTTTAAAAAAAAATTCAATTTGGTGTCTTTTTCTTAAAAATTTTGCTCCCGATAAGGGTGGCTTGTTTTATTCTAAAAAACTCATGCTTTTCGGGAGCAAAGTTTTTAAAAAACAGACACCAAATTGCATTTTTTTTTTTAAAAAAAAGGCACATTTTTTGTAGAAAAGAAAACGCCATTAGTTTATTAAAATTACTAAAAAATTCCGCAAGAAAATTGCCTTTTTTCTATGATCGCAGTCGTTTTGGCAAAAAATAATCCTATAATAATAATACAGCTATGCGTTATGTCTGTTTCTCAACTAGCACAGTGTTATTGTTAGTTCATATAAAATATATGAAGATTCAAGAATTCAATATTTAAAAAAAAATATGTAAAACTTCGAGCGTTTCGAACATTAAAAAGTGTAACATGTATATAATGTAATATTTTTTTTCGGATTTTCTTATGTATGCTCAACATTTAAAAACAAACTCACACTCGTGCTTCCGCAAACCACTCGAATTTAAAACTTTCACCAATACTCTTCTTATTATTATTATTATTATTTATTTTTAATAGAGTAGCATGCTTACACTGTGCTACACAAGAAATATTCAAAGCTTCTCGTATAGCAATTCTGTTTTGTTAGAGTCCACAGATTACGGAAATACACATACGTTTTATTTTATTACTTCCTTTATTCCTTTTTTTTTGTCAAAAAATCTTAAGGATACAAATACAAACAATAATAAGAATGTTTTTTCCCATTCATATATCATACGTAATGATTTTTGGAGTCTTTAATTATTAAAATTTTTTTTATTAAAACGATCCGATCGTGATAAATTTTAAGCAGTTTTGTTTTCTATGGAGGCTGCTAAAGTAAACTTTAACATCAGAATTCTTGCATTTTTTGCCTTCACTTTTGTGTCACTGTGTTATTAAAAGAAAATGAAAAATTCCCTTTCATAAATGAAGTGTCAAATGGAATAACACTGAAAATAGCAAATTATATTGCTTCATGTTTACAGTCTATGACAGCATCAAATAAAGAAGCGCGATGTCATAAATGATTTTTCTATTTTTAGTAAAAAATAAAAGTCTTTTAAATACAGGGACAAGATTATATGGCGTCAATGAAAACGGGAACGAATGAAAAGTGTTGTCCAACCCTTATAATTTTCTTCTTCTAGTTTAGTATTCAATATAAAACAGACGGATTAATTTAGCATTAATCAAATGACTAGGAATTAACATTTTAATTTGTATTTTGTGGATGTCTGTCGTCAACTTTGGCAAATATTTTAGCAACATAATATTATTTCCTTTAATTTTATATTGTATTTCTGTACAAACATATGTATGTAGAATTAATTTTCCATAAAAATAATTGTTAAATCCAAACTTTTATATAAAAATGTATTTGACGGAAATTATTGCTATTTTGTAATTTTTATTTTTTTTTTTTTTTTGGCAGAAATGAATGCGCATTATTGATTTATTTTCAAAGATTATGAAGTTCACTTTTGACATTCTTACGTCACACAAATTAACCTTTATTGCAACTTTTAACAAATTTTGGTAAACTAATAAAGGGAATGAAGAATATAAATCTAATAAAATTAAATTAAAAAAAAAACAACAACAGTTACACAACACAACTCAACAAAATTAAAATAAAAATAATCCCTGAAAATAAGAAAAATTAGGAAAATCTTATTAAAAAAAAGTTTTCGATTAATTTTAATTACATTCTGATATTTTTGTATAAAAAATTTAAATTTTTCTTTAAAATCTTCCTTTCGTCCTCTCACTTAATTCTGAACGAAATCAGAAGTCGTGCACGAATTTAATGAGAAAAAAACGCATTTCATTTAAAATATATTAAGGAACATGCTACACTAATTCAATGATATCTCTGAAACTTTTATTCAGAATAAATAACTTTATAAGCACGTTTTTAAGATACTTTTGTTTACGAATTTTGCATTTCTCTTTTTAACTGAATATAGCGATCCGTTATCAAGTTACGTTAATTTATGTATGTATGTCGTGGAAATGCCTTAATTTTTGACGTAACGGTATACCTCGAAAACTAGGCTGATTTAGACAAACGGAGTCCAGATTCTAGTTCGGCATCTTAAATAACCGTAAAAGCAACTTTCAGTTTTTGGGCAACAAAAAGTGTGTTCCCTTTTGTAATAAATCCGAAAATAAAAATTATGTTCGCAAAAAAAAAATAAGAATTTGAAAAGTTTTAAATCTTTTTAATGATATTTTTTGTGGTTGCCTCTTCCTTTAAAAATACAAAAGTAATAATTATTTACGGTTCCTGATCCACATCGAAAATAGATGTTTTCTTGGTCTTGCTGTAAAATGGTGATATAAAAACGATATTAAATTATACTGACCCTAAGCAAGATTTTTGCGTCAAATATTTACCAAGTGTGATAATTTCGACAGATTCGCCAAAATCTTAATTTGTGTACAACTACATCCAAATAATGTTCTAAAAAGATCATATTTTTTTTAATCATTCTACGAAATTGTTACCACCGACTCTTATCAATAAGTTTGCAGCAGAAAGTCTTTTAGAATTTTAGGTCCTTAATATCTTAAGTTTTCTAAAATTTTAATCCAAATTTTTAATATTTTTAATCAGGCTTAAGTTCATTAAATTTAATTTTCATTAAATTATTTTTATGAAGAAAGGAATTTTTACAACATGAAAATTAATTAAAATTTTTATTGATAATTTTTCATTCTTGACTCAATCTGGGCTCGAACCCAGGTGTTTACGGACAGGTTACCCTGACATGTTTCGATTGCAACCACTCAATCTCTTCAGAGGGCTTGCCGTTTAACACTCGCAGCCATCGACGACTGCTGACGTCATTAGTCAAACATCAATCCTTAAACCAAATTGTATTCAACCTTTTGGTAGATCGAAATTTGCTTTTGAATGATTATCCATTTTAATTTATTTTAACATGTTATTCCTTTACTTCTCTTTTTTCGTACTTTTGTCAAGAATTCTTCTTGAAGTTCAAAGTACATATATTTTTTGTTTTTTCATTTTTTTGTCTTTCTTTTTCTTGTTGACCTTTTCAGCACAACTTGAAGGACAAATGCAAACATAGAGCTCGTGCCCTAGCTTTAACAATTATTAGTATTGTGGTTATTTTATTGAACTATTTATGGTTTTTAATCCAAATTTTTAATATTTTTAATCAGGCTTAAGTTCATTAAATTTAATTTTCATTAAATTATTTTTATGAAGAAAGGAATTTTTACAACATGAAAATTAATTAAAATTTTTATTGATAATTTTTCATTCTTGACTCAATCTGGGCTCGAACCCAGGTGTTTACGGACAGGTTACCCTGACATGTTTCGATTACAACCACTCAATCTCTTCAGAGGGCTTGCCGTTTAACACTCGCAGCCATCGACGACTGCTGACGTCATTAGTCAAACATCAATCCTTAAACCAAATTGTATTCAACCTTTTGGTAGATCGAAATTTGCTTTTGAATGATTATCCATTTTAATTTATTTTAACATGTTATTCCTTTACTTCTCTTTTTTCGTACTTTTGTCAAGAATTCTTCTTGAAGTTCAAAGTACATATATTTTTTGTTTTTTCATTTTTTTGTCTTTCTTTTTCTTGTTGACCTTTTCAGCACAACTTGAAGGACAAATGCAAACATAGAGCTCGTGCCCTAGCTTTAACAATTATTAGTATTGTGGTTATTTTATTGAACTATTTATGGTTTTTAATCCAAATTTTAAATATTTTTAATCAGGCTTAAGTTCATTAAATTTAATTTTCATTAAATTATTTTTATGAAGAAAGGAATTTTTACAACATGAAAATTAATTAAAATTTTTATTGATAATTTTTCATTCTTGACTCAATCTGGGCTCGAACCCAGGTGTTTACGGACAGGTTACCCTGACATGTTTCGATTGCAACCACTCAATCTCTTCAGAGGGCTTGCCGTTTAACACTCGCAGCCATCGACGACTGCTGACGTCATTAGTCAAACATCAATCCTTAAACCAAATTGTATTCAACCTTTTGGTAGATCGAAATTTGCTTTTGAATGATTATCCATTTTAATTTATTTTAACATGTTATTCCTTTACTTCTCTTTTTTCGTACTTTTGTCAAGAATTCTTCTTGAAGTTCAAAGTACATATATTTTTTGTTTTTTCATTTTTTTGTCTTTCTTTTTCTTGTTGACCTTTTCAGCACAACTTGAAGGACAAATGCAAACATAGAGCTCGTGCCCTAGCTTTAACAATTATTAGTATTGTGGTTATTTTATTGAACTATTTATGGTTTTTAATCCAAATTTTTAATATTTTTAATCAGGCTTAAGTTCATTAAATTTAATTTTCATTAAATTATTTTTATGAAGAAAGGAATTTTTACAACATGAAAATTAATTAAAATTTTTTAAAATTTTTTTTTTTTTTTTTTTTTTTTTTATTATCAATAAAAATTTTAATTAATTTTCGTGTTGTAAAAATTCCTTTCTTCATAAAAATAATTTAATGAAAATTAAATTTAATGAACTTAAGCCTGATTAAAAATATTAAAAATTTGGATTAAAAACCATAAATAGTTCAATAAAATAACCACAATACTAATAAGTTTTCTAAAATTTTCAATAACATCCTAATAACAAAATTTTCTTACTCTGCGAAGCACCAAAAAAAGTATTGCTTTAAGAGAAATTGTCACCTGGGAGGGGGGTTTGAGTTCGAACAATTTGTACTGTGTATTACGATTTTCGCAATCGTTCAAACGATGGCAGAGTTTGTACTTTTAAAAAAATTTATAATTTGATGAAAACATTTTGTTCGTAATAGAGAAGGGCTATTATAAAAGGGATTTTTTTGTTTTCGGTTAAGTATACAAAAGCCCGTTCATTCGAAACAAATATTACGAAAATCGTAATACACAGTACAAATTGTTCGAATTCGGAAATTCATTTTTACGAATCGAAATAAGCAGTAACCCCCTGGGTTTTTGTAGGAAACTTCGTAACGATATTTCACCTTTTGGTTTTGCATCCTCCGGGGAAATCAAGTGCATCGAATACTTAGAATTGGGCAAAAATTCAAAATTTACAGATTTCATGATCTCTTGCGATCGCGGCTGACCAGAGATCCAATTTAGTTCCACGGGAATCAGTAGCCGCGGAAACACTCACCGGACTAACTATAGTTGCGGGAAATACTTTCTTTCTATCAGAATAATTATCTTTGCGGAAGTTTCGCTTTTCGGTTAAAAATATATTTTTTGGGGGATCACGTGTGGTTTACTACCCAAAGTTGCAGGAAAGTATATCCTGACAATTCCACTAAATGGCTGATTATTCTTTACTTGTGGAAGTGTTTGGCCTAGAAAAGGATTATCCCTAGGTGCTGTTGCTACTCAACAGATGCTGCTGGCATTTTTCCCAAAAGCAGCGGAAAATATTTAGCTGTATCTCCTTAACGAGGGGAAAGTGTACAATCATGCTCGATTATGCGCTTAGATTGCAACCCATTGTTTGTCACCCAGTGATTAAGATCCACCATGAAGTAGGTGTCCTAGATGGCAGGTTTCCATAGAAATCTTTTTCACAGATGAACGTAGTTTGTACAAAAGTTCGTTAAAATATAAATAATCGAGTCAAATTAATTTTGAAAGCGAATCATTTTTTCTTAAATTTTCCTTGAAACCAATTTCTATTTAATATCTTTTTTAAGCTTTTTTTTATTTGTTCCCGCGTAGCTCTACGCTTGTCTGCAGGAAAAAAAACCCAGAGTTTCTGCCGGGAATCGAACCCGCAATTACTTCCAACTAGCCTACCGGGGTACTCAAGCTGAGTGAAAATCAGTCGAAATATTGTAAATTTTTTGACTTTATCGAAATATACTGGAATATTCAATAAATATTGCATGGAATGTTCTAACGTTAAAATCAATTTAAAAAAATCTTTGAAAAGATTAAATTTGTCTTGTTAAAATTGAAGTAATCAATTTAGTCAAATAAAAAAAGAATACGAATATTAAAGTTTAATTACACCAAAAACAATTGTACCCAAGAAAGAAATTAAAATACATTAAAACTTTTCTAACTAAAACAAAAGCCTTCCCCCTTCAATTAAAATTTTTAAGACAATTTTTTTTTTTTTTTTTGTCAATATTGGAAAAATAAACAAGAAAAATGAAGCCGTAGTTAGTTTGGACAGCACATTTTCAAAAAGGAAAACTTATAAAGCCTTGTTGTTGTTGCTGCTGATGCTGTTGTATGTTTTCAATTCAATATAAATTTAACAACAATTTGAAACAAATTAAAGGGGGTAAAAACACATGCATGTATGAATGAGTACCAACAGCACTTGGATGAGTGTTTGAAAGCATGTAAATCTACTACGTATATGATATTGTATGAGTGGATGATTTTCCTGTGTATTCATAAGCCATATAAAGTTTTATATTTATCTCTGTATAAAGTAGATGAAATTCATTTTGCTATAAAAAATATCAAATCATTTTTCCAAGTACTGCATAGAAAATATAAGTGTTTTTATATGAAAGTTTATGTTTGTGTAAGGCTTTATGTTTTCTATTGCTGGCAACACTTTTACATACTGACAACTTTATAATATCCGGTTGTTGAGGTTGTTTGCAAACGAGAAGCAACAGATTTATACCCAGACAAATCCAAACATATACAAAACATATGAATTAATATAGACATGTGTATGTATGTATCGTTGATGGGTGTATCTAATGTGTAACTAAGTACTTATATGTAGGACAAGCATGCACACACTAATATCTAAATTTGTTTAGACAATTTCCATGTTTGTTACACTACCTACATATTGTCTTGTGGCAGCAATTAAAAATTTGTTACATTTTGTTATTTTTCCTGTTTTCATATGTGTGTCTGTGTGTGTTTTTCTATAAAGTTTCTAACAAACACAAAATCTTTTGTTAGTGTATGGGCATTAAAACGGTTGTTTGCCATTACAAATAAATTTCTTCTATTGAGAGTTTTGCTGGTTAAGTGAGTGTGATTTAAGACTTAATTTAAAAATTCTGTATAAAAAAAAAATTCAATGCCAATGTTACAATTTTTAAAAGACATGTGTAAATATTCATACACATTTACAACACTTTCTATTAATAACACACATGTGTAGACCTCCTCTTTACCTCAGTACAAATATGTTGGCCATAAAAAGTTAATTGAATTTTTAATTATTCATTTGTGTTGTTAAATATGTGTGTGTTTATTTACCACATACACATATTAATTTGTGTTTTTCTGAGCTTGCAATATTTTTTAATTAAATGTTATCTTTTAGGGTTTTTTTTTGTTGTAAATTTAAATTAATTGCTTAAAAACTCATTCTTTTTCTTCGTGTGAATCGAAATTCTTATCTTATTATTTGTGTCGCAGTTCTTTAAAAAAAAAGCTGTTAACTAATTTTGTCGATAGTTAACATGCAAACTTGTTTTTAAGTCAAATCTGCATTGCTAATAGGTCTGTTTAAGTACTTCAAATTTGGATCCTGCAGATTTTAATGTGACCTAAAAGGCTTCCCGTACTCGAAGATTATGCAAACGGGTTTGAAAACAAAAATTTTTCTTCTTAAATTTTTAAATAATCGTTGTTTCTTTACTTGTCTGATAAAATTCAGTTAAATTATAATAATATATCGTTACCTAAAACGCAACAGGCGCTAGCTAACAAAAACTTAAGAATCGTTAAATTTAATGTATTGCCTCAACACAAATGTTTACAAAAAAAGAAAATAACAAAAACAAACGGCCCTATCTACCAAAGATTATTCCCCGTATTTATAAACGATTATTAAATTTAACAAACTGTTTTAAGGATAATTTTCATAGTAAATTTTTTCCTTAATCCCCTAATAAATTTAAAAAAATGTAATGAATACAGACATATGGGCATTTTCAGCGAAAAAAAATTATTTCTCAAAAATTGTATATGTATAGTTTACTTTTTTATATTTTGGTATAAAGCGCAACTAGCTCTACGTTAAGTTACAAAAGGGATAAAGATTGAACAACATGGTCTGAAAATACAACCTTGTTTGCAATCTGGCGTTACATTAAAAAAGTAGACTTTTCGCTGAAAATGCCCATATGTATTTTTAAACAATAAAGATTTATAAATTTTATAGCTTGAAAAATAAATCTGTATTAGTCTAAAGTTTACTAAAAAAGGTTTTATACAAAACATCTTGCTCAATTCGCAGTTTTATTCGATTTTGCAATGCAAGTCAAAATCCACTTCAGTTTTTTTAACGTCACGCCAGCGCAGATGTTTGCTTATATCTACAAATCCGTAGCGACTATAACTGTAATGTTTTTTCTAAATATAGTGCTACTTCATTACTTTGTATATAAAAAATACCCTTTTTTACAAATTTGACTTCTTCATTTAATTTTTTTACATTTTGTGGTACAAATATCACGACACGTCAAAATGGAAATGCCCATATATGATAAACATTGTTAATTGTTAAAACAACTGGTAGGTTTTAGAAGAAAAACACAGAAGAAAAATAAATTACAAACAGTTTAATACTCTATATCAATTTATCATATTAAATACAGTCAAATCCCGATAATTCGTACCCCGATAAATCGTAATTCCCGATAATTCGTAATAAACTGTCGGTCCCTTGAAAAAATCTCGTTAATTCGTAAAATTTCCATACATTTTGGTCCCCTCGCTAAATCGTATTTTTTTCAAATAAAATCTTCTTTTCCTCTTATAAATCGTAATTATTTGCTAGCTACCACTTATAATTCGTATTAAAAACAACATAAACATGGAAAGAATGATCTTTTGTTTACCGCTACTTTTTTTGCGCGGGTTTTTGGTTGTGTGTGAGATTATTTTCTTATGATCAGTTTGTTACATGAATAATAAAGAAAAATGTCAAAGCTCACACCTCGTTTTAGTATATAAATTGAAAATCCCATTAATTCGTATTTATTTTATTTTAATCCCGTTAAATCGAAACCCCGCTAAATCGAAAACCCCTATAATTCGTATGAAATGGCCGGTCCCTTGCGATTACGAATTATCGGGATTTGACTGTATTTATTTTCCTTTTCCTGTAAAATTTTGAAAATGTTATATAGGGCCTTTTGAGTTTAACGTGGCGTTATATTTCTACTCACTGAGAGACAGAAAAAGTGCAAAAGTACATAAACGACAAAAACCAAGTTTTTATTTCATATTTTTACATGGTATCAAATCAATGCCTTTCTTTCCTTACTTAAGCTACGGTCCCACTTGTCAAATATTTTACGAAATTCCCATATTTATTTTGATTATAATATTACATCTTACAAGAAACAGTTTTTTGCTTTGTCTATTAGTATAATAAGTTTAATTTGTGATATTAAGACCATGTTAAATCTCACTTACTGTTAACAACTTAACTCTTTTTTCACAAACAATTGTTTCAAAATTAACACAATCTACCTAAAAAAAAAGTTTGGTCAATTTTTCTCTCAGAACCGCTCTCATTTCCACAATTTTTGATTTAATGCTGCACAAAAATTTGATATAATGTCTTTGGCCTAATTCAGTTGTGATCGAATACTATTTCGATTCGAAAGCAATATTATTTCTAATACATTCTTCAGTCGATACTGTTTTGAATTTTCACAATACTCAAAAAAAATTTTGATTCGCTTAGTATTTACTGAAAGAATTAGAAAATAACTTGCTTTCGAATTAAAAATGTAAACACTGAAAAGAAAAATCAATCGATTCGTACTTAAATAAATAAGAAGCGGTATCAATAGTACGTCAAAACTTTTATATATCTAACAAGAAAGAAAGTATTGTTGTATTTAAAAACACATTTTCGGTACCCAATTACCCATATAAATATGCGAGTTGCGGAAATTGCCCCTATCTCCCCTCGTGATTAGAGGTTTGCGGTCTGTTTAATTCGAAACCGAAACCGCGGGGTTTTTAAGCCCTAAAACCGAAACCGACAAAAATAAGTCGGTTTTACTTTTAAATTTTCCCCGGTTTTTATAGCAATTTTTTAAAATGGTTTGCCAAAATAACATGGTGTTTCATAAAAAATTTAAATTCGTAATAACGGAAAATCCACAGAATCTTGGGACTTTCTAAGGTTTTTTCTTCAAAGTGTTAGTAACACTTTTAATAGTTTTAATGAAAAACAAACAGAAAACAAGTGAAACGGTATACACAAGCAAAAATTTACTTACAACATATTTGGAAAAGTTTTTTTTATTTGTTGAGTGAGTTTATGAAATCATATTGATATTAAACAATATATTATTTTAAAAATGTCGGAATTGAAGTCAAAAGTGTGTAAACATTTTAAAAAATCTGAAAACGAGTCGAATAAAGCAGATTTGCAAAAAAAAAATTGACATATTCAAAAGGGTCTACAAGTTCGATGACAATAAATTTAAGTAAACTTTTTGTTTGATTCAGTTAAATTATTTGTTTAAAAAAATAAGTGTTTTTTTCAATAAATTGTTTGAATATGAAAATTTGTTTATAGGACCGATTTCAGTCAACAAATGTTTTGATTCTACAAATTTTTTGTTTGAATTGGAAAAATAATTTTTTCTGTGTAACGACCAAACCATCTTCTACAGAATGTGAAAGGGCCTTTTCAGTAGCTGGGAATTATTAGTTGTTTTTGTTTGGCTGCAGCAGGTCCAAGTAATAAATAAAAATTAAAAACTTGTGATTTTTGTTTTTATATTTTTATTCCCAATGTTTCGGTTAGCGTCGCTAACCATCTTCAGGGGTATGTAAACAATTAAAAAATAATCACAAAACTTCACAAAAACACTTGATTTTCTTGCCAAAGGATTTTCCCAACTGGGGATTTTTGCACAAAGATAATATCAAGTTTAAGCCATTCTCTGCTAAATGCCTTAATATTTTTTAAGTTCAATTAGTTACAAAATTAGCAATGAGAGATATGCGTTTGTATATTTATTTATTAATTTACTTTTAATACAAAATGTAACTGAATTAAAAATAAGTTACTTTTCATTATGTTTTAATTCCTTAGCAATTTTTCTTAAATTCCAAAAAAAAACCGGAAAAAACCGAAACCGCGGTTTTAAGAATTTTGAAAACCGAAACCGCGGTTTTTAAATTTGACGGTTTTTACGAACCTCTACTCGTGATCTTATTCTTATAAATTAATAGCTTAAGGGTCCATATAAATATGGACCTATCATTGTTTTAAATTTTATTAAAATCGATTTGAAAGTTTGTGAGAGCCAGAAATTGCCCCCTATCTTTATTCGTGGTCCTATTTTTAAAAAAATGCTTAGCTTATGTGTCCATGTGTCGCTCCGCAAAACTCCTAAGATAGGGTCGATAAATTAATATGGTTATTATTTAAACGATGGTACAATAATCAAAATGCATAATCCGAGAGAACGTTTAAAAACCATTTTCATAACTGGACGATGTTGGTATGCCATAGGTTAAATTGTGCAGAAAACTCCTTCTTTTAATCGCCCTGAATTCATCTCATTTCAAGTGGCCATTTTATTATTAGCGGACATTTTTTCAAAAAACTATATAATTTTCATTTATGTATAAAATAATTTTGATTTTATTTGAGTACTTTTTTCATTTAGCGTTTAAATAATCCATTAACTGCAACTCTTGACTCCTGTTGAGATTCGAATACAAAAAATGAATGAGAAATTGTCTGTTTGTTCCATAAATAGATATCGAATGAACAACAGCGAAAACTATACCACTGATATCATTGGTTTTTCTGACACATTGTTGTTATTTTGACATTTTAGACAGTCATATAGACACGTATTGAGTTTTGTTATTCTTTTTGTTGTTGTTGTAAAAATTAAAAATTTTTATTCACATGTTTACAAGTACTAAACAGCCTGTTACATTCAGACATATGGCTGGTAGACCGACAGGCAGACAGACTTAAATACGAAAAAAAACAACATACGCAATGTGTTTTTAGGTTTTTTGTGATGTGTGCGTATTACGCATACACTCTCATCACTCACATCTCTGAATAATGTGTCTGAAATTGAAATTGACACATTTAATAAGTAATAAACAGATGATTGTTTTATGTTAAAAGATTTTTATACCCTTCACCACCACTAGCGGTGAATGATGGTATACAAAGTTTTCATTTTTGTCACTTTTGTATTTAACATCTAAGACCCCATAAAGCATACATATTCCGGCTCCTTGAGTAATTCTAAGTCGATTTAGCCATGTCCGTCTGAAAACACGATCACTTTCGACAAACTCAAAAGAAATGAACAAGCTTGGTGTCAAATTGCTTGTAGTTACCCAAAGCAGTTAGGGATTGAAATACACCAAAATAGCTTCAGAAGGATCAGAGCTGTGAATCAAAATGTGGAATCACCACCCTAAAAAGTTAATTTTTTTTTTTTTTTTCATTATTTATTTATTGAATCTTCATATATTTAATATGAACTAACAATAATTAATCAAATCTTAACCTAATACATTATATATGTCCAGCCAGTGCCAGACAAAATTTCGTCATAATGGTTTATGTTCACATATGTGGATGTTTATCGCTCTTCTGATTCGGTGAGTGCTGCAGTATCTCTTCTTCTTAAGCGAGTGTGGCCGCTATGATTTAAAATATTCCGAGCTAATGGATTTGGGTGTTGTGCAATCCTTTTCAAATATTTTCCCGCACATTTTGTAATCATAGTTTTTACTAATGGCACATTGAGATCCTTATGAATGTTTGAATTTTTAACGTACCAGGGAGCGGCTGTGATTATTCGAAGAAGTTTATTTTGACGCCTTTGAATTTTTTCGATATTAGAGGCCGAGGCAGTGCCCCATAGTTGAATACCGTAGCACCAGATAGGCTTTAAGATAAAGTTGTAAAGTAGAAGCTTGCAATCGAGACTAAGGACAGAGTTTCTTCCAATAAGCCAATGAATTTGAATGGCTTTAAGTTTCATTTAAGTTATTTTGCCTCTATATGGCATTTCCACGACCCTAAAAAGTTAATAATTTTAATTTTAATTCTTTAGGTGCACTAAAAAACAATTTCGTATGTCTAAAGTTTTTGCTTGAACGAAATAAAAAGGTTTAAATTTTGCATCAGTTATATACCTTATGTAAAATTTAGATTACCTGCTGAGTTATCGCCTAAACTCAAGACCTATGGCAACAAGATAATTCTCAGTACTTGGCGGGGCCAGAAAGGTACCAATTAATTATAATGATCGTCTTAAATTAGCGATCACAGCAGATGTGAACTAAACCAAATTGATTTTTTTTAAGCGAACATTGGCTAAAAATGCCCAGAATATGCGGCCAGATAAGAAACGCCTTCATGTCAGGATAAAAACTATTTAAAAAATTGTGGTTGTAAAGTCTTACCTACAACGCCCTTTGTTTAAATGTAAACAGAACGCCTTCTCTGGAATACACTTGACTTTAGAAAATGTTGTCCAAAATTTTCGAATCCGATCTTGGCTTTTAAAGTAGGCACTTATTTTGGCACGTAGCCGATTAATCGTCATGAAGTTGGGCAAAAGTTATAGCTAAGGATGACCAATAGTTTAAAAAATGTGTTTTGTATCAAGGTTTTACAAAAAACTCTAAAAATTACCTAACCATCCCCCATGTTTAAGTAATACACCCAATACGAAATAATAAAACTTGTCATTTAAATAAAAGCCTTTGTAAGGATTTTCACTTAATTTACTTAAAAAGACAGCAGCTACCCATCTTAATTCATTAGCAACACAAACAAAATTTAAATATTTTCATCCTTAAAGCAATTTTATTCGAAGAAAAAGCTTCAGAAGTAACCATTATCCTTAAAGGCAGTTGTTTAGGTGTAATCATATTTAGAAATCATAAAAGTTACAATAAAGACAAACTGAAGGCAATCATGCTGTCATCTTATCATTCAAACATTTATTCATTCTTTCATTCTTTCATTCAGTCAAGCAGCAGCCTGACAGCTGGTAGCTGTACTTTATAACCCATTATATTTACACAATAATCTTAACAGGATTTAATTGAATCTACAACAAGTATTTACTCGTTTACATTGTTTTAGCAAAGACATAAGCAGCAGTAGCCGTAGCTGTAGCAATAGCAAAACAATCATGATGGTCTTAATTCAATATTCAATATTGAAAATGCTTGCAGCCGTTTCTCCAAAAATACAATTAACAATGCAGCCCTGAGGTTACACAATGGAAACAATTGATTTAAAGACAGGCAACAATATTTTGTTCAAAACATTTACAGACAAAGAACAGCAAATGACCCGTAAGGAAAAATACAAACAAACAAACAAACAAACAAACAAACCGTTATACGACTACAAAATTAACAAACATGACATTAACTTTTTGGGTTTTCGAATTTAAACACGATGCTGGCTGGTAGCAGGGCAAATGAAAAATCTAAGAAAAAAGTAAAAGAAAAATAATATTTATGGCACAAAAACCAAATCGAAGGAAGTATATTGAATGGAATATCTAATTTTTGAAATTATGAAGATTATACGAATGGTCAGTTGTGATTGGATCGTTAATAATGATGACCAATTTGTATGTGATACAATAAGTCAATACAGTAGAAAGTAATAATTGCTGCTTATAAATGATGTTTGCTTTTGTAAGAGCATGTCTGCTTGTATAACGTTATGAATAAGAAGATCCATTTGAGGAATAAAAATATATGTGTGGGAATACAATACGTCTTGCCAGGTTCAATGAGCAAATTTTCACACAAGAAAAACTTCTAGTTCATGCGCTTTGTGTAAACCTCTTACTTAAGGGGGGGGGGGGGGGGGGGGGAGACTATAAGTTTGTTTAATAACAGAAAATCCTTGCTAGCATGTGAAAAAGAGCAAAAAAATTTGAGAGACAAGAAGTTTTTTTAAAAAATGACAAAAATCTTCTGTGTTTAGAAATTGATGGACATAAAACTGTAAGAAGAGCTTTATAAATTGAAAATACCAAAATCCTTTAGATTTTAAGATTTTTTTGCAGCAGAAAATTTTGTTTTCACTATATTTTTTTTAATTACAATTACCCATTATTGCACAATAGTGTATTTTAGACTTCAAAAATGGTGGCCGTTGTTACGATAAGATAAAAAAAAATGTTAAAAGAAATCTAGTACGGAGGTATAGACTACTAACAGACTTCTTTACGAGGGTATATTGGCATCTACAGGCAATAGGATAGAGCGTTAGATACTGCGGCAACAAAATGTAAAAAATGAGATAAAATTGATCAATTTATAAAACTCGCTCGGGATCTGATACAGTTTTAAGGTCACCAGAGGCTTAAAAGAACCGACACATTGAGCCTAGCAGGCTTTTTTGAAACTTGAATGCAGTTAATTAGCGGTTATATTGGTAATAACTAAGAAATAATAATAGGGTTTAAGCTTTGAATACTAATCGTAATTTTCGACAAGAAAGATTCAATAATAATAATAAAACAAATTTTTAAAACGTCATATGATGGAACATTTACCAATTTTTATAGTTGTCGTATCTTATTAAACATAAAATATACACTGTAATTATTTATGATTACAATGAAGTTTGTGTAAGAAATAGTATCGGTTTTTTTTGGCTAAACCTTCTCGGTTTCAATTTTAATTTATTAAGTACAATATAATTTTTCGTGTAACCTTAAAAGAAATTATGAAAAAATTTCTCCATAATTCAGCAAACTAAAGTAAAATTCATTAAATTAATTCAGTTTTCAGCCCTGTACTGAAATTCTGTATCTTTTTAACGACAAAAAATTGTCGTTAAGTAGTCAAATTCGTTAGCTAACGATAATTGTCGTTAAGAGCTATTCTGTAATGAAATTTTAACAATTTTTATCGGCAAATAATGTCGGTAGCTAACGACACAAAAAAAGTTCTTGTTAAATAATAACGATAATAAATGTACGGTTAACAGATTAAAAATATAGAGCAAGGAAGTCAATTTTTAACACAAAAAAAGTAAGAAAGTATTGTCGATCAAGCCCGACCCTACATTACAGTATTTGGGAGATTATATTTCCGCGAAAAAGAGTATGTTGTGAGGTTAAGATTAAAATAAGAGATTTTTGTGCCAAATATTAACTAAATATCTACTACTATAACTATGATTACAAATATGAGATAACATAGTAATAGCTTCTAAGGTAACTTATTATAAGTGTATTCGTGTGAGAGCTGTGGTCAAATATGGACCGATTCTAATTAAATTTGTTCTGCTGATTTTCAATTCAATTCAATTTTACAACATATTATTACAACTCAATATTTTTGGACCTAATTAAACCCAAATGTCTATAAAACAAGATGGGTAATGGGCACAAAACCCTACTCCGGAATGAAGTTTGCATGTGGGCTATGCATAATAAGTAACCGCTTCTCCGCTTTTGAAAAGGCTTCGACCTTATGACAATTAACGCGTATGTGCCAAATTTGATTAAATTATTTCCAAAATCGCGACCTGTAATTTGCGCACAAGGTTATCTTATACAGACAACCAGCCGGCCTGATAGAAGGACGAACCTCGTGAGATGGATTCTAAAATTGATTCTGTGTTAATCGGTATACTAAAAGGTGGGTCCAGAACCTGTATTTCAATGTGTTCCACACATTTGCACAAACACATAATACCCTCTTCATACACAGTTTTGTGGGTATAAAAAGTAAGAGCAGAATGTTGTGCTAGAGTGGGTTAGGCACCTCGAAATTTTTCCCTATGCATAAAAAGATTCCAAACTTACATTTGTTTAGAAATATAAGCAATAAAAAATTTATTTTATATTTTTATTAAGTTTAAAAAATTTCAACTTTGACGTTCTTATATTTTACCGATATTAGTCGTCAATATTTCTAAACCAAAAAAATTTGTTTATTTAAAATAGAGAATAACAAATTCGTTAAAGTAACCGAGATTTCTCGTTAATTAACGATATCGGTAGTTAAATTAAAAAAGGTACAGAATTGAGGTACTGAAAGAGGATTTAAAAAATTTGTCGGAAAAAAATTAAAAAGTGTTTTTTCTGTCTGAAGGATTTCGAAAACTATTGGATGATTTTTCCCTTCATATACCGATGCTGCACTCTACTAAGTTATCTTGAGCTTGGCAGAAGAATATAATGTTATGAGCTTGAGATTTAGAGCTATTTGTGCCGAATATTATCTAGATATCAAGATATAAAACTTGTTACGTTAAATAAAGGGAATTAAGCATAAGGGTTTCAAGGGACTTATGGTTAATTCATTTAGTTGCTACTAAAAAAGTTACTCTCGCCAAATTTTATATCAATTCTAATAATTATAAAAATGTTATGGCTTAAAAAGCTGTTTTCGGGAATAGTATTTGAATGAGAGCTAAAGTCAATGTGCACGAAAATTCCATTTCGAGAAAATATTTGTATTTCGGCAATGTAAAGTTATAAGTCGCTGCTCCCTAGTTTAAACCGATTTCGTCCTTATAACAATTAAAAATTATGACCTGTACTGAGCCGTTCGTTGAATGTTGATCTGGAAATTATATTTTTATGTGTTACATACATCAGCACAAACACATAATAATATTCTCCACCTATTGCAACAAAGGGTATAGTAAAAATAATAATAATTCCAAGTGCAGAAAGCAAACTACTTTAATAATAACGGAAACTGTGTGGATACCAGGGTATGATGGTTGTCGTGGTTGTCCGGTTATTGATATAACGGTTGATGCATTTTTCTTTGAATGAGATTAGGAAGTCTAATAAAATGTTTTTAACTAAACAGAAGCGCAGAGAGGGGTCTACTGCTGAAGATGTCCCCTTTTTTGTTCTTAATGGAAATGTGCAAACTTTTAAAATTATTAATATTTAAACAAATAATTTACGCATAAATTTCTTAGTGCACTCATTAAATAGAGCGTATTCGATCTTTTTGAACACATTATTAGTTCATTTCGACCAAAAATGGCAGTAGTTCCATTTCTGCACTCACCCAGTAAAAACTTCGCTTAGTTTTTCAAAATTAATACACAGAAATAAAAAAACACTCGGGATTAATCAAGTTTTTTATGATTACTTTAAGTACGAGTCGTTCTGAACAATTCAAGTACGAATAACACTAAAACATACTCAAAGCAATGCTAAATCAATCGCGAAATTTCTTGAAATTAGTATTAAATTGTTAAATTTAGTAAAAAAAAGATTAAACTTTTCGTTGTGTTTAACCCTCCGGCTTACGCATGTTTTGGTTTTCTACACACATAGCAAAAAGGTCTGGCCAGACTCATGTGTACCACGAAGGGTTAAAAAGTAGATTTGAACTCGTGATTCTCATTTAGTTTATATTTTTGGATAAATATGTACACAAGATTTTTTAAGTAAAACCATATCAGGCATGATGTTGGTGTTTTATCATTCTGTAAGGTGTAATTTTCTAATTTCTTGTTTGGTTTTTTGAAGCACGAAATCGGCATAAAATCAACTTTATTATACTTGAATCAAGCTTATTTTGAGATTGTTTCAATATCAGTTTAACTTAAATCAATCTCATTTTCGAATTATTTTAAGTATGAAATTGGGATTGAGTATGGATAATTAAAGTACTTTGCGATTGAAAATCCGTACTTGAATTCGGTACGGATTTGAGTACAGATCGATTCATTTTTCTTTTGAGCGTAGCTTCCTTCAATAATAATTTAGTAACTTTCTTTTATAACTACTTCTATAGCAACTTCTTTCTGGATGTATGTTTGGAGGTAAAAAAATAACAACTTACATTTGAATGAGTTCATTTTGGGACATCGGCTCTCTCAGAAGAATTTGAAGTAGCGATTTTAGTTTTTTTCTGATTCTTAAACACATTATTTGGTAGGCGAAGTTTTCACTGTGCAGCTATTCAATTATATTAAACGATTTGCAATACCTGATAACTTTAAGTCTCGAAATTATTTACATCTGATCTATTTTTAAATGACCAAATTATTTTTACAAGCAAACTTTCCATTCGTGCAAAATAATCTCTTAAAAGCCATTAAAACTGGAAGATTAAACAAAGACCATAAATTTTTCAAAGTTAACCAAAAAAAATTCTATTATATTTATTTAGTGGTCAGTTAAAATGCAAAGCCATTTAAAAAAGGAAATACCTTTTTTAAATAATAAATTTAAACAAAACTTTATTTACTCGTTTTTATCATTCTACCTTGTTTTAAAGTAATTATGGTCAAGATATATACGAAAATAAAATTAAAAATATGTTTGTTCCTCTGTTAATTGTGTTGAAAAAAAATACGTCTACAACTGCAAATTACCAAGCAACAAAATAAATAAAATTGTTTGCTGCTGTTCTCAGCTGTTCCATTAGACCTCGCTTCTTGAGGTACAATACTGTTTGTTAGTTTGTACTGTATTCTGAATTTCTTTAGGTTTTTTTCCTTCAACTTTTTTATGTGAGCTAATTATAAGCCAAAGAGTTTAATAAGTAAAATAATGAGTTTTGTTTTACTTTTCCTTATTAAGGTTTATGTTCTCATTCATTTTCGTGTAGACTAATACATACATATATACAGACAGATGCACTTTAACATTTTCATGGATGTCTTTTTTATATCCTTTACGGCTGCAAGTGTTGTTTTTTTTTTTTTTGTTTGCTTACTTAATAAGGAACTTTACAAAATGGTTAGTGTATTGGATTTAGTTCAATACTTTGAAACATACAAAAGTCACATGTCTAGCAATATGCCAAAATCGACTTTTCGCGAAAAATAACTTTTTTATTGCTGAAAATGACTCTTTAGGACTTCAGCAGAAACTTTTGTTCTGCGACTTTTTCATAATTCCGTTAATTACAAAATTACCGTTATTTTTAGGTTATTGAAAAAAATCTAAATTTTTACCTTTAAATTTCGTGAATTCGACAAAATTATATTTCGCAATTTCGTACAAAATCCTTTAGCGAGTATTTTTGCTGAACATATGAAATCATAATATTTGCAAATACAGGGTCTTTTGATGTATTTTTCAATAGAAATGAATTTTGCGCCATCTAGGCATTAGAAAGGTATTGTGGACAACCCGATATTTAACATCACGGTATAGAGTGTATGGGACCCATTTTTGTAGCAGTAGCAGCTGGTGTTTTATAAAGAAACACAAAAGAAAACCGTACGGTCAGGTGTGGCCAGATTGTTGGCGGCGCTGGCATGGGGTGGTTCTTGCCAACCAATCAGGCACTTGGCTGCTACAAAAAAAATCATGCCAGCCAACTTGGAATAAAAAAAAACAAAAGGAAAATAAAAAGGAGCCCGAAATTGAACGTAGACAAAAAAAACACGAATCTTTTGCAACTATAATCTCATTTTGCACCGTGTACTCACCTGTAGCACCTCCTTCCTAGGAGTTGAGTTGGCTGGTGTTATGCCAACTTCTGCCCTCCCACCTGAAATCCATTCGGACTTCACCGTGATGACCTCGAAAAGAAATGTGATCATCCCAAAATCTACTGTTTACTTTACCATCACCCTCCTATTGTGTTCACCCTAATGAGTTTAACTGCTCATTATTTTTAAAGAAAACGCATTAAAATTTCATTTTAAAATTCATTATATAATAAAAATTCTAAGCTTTATTGAAAAATTATTTAGCTTCAACGCCTTATTTAAAAAAAAACAATAAAAAAAAATTTTTAATAATAATAAAAAAGGCGTTTTGGTTCAGGGTATCAAATGCTTTTTCAAAATAGATAAGCAACAGGTAAAGCGTTAAGACTATTGATGTGGTCACCTCAGGATTTTTGGACCGGAAGCCAGCTTGTTCGAGCCTTATATCCTTTAGTACATTGTCGGACATTCTTCGGTTAATGATTTGCGCAATGATCCTGTTTACTGCACTTGGGATGCTTATGCCCCTTCGCCAGTTATTAAAGCAGAATTAGTCTTTACTTTCTGTTCTGTTACGAATCAGCTGATTTGTTTTTGTTATTCAAGAACCTGTGATATTGATTAGTTTTTCTGTTCTGTTACGGTCCAATCTGTAATATTAAAAACTTGTTAAGTAATTGTAAGTGACAGCAACAGAAACAGAACGTAAAGACTAACTGAGCCTTTAGAGTTTGTCAGATCAACCTCTTTGGGGATATTTACCATGAAACCTTCTTTTAAATTGAAATCAAGTTCATGTGTGAGCCAGAAGTTCTGGATAAGGGGAAGCAAAATGTTCCCTGTAGTATGGGAGTCGGTCTTACGCATCTCGGGCGCTATGTTGTCGGCTCAATGAGCTTTATTCGTTTTTAGATGATTTACAGCATCCATAACTTCTGCGATATCTGGGTATTCAATGGTGATATCTTGCCTTATTTCGTGGGATGTTCATATGTGCATATTGTTTAATAGTAAGAAGTTGTTAACGAAAGTGGCGTTCGTCTTAATAATTAATTAATAATTCGTTATATTAGCATAAATGCTCGTTTTTAAATACTCACTCTACTTTTTAAATGAATAAATTAATTTTTCGAAAATAGACTTTATTGTTTTTTATACGGCACAATCTGGGCTGAATATTATGCCTTGAAAGTCAACAAAGTTTTTGATGACTAAAATATCTAAAATTCTGCTGTTTTGCTTGAAGATTACATTCCTACTTTTAAAGTTATATGTAAATGAAGGTGAAAATATCGTATTTTGTATTATTACAACAATATCCAAAAATGGAAGATTATTACCCAAACTAACAATCCAATAAATAAAAATTTAGATTTTGTAGCTGTTAACATAAATAATGCGATTAATTCATACAAGTTTAAAAAATCCAAGTTTTAAAGGCCACCCTAAATTTCCGTTTTAGGACAAATGAGGGGCACTTTAATTAGCAATTAATGTAGCTGACCGAAGCATTACAAATCATTCGGCATTCATAGCTTGAAAATTAAAAAGTACAATTTATTGGCATATTGCTTCACATGTTTAGATTTCTTTCTGCTATTTTTGTTTTAAAGTTTGTTTCAAATTGTTTTGCTAAAGAGTTCGTTGATTGGGCTCTAGAGGTCCGGGATTTTTTAATTTCTAGATTCTTTTTCATTGGCAAACACTATTTGTGAGTACTAACAAAATACTTTCTGAGAGGGGACCCTATTTTGGATCTGTGGGCAGAACAAACATTTCGAATGATTAACTTCTTTAGGATATTTATTTGTCTTCACAACAAATTCGAGAGGACTTTCGTTACTAATTGCCATAACATAAATGCTTACACGCGGTCTTACATCATTGCAGTATTCCCATATAAATATGCGCCATCTTGATTGTTATTGTTCTTTTTATATGGGTTGTTATTTTATCCGCATCAAAAAAAAAAACGTAGATAATTAATTGTATGTCGCTAATTCTGTCAACGTTTGGTTCTTATAAACGCATAACAATGGATTGTCGAAACGTTATGCTATCAACGTTATTTATTTGCCATTTCTTATAAATATGACAGCGGAAGCGTTTGTCAGAAGTACCAGTTACATTACTATGGGAGTTATGGTCAAACAAACCCCATTTCTCAAAAAAAAATTTCAATATCTAAAATATTTACTAGATGAATTAAATCTTAAACCCAACATAATTCAATGGTCTATGGGCAGAGGGGCTCTATTTTGGGCGAACATTTTTGTAGGGGCCAGTTTTAATTCGTCTTTGAATTTATAATTTAAACAATTTTTTTTAACTATTTCTAAAATTGCAAACCTTTATTTGTGGTGCCACCGATAGGTACAAACAGGCATTGAAAATTAAACAATTGACAAAGAAAGTAATTTTATGTCGATCGGTTTTATATAAAATGGGTCCAGTAAAAAAAACTCAATGTGAACAAAACTCTGCTAAAGGAAATAAACTATATTAACAAATAATTAATAGACCGTGCAAATTGTGCAATATTGTGATAATTATATCCATATCATCACAGCTGAAAATGACTTATTGATTCTAGATCCTGGTAAGTATTTATATACTGGAGCCTTATGAGGAGGTAAGTCGATTTGACAACATCCGTCTGGGGACTAGGATGTTTTATTTTTCTATCACAAATGCTTCATAGCATTTAAAATTACAAAAATACACGATTCATTAATGTTTGTTCATAAAACATTATTTTTTACATTCGCTCTTTAACTTATGAATATCTTTAGTTGTTGTACTTTAAAGTTAAACAAGCGTATTAGAATATTGATACTAAACTAAGCGATAATGGTTTACAAATGGCCAAAATGGTCCTTATTTTCTTTCAAAACAATCGGACCTATTGTAAGTGCCGTTGTTGTAGCAGAAAACCAGTCGCTTTTAAAAATTGGTATTGTGGTTGTCGTAAACGACACAAATACAATAAACTTTCAATGAGCTTACTTTGTCATTGTCGTAATTTTTTAAATATATCGACAAACGTTTCAAACGACTACAACCACGACACCGACTCTCGTAATAAGGACGAATATTTAAGATACGAGGCTGCCGTTAGGTGGTTAAAGTATTGAAAATTAAAAAAATTATTCCATTACTTCATAAGCCCAGCCACATTCAGAGGATCTTTCAATATTGGAAATTTGACAGGATTAGGGGCTTTTGATAAAAATGGGACAATGCAATTCGTCTTACACTTTTTTACGTATTAGTTTTGTAGGTATTAAAAAAATTGGTCAAATTGAAAAATTGGTTTATTTAGTTCAAATATAAATCGGAATTTAGAAAACCGGCTTAAAAATTAATAACTTACTTTGAATTAAATCTTACGAACTTATGTTAGGCAAAACTATTATGTAAAAAAGCTGTTGAAGAAAAACTTAAAAAAAAAATATTATAGAAAACATCCATTTTGGAAAAAAAAAACATAAATCGTCGAGAGTTAAATTTTTAACAGGCATCGATTGGAAAAATGTTCATAAATCTTGGTTTGTTTTCTCTATTGTGCAAATGTGTACGCTCATTGCTGTGCCTGAGGGAATGTTCGCACTTAACTTATTTTTAACCAAAAAAAAAAATTTTAAAAAAATTCAACTTTTTACATATTTTTTCATTAACATTGTATGTAATTCACAAACTGATAAATTATATTTAATCTCGCAACCGTTAGGTGAAATTAAGCAAATGTTTTATAAAAATATTGGTTACGTGTGGATGTACAATATGTATTTGTTAATCTTATGTTTGCAAGTATAACAAATATCGACGGTTTATCGGAATTGCTCTCTCGTTCATGGTTCACGTCCGAATTTTGATTCAACCAACTTGTTTCGACATACACAATTTTGAGAGCGAGCCATCTTGGTTCAATCTTAATCTCTCTCACAACCACGAAAAAATTCTATCATGTCTAATATTGATGACAATTTATCGCTTGTTTATCTGAGGAAAATCAAAGCAAGTTATTCCTAAGAATAAGTACATTTCTATAGCTTCATTGTTAACCAAAGGTTGGCTTAAGCAAAAAGTATGTAAAATATTGAGTGAATAAGACTATTGTAAAAAGCTTTATAAATTGAAATACAATTCATGGAAGCACATTCGAAAAATGGATAGTATAATCAAAAATAATTTATGAAAAAGAAATAATTCCCACATTCTATTTAATTATATACAAATATAAAAAGGGGAAAAAAGAAAATTTTAAAAAGTATTTGTATGAGTACACGCAGAGAAAAAAATGGTTGGAGTATGGTTAAAAAAAACATATTATGGTCCCTACAATGGCAACAAACAAACTTTTGTTGTTTTAAACAAAACTTTTATCACAATTGATAATATTTTGTTTCTATTTAACAATAAAGTGTTTAACTCCCTTGAAACTTTTTATATGGTTGAGTTCAACAATACATTGTTTTAATAAAATAAAGCTACAACAATACACTTAAACATATTATGGTAACCTATACCATATTATTATCACGGCAACCATATTATGGTTAAATTCATCCACCTTCAAGTTATAACCATATTATGGTTGCTTCCGACCATGTTATGGTTAATTTTTAATAACAATAATATGTTTGAAATTATAATATTTTAAAACATTGTATGTTTAACTTTAAATTTTAAATAATATGTTTAAAAAGCAACAACATTTTGGTCGTTTGCATTTTACTTGGTTTGCTTAAAATTCTCATTCATTTTATTTTAATTATTGATTAAAACACATTAATTTCCGTAGAATAAAATAGTAGAAAAGAAAAAATGGTAATGAAGGTCGTCACAGGTTGTAATATGAATGAAAAGGGGATTTTTTTGTAAAAGTGGAACATAACACCTATCAGGAATAAAAAATTAAATAAAATTATAATTTGACACTAGAAACAAATAAAAAAATTGATGAAATAAGTAACCATAATATGGTTAACATTGACCATAATATTGTTAATTCTGACCATAATATGGTTTCTTTTGTCAAAATTCAGGGAAATTTAAACATAATATTGTTAGTTTTGATCATTATTATGGTTGATATTAACCAAAATATGGATAATTATGACCATATTATGGTTGATTTCGGGAACATTTTTGTTGATTTTAACCATACCGTGGTCATAATTAAACATAACATGGTAAACTGCAAACATAAAAATTGTTAAAATCGAACCATAGTATGTTGCTCTTATAATATGGTTACCTTCAACCATATTTTTTTTCTACGTGTAGAAGGATGTCTTCAAAGCTCAGGTGTTTTGAGGAGTCAAATCTAGATTCAGAGAGGGAACCAAGTGGTTCATGTCGTCGTGTGAATAACACAAAGCAGTTAATGTTTTAGCTCTTATGACCAAAGTGAAAAAGGATTCGAATGGTTCAAATCAGTGATGCTCGAAATGATACTTTCACAATTATGCAGAAAAGGCCAATGGCTTTGCGAAATAATATTTCAGATTTCGAATGTTCATATAGGTATACATATATGTATACTGAAAAATTTAATGGATTTCCTCCGAGTGCAAAACATCATACTAATTAAAAAAGTTTCTAATTTGCATGTGCTAGAAGCAGCAAACCCCGAAGTTAACAGTTTGAGTAATTTAAAAAAGTTGCGTAGCGATATCTTTCATTAACGATAGCTAAATGGCAAATACATTGTGGAAAGATTCCGTGGTCATCGGCTATCACACCAATAAGAATGTTCTCCCATTGACCTCGCTGCAACAGCATTTTTTGCCCTGTACACACTCGTAAAAGAATGTTACAATTGGAATAGAAAATATTTGGCATTGAGATCTTTCTACAAAAAAAAAACGGTACATCAATCTAGAATATATATTTCTAAAATTCATAGATTAAAAATATTACAAAAAATTAAAACCGAATTTAGCAACACTCTCACTTATAAAAACTTGATTGCAAAACCGAATTCCAATCATTCTGAAAAGGACTTTACAAAAAAAAAATCGTTTAAAATAAACAGGGTTTTCTAGAATCTTTTAAATTCTAAAATTTTTTCTTCAAAACATGTTAGGGCACTTAAAATTCCATATAATTGGCTACATAACCAACTGGTTTTTCAATACAAATATAAAATGAAAGTTGTACTTCAAGACGCCATGTTTCTTTGGCAGGAAAATTATATAAGACAACGGCCAACGTTTAATGTTTTATTTTTTGTTCAAACAAAAAAAAAAATAAAAGACAAATGCAAGAAAAACATATTATTAAAGAAAATTAAAACAACAGCCAACACCATACAACCAGACACTGGAACTAAGTAGTTCTCCATTCCAAGATGTCTGAGTTGTTGATGTTGTGTTCTTGTTTTTCACACACAAATAATTACATTCATTATTGCTGTTCTAATAAAATACAATCCTTTTGTTGTTAATCTTAACACTCATGATTTAGTGATTATTTAAATTGGTGAATTTTTATTTTGCGAATAAATTTAAAAAGGAATTTTATCCTTTTCTAAAATTACAAAAAAGGCTTTACAGGGAAAATCACAGAAAAGTTGCGCAACGTTTAAGGTATATTAATCTATTTTTAACACATTGTTTTTTCTGACAACTTTATGCATATATTTACTCCAAGAACCGTTTTTTCGAATGTCCTGTATTAGGTTGAGGATTGAAAATCATGCGCATGGGCTGTACCTTACGTAGTACGTTAGTCCTTTGTTAAGTTACGGTCTTACTAGCAAACAATTTTGTAATATCATTTTGATTTGTACAAGCTGACCCGGCAAACGTTGTTTTGTCATATAACTTATTTCTACTGAAAGAAAGAGAAAGGAAGCGCTTTATATCATGATCAGCGATGGAAAAAAATAACAGCCATTAATGTATATTTTTATATCTTTTCGTAACATATTCAAAAGTTAAACATAAAAAATGATGTATTTTTTATCCTGAAGTATGCAAATCAAACAGATATAAAAAAATTTCATTACGAAAAGCTTTTTGCTTTATTTTACGGCGTTAAAGCTTGGTTCCTTCAAAACTTTAAACTATCATCGGATAATTGAGCTTTTACCCCATTTTGCCCTTTTAAACGCCCTTATTGTTGGAAATTTCAAAAATGTATATCTGAAAGTTCCTTTAGATATTACAGTGTGCCATGCATGCCAAATTTGAAGAAAGCCGGTTGATAAGTTAAACAGATTTAGAGGAGGAGCGTTTACCTCTCTTGCCTAATTTCACTTGTAGGCTATAGTTTCTTCCAGATGTTAAAGAATTAACCTGCCGAATTTCAAGAAAATCGGTTCATTAGTTAAGAAGATATTGGGAGGGGGAGCTTTTACCTGTTTTGACCTATTTTAGGCCTTCTAGCGATATGAAATATACATTAAGATCTATTCCGAATGTCATTGTACACATAAGACACTACGATGCATGGTGTCAAAAAAATCTTATGCCGATTACGTGAAAAGTGCACATAAACCATCTTCAGACTATCCCGAACGTACCCAACCTATTTTGGTTAAAATCAGTCTACCCGTTTTCGCAGTTAGTGGTTACATCAAAGTGTACACTTCTTTATAGATATATATATACATAGACAAGAGATGCTTTTGATTTTGAGAAGACGGTCCATAGTGGAAGGCCCGCATCTGGATCCTTTACAAATTAAAATACAGCAAACACTTTGAAAAACCGAATTCAACAAAAACAACAATCATTTTGTGCTTAACTAACACCTTTGACGATTTTTTGGTTCTTCGACTACTTTATTGTTACATAAAAAACTACTTAAAAACAAAATTTGTGAAGTAGAAGTAAAGAATTTAACTACAAATAAGTTTATTTTTAAACATCTTATCAATTGTGCTTTTGTTTTTGTATTATTATTGCCCTTTTTCGATGAAATATAAAAAAAAATTAAATAAATCAAAACAACGCTGAAAATGTAAGTATTTGTTAAATTTATGTACATATATTAATAGATAAAAATTAATACAAGTCTTTTTCAATAGGGAAAATGCCACGAAAAATTTTAATACGAAGCAAAGGCAATTTTAAATAATGCTCAACTTTATGACAGAGCATCGGCAGTTGGCTAAGGGATATATAAAAGCTCCGGACGCTAGACAAGCCACCAACAATTTATGAACACGATTGGCAGGAGATCTGAATACAGCCGGTCCACCAATGCGGGAAAAATGGAAATTATTTTTTTTTGTTAGGTTTGGGCAGATCACAATTTATGTGCTTGGGACACAACAGCTTCTCTATAGCATTGCACACTTCTTTGATGCAGTTTGACACAGTTTGTTGTGCCAAGCCAGCAAACCGGTCTTGACCGATTTGGTTTGGCACCCACCTTGTCCAAGGAACTTAAGTGTAGCACCTAATTTGATTGATGGTGTTACAGCAGTTGATCTCAGTGTTGTTGGCTGCTGCGCACTAATGCTCTCCAACACATATTTAAAAGCTTCCTTGTTGAGCCGGAAATTTCGCACAAACCTACAAATAAAAATATTTAGTAACATACAACATATTAAATAAATTGTTACTTACATTACATCCGTCAACTGCATAAAATCTACACCATCGCGTAGGATTTTACGTTCCAATCGCTCGTCTTCATTTTCCATCCAAAGGGCAACCGTATTAATTTTTATAATGCACAAATATTTCTTTTTTTACATTTTTTATTTTTGTTTTCATTGTTTTGACATTTTGCGTAATAAATGCTGCCAATGTTGAATAATACATTCGAAAGTAGTGCCAAAATTATTTCAATAAGTGGCAGCACTTTTCGCTCGATCCGAAACTGTTACATGGTAACAGTTTAAATTCGGATCGAATACAACTTTCGAGCTGTTCATACTTTCGAATCGAGTTACATAGTAATCCCCCTGATGTTCGGTAACTTTGGTGAAAACTTCTCGCATCGAAAAGATGTTAAACAAAATATTCCATCGTTTCTTGAAAAGTGAGAAAAAAGTGTGTATGTAAAGGCCTCGTTACTCTTACGTAAATGTTGCGGATACGTAAACGTTGCGGTCGACTTGAAATGTTGGTAGTTACTAAAAATACGTTAACGTGTCATATGGTGTTGAAGTGTATGTGTCAATACTAGGGTTTTTTCCCGAGATTTCCCGTCCCGGGATTTTTATTGCGGGATCCCGGGTAATAAAAGTTCCTCATAGTTTCAGAAAAAAGCTATTTATGCTTTGAAATTTAGCTTTATATTCTCTAAAAATTAGCATCTGTTGATGGGTTGTCGATTAGATCAATAACAAGAAGTGAGTACGTTCGTAAATCAATGTCTTCTGACGCAATAAATCTACCAAAAGCAGAATGTGCCGTGCAACAGTTGATAATTAATAAATTTAGTGAAGTGATGAGTTAATAAAGAACATAAATTCAAAATAAGATGCAGGCAGTAAATTTTAATTGTCCATGGCCAAGTCTTAAAAATAGGAGATATCCAAAAATATCGCTCCTTTATTGCAGCAAAGTCATATTTTCAAAATGGCAAAATGCGATTTAAGTTAAAATGTACCGATTTAAAGATACATACATATATTTTGCTATAACTTCGGTTCAGTTTGACATAAAAACCGATGTTTTGTTACGAGAAAGTAGAAAGAACACTTTGCTTAATTAACTTAAAATTAAAAAAAAATTTTGAGATATGACGATATGTTCATAAGGTGATAAACATAAATTTGTTTCATTTTGTGACGGCTTATAATACTGGGAAGTGCTGGGAAACAGAAATAAAATAAACTATGGAAACTCGTGTAAGATACTACAACATACAATTTTAAAAACACATTGTCCTAAAGATTACAGGTGGATCTCGTAAAAAGAAGTCCGTTTGATGCTATTTTTTGCATCAACCTTGTCATACATTTGGCTGATATAGACGTTGCTTATAAAATTACTTCGGATTGCGAATTAAAAATATTCAACAACTTTAAACATTTGCAATCTCGGTAAAAAAGTGAACGAAAAGTTTCGGAAACATGTATGTAGGTAATAATAATTCAAGTTCCCCTTTCAACCTTTAATTAATTTTTGGGAGTACTTAGGCATATCTTTTACTTACTTTGTAAACAAATTCCCTTACGCTTTTTTAAAAAAAAAGTTTTTTTCATTAATTTAAACCAAATTTACTTTGTATTATTTATATGGAGCGGGATCCCGGGATCCCGGGAAATTTAAAAAATTTTCCCGTTTTCCCGGGAATCGAAAAACTCCGGGAAAAAAAAAACTCTAGTCAATACATAACGATATCAGCGCTTTTGTAGAAAAAATAAAATACTTTATACATCTCTGTGGCATTTTGACAAAAAAAATCTTAAGTCTAGATAAGATAGCAAAAAGCTTTAAAAAAAATCGCTGAAAAAATCATTTTTATCAAATAATAAAAAAAAACAAAATTAATGAAAAATTTCGTTTAAAATACAAAATTTTAACAGTGTAAACAAAAATGTTTTATGAATGAAAATTCGTATGATTAACAACATTTAAATATTTACATATACAGCACTAAAATTGCTTTGAAAAATAAAATTTTTAATCCAGTTTTTATTGCGCGTGAGGATCTAGTTTTGGAGTTATGGACCTTAAAATATTTTTAGTCATTATTAATATCTCTTTAAATGAAACAATGAGGAAAATAAATATATATAATATATTTTTTTAAAAAAGACCTCAAGCTTAAACAATTCAAAATAATTACCAAGAACGAAAGGTAAAATAAAACTAAATAATTTATATATTTAATATAATAAGGTTAAGGCGAATATTCAGAACTATGCGCGGATTTTTTTTATGTGCATTATCTAAAATGTATGCAAATATTTATTTTATAATTAAATCGATATTCGATTCAGCTGTTTTATGTTTTGGCCCATGTGTTTACAGCTTAAAATTAAATATTTATTTAAAAATTTTGTAAACTTAGATTTTTGCGTTAAAATATTGTTGAAATAAATGAAAATTTTAGAAAAGAAAATAAGAAGTTAACAAAAAGCAATAATATACATACATAAAACAATACACACAGTGTTGGGATTCAAAAATGTTTAAATGGTGACCGCTGTGCAGAAAAAGTACCAAAAGATTTGAATGGTATTAAAACATTTTTTTTGTGTATGTAAAAAAACTTTGATAATTTAATATTTATATTATAGATTTACCATAAACAAATTTGTATTTTAGCATATACATATATTGTTAATGTGCATACAGCAAACCAGGTTTTGATACAATTTAAAGCCTTTTATATGTTTCACACTTCCATTGGATGTGTATATGCATTTGTTTATTTTATACATCAAAACATATGACTATTTGTTTAAATGGACTTATGTTGTATTGTAAGTTGTTTTTTTCGCAATTCGATACATATACTGAAAAAGTACCAAAAAAAAAGAGCAAAAATACCCTCATTCAAAGTAACATACAAGCCACCCATCACTGTTTTACAAATGTCACGTAACAACGGTATTAAATTCTATTTTATACAGAATGAAACGCTACAACTACGGTACATTACATTTCGGTAAGCTTTGTATTGACTTTCATATAACAGAAAGCGAACAGCTGATTGATACAGTACAGCAACGTTCACCTAACTGGGCCTTTAAGTATCTTATAGCTCACCAATGTTGAATTTAACAGAATTGTTCGTTATGTTTTTGGTTTGAGATTTCGGGATTTTATTGCCATTAGAATATTATTATTTTTCTTTAAAGGCATTGTAAATGAGAACCCTGATTAAATTGTTGAAAATTTTAATTTCTCTCAGTCAACAAAGAATCCTCGAATTATTTTTTCTATTAGACGTTTGAACAATTTTGGAAAATCATATCAGTTTCGGGTTTCAAAAATCTGGAATACTTTGCCAAGAGATCTAACATAATGTGCTTATTCGCTGCATATTTTTATCTAAGTTGTTGGAAACTGCAATGCTAAATAACTTGTTAGTTCTCTAAAACGACTAATTGCCAATCTGTTTACGTAATTTTTTTTTTTAACTTAAGTTTTCTTTATCGTGTGTACGATAATAACGTTAAATTTTATATATACATGTATGTAACATTATTTTCTTGTTTATCAGATTTTTTTATTAATATCTCAAGTTTGTTGTTTAATTATTAACCATAAAAGGCCCTAAGGGCTCGGTTATGTTATTGAAGAAAATAAAACAAATAAATAAATATTTTAAAGAACGTAATGGTTGTCTTTTTTTTAACATTTTTCGTTATAGCGGGGAATGTAAGATGAGATGAACGCACTGTTTATTGTTGATGTTGTTTTGTTTAAGCTTTGATATTATTACAAGTAGAACTGTTCCTATAAGTCTTATACGTTTAACATTTTTATTTGGTTTAATATCTTTAGTTTTTCTAAAATCTTTATGGATGAAGTTTCCTGATGATCTGGCCTAAGCAACCAGTGAAATGCGCATAGGAATAGCTTATCCCATCAACAATAAATTTCAAGTGTTTTTATCAATAATAAAAACTGGGAATTTAGCACGAATAACAAAATCTTTTGAAATTTTTTCGTTATATCTTTGGCATTTGCAGTAGGGACTTTCAGTATGATATATCAAAGTTTTCGTCTCAAGAATACCAATGTTTTGCTCATTAACCTCAAGTATACCGTTTTAGTATATTTTCAATAGATCTCTGTGTCTACCACCATAATGTTCCACCCTAATGTCAGAAAAAATTAAGCCCGCAAGAAATCATTAAATTTCTGCTAATAAAGTAATTCGATAACTTCAGCAGAAACATGCTCAAATTTGTTAATTTTTTAATTTAAAAATGTAAAAGCAAAAAGAATTTTTTCGAAACAGTCTTGCAAAAATACTTTATATTATGGGATGAACTGGATTTTTTTTTTTTTTTTTTTTTTGTTAATTTGTTAATTTTTTAATTTAAAAATGTAAAAAGCAAAAAGAATTTTTTCGAAACAGTCTTGCAAAAATACTTTATATTATGGGATGAACTGGATTTTTTTTTTTTTTTTTTTTTTGAGGTTTAGTCTAAGATACATAGTAGAACTTACATACATAAACGTTCAAAAGCTTCTGTATAATTTTCCTTTATCACAAAGTAGAAACAAAGTAGAATGAAAACAAGTGCTTTTGGGTTGTTCTCTTAAGAGTTTTTCTGTTGCTACTCTGTAGTCGTTGGTTATAGTCATATGTTTTAAATAGTTTTTCCTGAAATAAAAGTAACGAAATATGAAAGGCCATTTCTTATGTTTCTTAATTATTATTAGCCCCAAATTTTAATAAAGAATCCCAATTAAAATTCCTTTATATATGGCGTTACTTTATCTCTAGCAGATATGAATGTATGCGCCAAATATTCAAATTGTATAATGTGAACTTGTATAATTATTGAGTGCAAAATTGTTGCCGATTTGAAAAAATTGTTTTTTTTAATATTATTGTTTCAAACTAGCAACAAATTCAAAAAAAATTAATATAATTATTTTTTATGGTTTGATTTATAAAAAAAAATATTTTCAAAACCGGAAATTACGAATTTGTAATAAAATTTTTCTAAATTAGGTTAATTTTTTATTAATACGATTTTCGTATGACGTGCTTACATCCCAGTTTTTCATATATCATAAATAACTGAAATTTATTGTTGAGGGAAAGCTAGCTTCTATGCGCATTTCACTGGTTGCTTAGGCCAGCTAATCAGGAAACCTTTTCCAAAGATTTTAGAAAAGCCAAAAATATTATACAAATAAAACCCTAAAGCGAATAAGAATTATAAACACTCAAGGTCTTACTTGTAACAATATCAAAGCTTACACAAGCACCAACAATAAAGAGTGGGTTTATCTTTTCTTACATTCCCCAACATTTGGTTGGGTTCTTTCCGACTCGAATTGTAGTTGTAAGTGGGTAAAA
Organism: Pollenia labialis; assembly: GCA_949318255.1. Lineage (NCBI taxonomy): Eukaryota > Metazoa > Arthropoda > Insecta > Diptera > Polleniidae > Pollenia > Pollenia labialis. Next base: position 137,814,555 of record OX439139.1, on the reverse strand, counting down.
AGAAAAAATAAATTAAAAAACAACAAAAAAAAACAATTTGCCAATTCAGTTTTTTGCACGGGCACATGCAAGTTATTTTCGGGAATACAAAATTTATTTTTAATAAGATTTCCGTATGACGTGCTAAATTCCCAGTTTTTCATATTTGATATCCTTTTTTATCGACTCTCTTCGTTAATTCCTATACAATATTGTATTAGTAGGCAATTGTTTACTTGAGCCATGATCGCTCTCTAAGACAGATACACGTAGATGCAGTTTAAAAATATAAAAAAAGTGATATAAAAAATATAGGGGTTTCAAAACTGACTTCAATAATTAGCAGAATTCCTGTTTTGTTTTACACTTCGGCCTTAAAAATCGCAACAGTATATCTGTGCAAATAAGCAAAAGTAGCTTATATTTAATATTGGTTTGTTTGCAAATATCCTCAGGCTTGTTGAATTGTTTTTCGAGGATTTTTTTGCTTTAAGTGTATATTCTATCGTATAAGAATCTACTTTAATAGAGAATAAAAGTAAATGTTAAAGAAACATTTTAGTAAATATTGAAGATTTTTCACCTTTTCTGATTTTTAAATACTCAATTTTTTGTATAATATTGACTTACGTTACTATTCCATATGACCACAGTTATATAAATACATTTATTTGGTAATAAATAAAGTGATGTTATTTTAAAATTTTTACCATTTAAAAAAGAGTGTCTAAGATAGAACTAGTTCTTTCTAAAATAATGCCTTCGTATTTTCCAAAAAAAAAAAACCCATAGTGAATTTTCGTTCCTGGAATGGTGGCTGTAGAATCAAACCTTGGTAAGGCAGGGAAATTCTTTCACGTTCAATATCTCGTCGGCTTAATATGCAAACCTGCTAAATCCTTTTCAGTAATTTTACAGGAGAGACAAACAAACTTTTTATATTTCATATTCGCAGCTTAAGAAAGAAAGAAATCAAAAATATAGTTGGTTTAACACACGACATCAAAATCTTAATATTCTTAAAAAGTGGACTTAGCAGGTTTGCATATTAAGCCGACGATCTGTTTTTTGGAGCAGTAGCAAACCGTATTTTTTTAAATCAGATTTTACCCAGTCATATAATTGTATTGGTAAAATTATAGCATACATATATGTAGGTACCCAATTAAAAATGGAGCTTCCAACGAAGCAGGTTTGTAAGGGAGAAGCATAAACGTTTCGCTTACCATTGCGCTGACGGAAGACATGAATTTTATATGGCGAGTTCCCACTTTAATGCAATACATTTTTGATACATAAACCGCATTATTCAGCGTATATAAAAATTGTTGTATTTAACGATCGGCCTTACACACTGAATGTTTTCATACAGTTATTTTTTAGTATTTTCCCTTACAATCCTGCTTCGTATTAAGGGAATGCCGTAGCACTTGAAATGTTATTTTTTTTTATAAAAGTTGTTGAGAGTTCTTTCACTTACTTTACTGCATTTATGTATGTCTTATTGCGTAGCGCATAATTGTGCTCTACGCAAAATGATAAAATTTTTTATTGGGTAACTGTTAAGGTTAACTGGTCGAAATTCGACCACCGGGTGTTCCTAGTTCAAAAGTTGTTTATGTCCTAGTGGTAACTCGAAATATATATTTTTATTCGGAGTTAAAGTATTTTATTGTAAAATTTAAATATGTTTATTGAGAAAATATATTTTTTAAAGGCCTTAAAAATTGCGGCCATTCTTGTATTTACCGATGAATTTATTTCAATTCATTCTTAATTTTTTTGTTTACAAACAACAAATGTACGTTCATATTTATACATGTGTAAAACTGTTTGTTTTTTTTTATATACATACACCTAAGTGGATTTCACTCTCTTGTCTCTTTTGTTGGTATCTTTGCAAACTACAAGTATCTTGGGCTTTTCGCGTTTCCGGTTTTTATTCATGTAGATAAACATGGTACAAGTACGAGTTAGAAAGAATAATGTTCATATGAATATTTTTTATTCGTTTTCATTTTTTGTTGTATTAGTTTAAGGTATTGTTATTCTCCATTCTTTTCTTTATATGCTGTTGTTGTCTCATTTTAGATGATATTATATTTAGTTGTTGTTTTCGTTTTTTGTTGGTTTTTTTTGCAAAATTAAAAAAAAAAAAACACAGGATATCCTAGTTTTTCTCAATTTTCTTACTATTGCTTGTTTGCAAATTATTTGTTGTTATTCATTCTTGTGCCTTTATCTAAAGTTTTTTTTATTGTTGTTGCTATAATTTCAACTTTTGTGTATAACAATGGACTTTTTTTTTTAATACAAGTTAAACAACAAATAGAAGACGAGAAAACTTTAACAAAAAGAACATCAATAAATAGAATAAGAATATGAAGAATAAATTTAAATTGAAAATGCAAAAATTGAATTGTTATCTTTTATTCTGTGGCACCGGAAGAAACCTATAAAAATTCTAATATTTTTTTTTATGTATTAACTTAAATGTAAAGGATGACATTTGTCGATACTCTTTCTTATATGTTTGTGTGTATCTATTCAATTAAATTCTTGATACGTTTTCTGGTTTCTTAATAATTCTTTTATTATGGGTCCTTGTATTTGTAATTTTTACGTACTTTTTACACACATGAAGAATATTTTCAAGGTTTCCGTTATTATGATTAATATAGCGGGGTTTTCAACAAGAACTTTGTTTACAAAATAAAGCAAAAAATTGAGATAAAGATGATTCAAATTTTTATTGTATAACGAAGTGAAAAGTTTGGCAACTATGAATGAAAAATTACATCTGGCAAATTTGATCACTTTTTGGCAGAATGGCGGGTCTATTTCGTTAATAACATCACGGATTTTGGGTTTAAAGGCTGCAATCGATTCGATTGGCTCCGTATAGACTCTGTCCTTAACATAGCCTCACACAAAAAAAATTCAGTGGTATTAAATCACAAGATCTGGCTGGCCACTTAACAGCTGATGTTCGTGAAATTTGGATTGCAATAAATTGACCGTTTCATTGGCTGTGTGAATGAAACTTTAACCGAACCACCATTTCAATAGTGGATTTTAATTATTTTAATGCAATTTTTGAGCAAAATTGAATTCATTGTACACTCAAAAGAAAAAACAATCCATCCGTACCCAAATCAATTAAAACTTAAATTATCCATATTCAATCCCGCTTACGTACTTGAAATAATCCGAAAATGAGATTGATTTAAGTAAAACTAAGATTTAATCAATCTCAAAATGCGATTGATTTAGGTTTTATAAAATGGATTTAATCCCGAATGAGAAAGAAAAAATTTGTATTATGATTGATTTACTTACTCGTATTAAACCTAACATAATGAAAAAACACCAACATCATGCCCGATTTAACCAAAAATATAAACTAAATGAGAAGCAAGAGTTCAAATTTACTTTTTAACCCTTCGTGGTACAGATGAGTCTGGCCAGCACTTTTTCCAATGTATAAAGAAAATCAAAACATGCGTAAACCGGACGGTTAAACACAATAAAAAGTTTAATCATTTTTTACTTAATTTAATAGATTTATACTTGTTTAAAGAAATTCCGGGAATTATTTTCGAACGTAATCCCATTTAGGATTGTTTTGAGAACGTTTTAGTGTTATTCGTACTAGAATTTTTGTGTACGACTCGTACTTAACCCATATCGTCCCAATGTTCGATTTTTCGAACAGTAAATTTTTCGTGTTTTTGAATTTTTTTTACACTTTTTAGGAAAGACAAAGAACAAATTTTTTTAAACAATTAAATATTGTAAGTGGTTCGCTACAAATATAAAAATAATTGTTCTTACCCACTTTGCTACTTCCTTTTATAACAAGGGGAAAGAAAAAATATTAATTTTAGCATGATTTTAAAAACTGAAAATTTTGTAAAAATTATAAAAAAATAAAAAAAGTGAAAATGTAGTTCTATTGAAAAACGATTAAGCTTTCAACAACAGCAAAAAAATTTCCGTGTTTTTCAATTGTGTTTTTGTTATTTGACTTTAAAAAGCAGTGTTCGATTTGTCGAACACTGGGCACTATAAATCACTTTGGGTTTTTTCTTTGAGAGGCTAACTGAATCATCGGATGTTACCATAATATATATTTTTCACGCATTTGAATTAACGGATATAAATTTATTTTGTTTTTGCTGATTAATAAAATGTTTATGCACAATCAGCGTTATGTGAGAAATGTTTTTCGTCCGATTCGAGGAAGTTAGGGTACGCTTAATCGACGTACTGAAACCACAATTGCCAACATCATTCGCAAATTTGAGTCCAGTATGCATGATACTCGACCCTTTAGACAACATCCAGCACGTAGTAAAGTGAATATAGCAGCTGTAGCTAAAAGTGCAGTCACTGGCCCATTTTTCTTCAAAATTAAGGAAAACCAGAACAATACCGTCAATGGTAACCTCGCACCTTGTTGTTTTACATTGCATTGCATTGTGATGGAACTATGTTACGGAAAGGTGGAAAGAGAGAGTAGTGCTTGTGAATATTCGACTTGAACTTATTGAAAGTAAAAGGGTTATTCCACATACGAACAGTCCGGCCAACAAAACGAATTTCTTGTAATGCGTTGTACGATTTACCGGTCAATCGACCACAAAAGGATGGCCTCTTGAGGAAAAACGTGAATTACGAACAAGCGTACGGGTATCGGTGTCGGCCAAGCGTATCATTCATGTTCTGCCTAATAGCACCAACATCGGATACGCTTCGCCCATAATCAAGTGAATACTAATGGCATAGGCTTGTAAAAGAGTAGATAGGGTTGAAAGTTTGACATATGTAGGAGGTCATTTAGAAAAATAATAAATACAGTAAGAGAAAGAACGGAGCCTTGCGGCACCCCTGAATGAATTTTGAACTCGTTTGACGAAAACCTACTATAACAAATCGTGTAGTGCGATCTCTGTGAAAACTCGATATAAAACGAGACAAATTATCACCGACACCAAATGCAATAAGTTTCTTGTCAAAACGTGCACAATGCCAGACTCTGTCAAACGCGTTGGAAATATCTAAAGAAATTACAAACCTTACTTTCGCCAAAATGGTAAATGGACCGGCACCATTTTTTTGATAACAGGGTCAGTAGGTCTCCAGTAGAGCGACCTGAAAATCAAGCGCATGGTCTCTGTGAGCTCTGGTTTCAATAACACGGCGCTACGAGCCATACAGCGCGTGAAACAATGACCTTATTCAGGAATCATTTTGGTGAGCACTTAATATCTCGTTTTGCTATGGTAAATTGGCCCCTAGATCATTCGATATCACACCTTTGGACTATTTTCTCTGGCGATATGCAATGTATTGGGTCTTCAGGAATAACATGCCCAACATTTGCCTGATATCATTTCCAAACAGTAAATGCCATAAATTGTTCTTTTAACCGATAATAAAAATTTTAGGTTCACTTTTAAATTTATGTGCTTTATTTTACATTATAATTCAAACCTACCGATGAATCACCCTTATTATTCACTCCCAGCCCGGTCCTGTGCTGGCCGGATAATCGAGGATCAACTGTATATTTTTTATTTAAATAAATGCCTTCTTCCATTTTACCATATTTAAATAAAATGAATTAGTTTAAGTTCATAAAAAACATAGGTTTTCCATATTTACAATCTATAGGAGCAATAAAACAAAAATGCTAAATAGCGCCCAACGTTCGATTTATCGAACACCATTTTTCTCAGAAACAAAAAATCCAAAAAAAATTTTGACTTCAGATTCGTGTTTTCTAGTCTCAAATTATCTATCAACCACAAAGTTTTTTAAAATTACTCGAAAAAAAAAATCGCTGGGACGATATGGGTTAAAGTAATCATAAAAAAATTGATTTGTCCCGAGTGTTTTTCTTTCTGCGTAACAACTGTCAATGCATCTAATACGTCGAAAATTTGTCATGTTGTTGGTGTTGATACAATTAAAAAACAAAGTTCTTGTTGAAAACCCCGATATATGAGAAAGTACCATGAGAAAGTACTCAACTACCTTTATGAACGAATGTCATTCACAAGATCAAAAAGAGGAAATAAGATTACTAATTCCTTTGAGATACCGAACTCTTGTTTCTGCGTGGCATTTTTTCACCGGAACTATCAGACTTTGGAACTCATTACCTCATAACATACAGCAAAATAGTAACGCATTCAAGTTGAAATAAGAAATTTAAAAATTTTATACTACAACTTAACTTTATTATTTGTAAAAAGAAACAAATTTATTTAAATTTTAGTATTTACTTCACTTAACATTCGATTAATTTATAACCTTCCTTTTTTTAAACGATTATTAAATTTAACAAACGTTTATTAAGGCAAATTTCCATACGAAATTTGTTTCGTAAACCTTTATTAAATTTAAAAATTTTTTATAAATACGGGCGCAAGTATTTAATGTAAACTCTTTAAATACATTTATTATCATAATGTTAATTTTAAATTATATTTATATGCTGTAATAATAAGACCTAATCTCGTTTCATAGGAAAGCCATTAATAAATTAAATTAGGAACAAGTTAGAGTGATATGTTCCGCTTTGCCGAATCTTTGACACCCCCACCGGCAGTTCGAATATTTTAGAAGATCTATAAATTATTTACCAATCTTTATAAAAACTGACGTCACTATTATAATGGATTGCGGCTTCAATCTATGTCATATTTGAATAAAATATCTAAAATGCAAAAGGGAGTAACAACAATAAACATTTAAAATCGAGTTTTTATTTGTATTTTGTACTAAAACTTGTTAAACGAAAGAAGTTACTATGTGTAAACTAACAAGTGGTTAAGTGACACCATTATGACAAGCGATCAACATTTGTTTTGATTTCAAATTCAAATTTTTGTTTTGATTGGTCCAGCAAATAAATATTTGATAATCTGTTTTTTTTCTAGCTAAAAAATAATAAATACATTTTTTGACGTCAATTTCTTTACAAAACACTTAATTTAATTTTACCGTGGTCTGTCTCTCTTAAATAAAAGTGACAAAAACATGATAAATAAGTTGTTAGGAAAATTTTGATTAAAAGAATTTAATTACTCAGTCGACCTAAAAGTTTTTGTAATTTTGGTGTGGGTCCCCGCTCATTAGATTATATTTTATTTCCTGTTGATGTTTTTATTCACGTATTTTTTCAATTGATAAATTACACTGTACAACAATTTCGAAATTTTTCCAAAATAACAGAGTTCTGCCACACGTAGAGAAAAATATGTTGAAATATGGTCACCTCCAACAAAACTATTTTTAAAGAAAAATTTAAGCATATTTTGTTTAGCTTAACCATATTATTGTCACCGACAACCATATTATGGTTTAATTAGTCCTCTTTCAAGAAACTACAACAATATTATGGTTGCTTCTAAACATGTTATGGTAAAATATGACAAGAAGATGTTTTTAAATTAACAATAGTATTTTCCTCTTTTTTTTAGAGCAACATGCTATTGTTGAAATCTAACCATGCTGTTATAAGTGTTAAACATATTTTAGTTATTATTAACCATAACAAGTTTGGAGGCAACCATTATATGGTTGCGGCTTCTTGGTGGAGGACTAATTAAACAATAATATGGTTGTCGGTGACAATAATATGATTAAATTAAACAAAATATTCTTTAATTTTTCTTTAAAAATAGTTTTGCTGGAGGTGACCATGTTAAAAGATGTTTTTTCTCTGGGTGCAATGGATTCTGGTAGAGGAGACTAAACAATATATGTACGTGTGGGTGGCTCTTTTCTGCTGTTAGTGTTAAGATTTGTCATTTGGTGTGTTCTAGGGTGATCGATTATTCGCTTTTTTTTAAATACCGGTTTTCGAATATTCCGAATAGTGGCTATTTAAAAAAACCCGGTTTTCGGTTAAGCATTTTAAAAAATAACCGGTTGTAATTCGAATACATAAAAATACAGAAATTAAATTAGTTTTTGTAATAAAAAGTTAATATGGTAAGAAACCAACAAAATACATAGACATGACTTAAGGAATGTTCAGACCTAACAAATATTTGCGATAAAATAAAAATAAAGCATTACCAGTAAATTAATTCAACTTAAGCTTTATTTTTAACAATTTATATTTGTTTGCTAAACTTTATGTCTAAGATTATATTTGTATAATGTAATTTAGAAACTGTTAGATAATATTTGCTCTAGCCAAACGTTTTGCAAAAGCAAACAATTCTTTAAGAAAACTAGTGGTTACGTGTAGAACGTCAAATATTTAATAGCTGTGAACATAGCAGTAGAAATTTTGAAAAACTTTGGTTTTAAAAAATTATAGGAATTTAGTAAATTTGTTATTTGAGATATTCTCCCAAATTTATTTTAAATGAGTTTTAATTTGTTGGTGGCTAAGCATGTCTATATGAATCAGTAAACTTCAGCCATAGTTTTGAAAGGTTGCAAAGAAGTCCTCTTATCAAGGATTATATATTTATATATATATTTTGTTTCAGCATTATTGAAACAAAAGTAATATGCACATGCTTTTTGTATGAAATATCCATCAATTCGTCTATCACAATTTAACCCCTTCCACGAGATTGTTTGATGCCTTCAATTTTGTTTTAAGTTCTTTGTAAGTTAATAAATAACACTTAAGAATTTTTCCATATCGTTGATTTCTCCGGTATTGTGTAGTTTTAAGCATGACGATATGCTGGAACTACTTACGAGTTTTTCGTTCATTATTGGCAGCATATTTTAGTAAAGTATTTTTTTCCGTCTCTTAAAAACTACTTGGAACAGAGTCAAGTTTTACTTGGCGTATATTCATGTCAAGCTTGTAGACAAATTAAAAGTGCAACTTATCATTTGAGGGCCATTTAAGCACCATTGTCTTTTTAATCAGTTCGATATTATCAGCAGAGATGACATCTTTATAAAGATATTTATAGTATTTCGAATACATACTGTCAAATTGCTAAATACTTTTTAGCTGAATCTTTTTTTGTAGTATTTTGAATTGTTTTTGGTTTTTGTTACAAAAACACACGCTTATTTAAGCGATTTGTTTTTACATTGCTCATAATGTTTTTTGACTTTTGTTACATTTTGTTGTGACATTTTTAATAAAAAGTTCAAGTTTGCCAAATATTCAATTAGAAAAATAATTAAATTACGGGTACATTTATAACAAAAGTAAGGAAAACGTATATAAATTACACACTACTAAAATAACCGGTTTATTTTACTTAAATCACCGGTTTATTTGATATTCGAAAAATGAACATATCAAAATATTCGACTTGGGCAAAACTAAAATAACCGGTTAAAACCGCTCGAATACTATTCGATCGATCTCCCTAGTGTGTTCTGACACATGTTGTAAAATTTCATGGAAAAAATATTTTTGTAAATTGCTTTCTCGCCCCAGCCCTTGATTTATATCTGTGGTATTTTGACAAAACATCTTAAGTCGAGATAAGATAGAAAATTTAAAAACACTCGGCGAAAAAATAATTTTTATTAAATAATAAAATAAATTAAAATTAAAGAAAAATTCGTTTATAATACAAAATTTTGAAAACGTAAACAAAAATGTTGTTTTGAATTAAAATTCGTATGATTAACAACATATATTTCTACAAAGTTTCTAAAACAGTAAAACGTTTTTTCTGCCACGCCCCCAAAAAAACAGCCCATATGGTTTCTTATATAAAGTGCTGCCACTTCGAATCCGATGTCATCTTTTCACATATCGTTTCAAGATTTGACTGACTTTGGTGACTTTTGAATTATACATCAAATTCTGGGCGCCACTTATGCCACATTGTTTCCTTCCCCCAACTGTCCAATTTTTTTCTGGTGCCAAGAAATTCCTTTTAAAACTAATTTTATGGCACGCCTCCAAATTAAGCAACTTTTTTTTTTTTAACATATATAATATATTAAATTTAGAAGCCAATACCAACAAAAAAAAAAAATCTATGAGTCACGCCCTAGTATAAAATGTATATTTATTAAGTTTTAAAAACTTTAAAAGAAATTTTATGGCCACGCCTTTTGTTTTATGTATCAATATCATTTTTTTTTTTTATTCCCTAAGCCAATCCCGCAAAGCTCTACTCTTGTCTGCAGGAAAGAAACCAGAGTCTCAGGCGGGAATCGAACCCGCAACCCCGGTGCTAATAGACCAGCTATCCTATCGGGGCACTCGTATTGCATATCATTGTTAATGGCTAGAATACTTTAAATTAAGGGAAATTGGTCAAGGCCTACCATAAAATATCGTAAACCACAGTAATAAGAGAAAAATTTTCGATATTGTACTTATTTGGGATCCATGGGCAATCTTGGACACGGTGGAACAAATGAGGTTAAGATTAATATTAAAGTTTTTTGTGTCGATTATTGTTTTGATATCTTTAAATATATGAGATTATTCTGACTCGGACATGCACAAACATTTCTCGGTTTCACAATTTCCTTGCAAGAATTTTTGCACAAATCTTTCTACTTGAAAACCGGTTTAAGTTACTGTTTAATTTTCTTCTAATAAATTCGCCAATTTCTCTACACTTTGTCCACAATCTTAATCTTAATGCATATTAACACATATTCATATGTGCATACCAGATTGCCAGATTATGTTTCGACAAGCAATCAATTACCTATTTTGTTTAACTGCTAAAGCTATGTTCACACCTGTTGAATATTTGACGTCCTACACGTTACCACTAGTGTTATTTTAAAAATCGTTTGCTTTTGAAAAGCGCTTGCAAGTTCAAACATAATTTAACAGTTTCTTAACTTCATTATACAATTATCTTCTTACAAATAAAGTAAAAATGCTTAAAAACATTTAAATGTAAATGTGGAAAGAGTTTCGTTGCAACTACTTTAAAAGAAAATAGAAAGAATACTCGGTGTTAATTGCATATTTAAAAATAAAGCTAACGATTGAGCAGTAACGCTGTTTTTGGATTTGTTTGTCAAATATTTCTTATGTCCGAAATACATTAAGTGAGATGAAATTGTTATATAAGTTATTGAAGACGGAAACCACGTATAAAAATACGCCAATGTTTTATTTCCCGCATTCTTAAGTTGTACACCCAGATATCTTAAAAAATCTAATAAAATTATCAAAGTAGTTTTTAGGAATACAAAATTTTAAATTAACAAGATTTTCTTTGGATGGAGTTTCCTGATGATCAATAATTAATTTCAGTGTTTTAGCAAGAATAAGAATTGGGAATTAAGCACGACAAACAAAATCTTGATAATCTAACATTTTGTATTTCCAAAAATTACTTTGATAATAAACTGGGTGGTGCACGGCCTAAAAAACTGAACTAGCAACTTGCATTATTTTATGATTTTCTCGCGCGAAAACAATAAAGCAAGTTGTTTTTGTTTTTTCTTAACCTACTTACAACTACAATTAATGTTGGGAGAATTCCAACCAATTTTAGTGGCGAATGTAAGAAAAGATAAACTCACTGTTTATTTTTGTTGTATTCGTTTAAGCTTTGACATTGTAACAGGAAAAACTCTTGCTTATAATTCTTATTCGCTTAAACGTTTTATTTGTTTAATATCTTTAGTTTTTCTTAAATCTTTGGATGAAGTTTCCTGATGATCTGTCCTAAGCAGCCGGTAAAATGCGCGTGGGAATAGCTTACCCCATCAACAATTAATTTCAGAGCTTTTATCAGGAATACAAATTGGGATTTGAGCACAACAAACTAAATCTTGTGGAACAAATGAGGTTAAGATTAATATTAAAGTTTTTTGTGTCGATTATTGTTTTGATATCTTTAAATATATGAGATTATTCTGACTTTGAAATTTGGTACGATGATTAAGATTGCAATAAAAAAGGTTTGGACCCAATTTAATCTAAATAACAACATAACAAGATGGTTTAATATTTTTTACACGTTTGTTCTCTTGTTGAACCTCTTGTAACATACAAATGTGCATGCATAAGCATGTATGTGTGTACATAAGTATGTATAGGATAAATACATTTGACTGGTTATGAAGACACTTTGGGTCATAATTTTATAAATAGACACAGTATAACAGACAGCTTTTTCAATGCGTGATTAATGGGCAATGAAAAAAATTCATTACATGTGTGTATATCTTCAACAACGATTAATCTTTTGACTTCAAAAGTACTTGCCATTTCGTTAAGTTTATTCATTTATGAGAAGAAAATAAATAATAAAAATGAATTATACGAATGCAAATTGCATATTCGTTCAGTTAAAAGTTTAATATTTAAACATTTATCAGCTGTAACAAATCATGTGTTAAAAATGTTGTTAACTTTACAAACACGAGCATTTATCTGGAGCACAAGAACTAATTTTAAAAAACACGGACTGGCATTTAAACAAAAAAAAAAAAAAATAAAAACATCAAGGAGCACTTTTGCAACGATAAAGTCCTTTTTGCAGAGCAGACAAAACAACAATAAAGTTAAGGGACACAGACGTACACACATGTGGCACAGTATGAATGCTTGCACATCATTTTATGCTCATTGCCGCAGACTCATTTAGCAGTTTTGAGCCAGAAAACCAGTATGTGTAAGTGTGTGTGTGCATGCATGCGATGAAGATGTGTAACAACCGCAAAACACATTAATATGCACTTATGAGATACATTTATGATTGTTTATGACGAACACACACACACAGAAGAGTAAGAGTACACAAGATACTATTTTTTGTTGCTGCTGATTGCATTTTTGTTTTCTTGCAACTTCAACAACACAAACATTAACCCATATCGTCCCAATGTTCGATTTTTCGAACAGTAAATTTTTCGTGTTTTTGAATTTTTTTTACACTTTTTAGGAAAGACAAAGAACAAATTTTTTTAAACAATTAAATATTGTAAGTGGTTCGCTACAAATATAAAAATAATTGTTCTTACCCACTTTGCTACTTCCTTTTATAACAAGGGGAAAGAAAAAATATTAATTTTAGCATGATTTTAAAAACTGAAAATTTTGTAAAAATTATAAAAAAATAAAAAAAGTGAAAATGTAGTTCTATTGAAAAACGATTAAGCTTTCAACAACAGCAAAAAAATTTCCGTGTTTTTCAATTGTGTTTTTGTTATTTGACTTTAAAAAGCAGTGTTCGATTTGTCGAACACTGGGCACTATAAATCACTTTGGGTTTTTTCTTTGAGAGGCTAACTGAATCATCGGATGTTACCATAATATATATTTTTCACGCATTTGAATTAACGGATATAAATTTATTTTGTTTTTGCTGATTAATAAAATGTTTATGCACAATCAGCGTTATGTGAGAAATGTTTTTCGTCCGATTCGAGGAAGTTAGGGTACGCTTAATCGACGTACTGAAACCACAATTGCCAACATCATTCGCAAATTTGAGTCCAGTATGCATGATACTCGACCCTTTAGACAACATCCAGCACGTAGTAAAGTGAATATAGCAGCTGTAGCTAAAAGTGCAGTCACTGGCCCATTTTTCTTCAAAATTAAGGAAAACCAGAACAATACCGTCAATGGTAACCTCGCACCTTGTTGTTTTACATTGCATTGCATTGTGATGGAACTATGTTACGGAAAGGTGGAAAGAGAGAGTAGTGCTTGTGAATATTCGACTTGAACTTATTGAAAGTAAAAGGGTTATTCCACATACGAACAGTCCGGCCAACAAAACGAATTTCTTGTAATGCGTTGTACGATTTACCGGTCAATCGACCACAAAAGGATGGCCTCTTGAGGAAAAACGTGAATTACGAACAAGCGTACGGGTATCGGTGTCGGCCAAGCGTATCATTCATGTTCTGCCTAATAGCACCAACATCGGATACGCTTCGCCCATAATCAAGTGAATACTAATGGCATAGGCTTGTAAAAGAGTAGATAGGGTTGAAAGTTTGACATATGTAGGAGGTCATTTAGAAAAATAATAAATACAGTAAGAGAAAGAACGGAGCCTTGCGGCACCCCTGAATGAATTTTGAACTCGTTTGACGAAAACCTACTATAACAAATCGTGTAGTGCGATCTCTGTGAAAACTCGATATAAAACGAGACAAATTATCACCGACACCAAATGCAATAAGTTTCTTGTCAAAACGTGCACAATGCCAGACTCTGTCAAACGCGTTGGAAATATCTAAAGAAATTACAAACCTTACTTTCGCCAAAATGGTAAATGGACCGGCACCATTTTTTTGATAACAGGGTCAGTAGGTCTCCAGTAGAGCGACCTGAAAATCAAGCGCATGGTCTCTGTGAGCTCTGGTTTCAATAACACGGCGCTACGAGCCATACAGCGCGTGAAACAATGACCTTATTCAGGAATCATTTTGGTGAGCACTTAATATCTCGTTTTGCTATGGTAAATTGGCCCCTAGATCATTCGATATCACACCTTTGGACTATTTTCTCTGGCGATATGCAATGTATTGGGTCTTCAGGAATAACATGCCCAACATTTGCCTGATATCATTTCCAAACAGTAAATGCCATAAATTGTTCTTTTAACCGATAATAAAAATTTTAGGTTCACTTTTAAATTTATGTGCTTTATTTTACATTATAATTCAAACCTACCGATGAATCACCCTTATTATTCACTCCCAGCCCGGTCCTGTGCTGGCCGGATAATCGAGGATCAACTGTATATTTTTTATTTAAATAAATGCCTTCTTCCATTTTACCATATTTAAATAAAATGAATTAGTTTAAGTTCATAAAAAACATAGGTTTTCCATATTTACAATCTATAGGAGCAATAAAACAAAAATGCTAAATAGCGCCCAACGTTCGATTTATCGAACACCATTTTTCTCAGAAACAAAAAATCCAAAAAAAATTTTGACTTCAGATTCGTGTTTTCTAGTCTCAAATTATCTATCAACCACAAAGTTTTTTAAAATTACTCGAAAAAAAAAAAAGCTGGGACGATATGGGTTAAACAACAAATAAAAAAAAAACGAAAAAGAAAAAACCACAAAATAAACAAATAAAAATTAAAAACAAGACGAACGAACATCATCAGTTTATGTTTGCAATTCTACGATGCATTCATGTATGGTTTGATAATTTTGATGTGTTTTAAAAAATGAGATATTAATTTTAATTTTTTTCTCTTCTCTGCGCCTTGCATTTTCTTTAATGGACAACAAGGGAAGTTTAATAAATGAATAAAATCATAAATTAAAAACAAAAAAAAAAAAAAATTACTTGCACATGTGTTTGCAAAACCAAGATACTTATGAAATATAAAAGAAAAAAAAATTAAACATATTTTCACTTGAACGCATGCCAATCAATGCGTGCATACTTTAGATTTTGCTTCATTCACTTGTGGCCAAAACCATGTATAATGCTGTTGGAGATGAGCATGATGATAATGATGATTATGATCATTTATACAAATGTGTTACTAAGTAGGCATCATCTCTTCATGTAGGTAATTGAGAAATGTAAATAAACAAAATAAATCTTTTCTTAACAAGAACTCTTTTTAAAAAACACGGAATATTGAAGGGGATTTTTTGTTTTAAGTACCCAAGACAAATGATTGTTGCTGTTCACACTGGAACTTGAATGGTCTTTAAACATGTCGTCGAAAGTTGTCATAATGGAATTTAATTACTTCATATATATTGAACTAAGTATATATTTCATCAGTTGTGCTCGCTTTTGGTCCCCCGTATTCATCTGGTCCGATAAAAGAGACCCTTTTGATCCCACCAAATAGAGAGCACTGGTTAGCCAGCCTAAGCGTTAATTCGGCTGGTTGGCCGGGATCAACACACTATTTTTTGCACTTCGGGCTGTCGGAATATATCTTAAGGGTGGTGCAGCCAAAATGCACGATGTTAATTGTAAATACAACAGAAAGTTTTCAGAAAATTAACTTAATATGTAAATATTTTTCATTTTTATCTATGATAATTATGTGTAAAACAAACGTGATAAATAATCAACCCTTTAGTGGGATTTTCGGGTATCCCATCCCGCAACTTTGGGTAGATAACTACAACCACCACATTATCCCCGAAAGTATAATTTCAACGTAAATACGCAACTTCCACAAAGACAATTGCAGAAGGAAACCATTTCCCGCAAAAAGCACACTTAGGAAGGCCTTTACCAATAGGCAGTCCAGTGTCGTGCCAGCGGGGGCTACTGACTGCCGTAGTACCAGATGTGATCTCTAATAAGTAGCGACTGTAAGAGTTTGTAAAGACCTCATTATATCTCTCAATATTGGATTTTTAGTTGAATGTCAGGTATTGCCTGCATCCAGGGCTGCCAGAAATTTTCAGCAAAAAATCTTAATTTCACCAAAAAAGAATCTTATTTTTGAAGAAAACATCTTATTTTAGGAAAAAAGTAGTTTTTTTTTATTATAAATAATAAAAACAATTTATATTTTATTTAATACATAAAATAAACATAACAAATCTTATACTTAATTGTATTATTTAGTTTAAACATTTTTAAATGGGAACAAAGAAGGTTTTTTTAATTGAACTAACCTTCGTCTAGACAAAATAAAAAAATCTTGTTTTTGGGGAAAAAATCTTAAAATCTTTTTTCGGTTAAAAAATCTTAAAAAATAAGGCAAAATCTTACTTCTGGCAGCGCTGCCTTCATCTAATTTCAGCGGAGGATGTCACTCGAGAAGGTGAAATATCCTTCCGATCCTTCTTTTTGTGGCGTTTTAACAGCATTTCGGACATGCACAATCATTTCTCGGTTTCACAATTTCCTTGCAAGAGTTTTTGCACAAATCTTTCTACTTGAAAACCGGTTTAAGTTACTGTTTAATTTTCTTCTAATAAATTCGCCAATTTCTCTACACTTTGTCCACAATCTTAATCTTAATGCATATTAACACATATTCATATGTGCATACCATTGCCAGATTATGTTTCGAAAAGCAATCAATTACCTATTTTGTTTAACTGCTAAAGCTATGTTCACACCTGTTGAATATTTGACGTCCTACACGTTACCACTAGTGTTATTTTAAAAATCGTTTGCTTTTGAAAAGCGCTTGCAAGTTCAAACATAATTTAACAGTTTCTTAACTTCATTATACAATTATCTTCTTACAAATAAAGTAAAAATGCTTAAAAAAATTTAAATGTAAATGTGGAAAGAGTTTCGTTGCAACTACTTTAAAAGAAAATAGAAAGAAAACTCGGTGTTAATTGCATAGTCTAAATGCGTTATAAGTCAAAACATTTTTTAAAAATAAAGCTAATAAAAGCTTGTTTGTCAAATATTTCTTATGTCCGAAATGCATTAAGTGAGGTGAAATTGTTATATAAGTTATTTAAGACGGAAACCACGTATAAAAATACCCCATATGCTTTATTTCCCGCATTCTTAAGTTGTACACCCAGATATCTTAAAAACTCTAATAAAATTATCAAATCAGTTTTTAGAAATACAAAATTTTAAATTCACAAGATTTTCTTTGGATGAAGTTTCCTGATGATCAATAATTAATTTCAGTGTTTCAGCAAGAATAAGAATTGGTTATTAAGCACGACAAACAAAATCTTGTTAATCTAAAATTTTGTATTTCCAAAAATTACTGTGATAATAAACTGGGTGGTGCACGGCCTAAAAAACTGAACTAGCAACTTGCATTATTTTATGATTTTCTCGCGCGAAAACAATAAAGCAAGTTGTTTTTGTTTTTTCTTAACCTACTTACAACTACAATTAATGTTGGGAGAATTCCAACCAATTTTAGTGGCGAATGTAAGAAAAGATAAACTCACTGTTTATTTTTGTTGTATTCGTTTAAGCTTTGACATTGTTACAGGGAAAACTCTTGCTTATAATTCTTATTCGCTTAAACGTTTTATTTGTTAAATATCTTTAGTTTTTCTTAAATCTTTGGATGAAGTTTCCTGATGTTCTGTCCTAAGCAGCCGGTAAATGTGCGTGGGAATAGCTTACCCCATCAACAATAAATTTCAGTGCTTTTATCAGTAATAAAAATTGGGATTTGAGCACAACAAACAAAATCTTGTTAATATAATTAAATTTGTTAAAATTGTTTCTAAATTGACCTGACCCCTTACTTAATATGCTCTTCTTTAAATCACTCTCAATACCATATATTTGAAGAGATTAACTTTCGTAATAAACGGAAATGCTACCGTAAATTTCAGCCAAATCGCCAAGTCTTACTAACTTAATTTTCATAATAACCCTTTATGACTTTAAATTTTTTGGGAAAAGGTTACAGAAAAGCTTGTCTACCGCCCAAATCTTTCTGCACTATTTGCCTGCAAAATTTCGACAATACAACTGTTCCATAAGCAAAATAAGTCATAATTTATTTTGAGTTATTTTGAATCAGATCTTGCTCCAGATTTTAATAAAATGAAATATTCAGTGTGAACCGATTATTAAAGTAATTAAAATTTAGTGGTGTACTGAAACCAATTCGTTTAAGACTTTGGTGTTTACCATTCAACAAACACACATTCATTTAAAAGCGGTCAAAAGTAAATGTTGCATATTAGAATTCATGTAGAAACCCTACAATTTCTCATTAAAAAAATATTATGTGTTCATGCTTAAATGATGACAAAATTACAACGTCACACAAGTGTTCAAGATTTCTTTTTTTTTAAGTCTATTAATAAAAAAAACTCAATCTGGCTTATTTTGTTTGCGAATGAAAGAAAATGATTGTTGTTTATTTAACATTAATATTTTTATTTTTTAATCATTTTGTGTGCCACGATACTCCAATGTATTCGGTTTATTCTTGTATGCTTTTCTAGCAACATGCAAATAAATGTGTTAAAAATATTGTTTTTGTTGTTGCTGTTGCTCTTCCTAATGCTTTTGTACATTATTCTAAAATAAAAACTGTTGACACTTGCTTTTGTTTAAGTGTCATTGAAACTTCATTTTTTGTTCAAACTTCTTTGTCATCGTCATTATGTATTTTGAAACATTTGGTTAAAGCTTCCTACAGGAAGATGCTTATCAAAATATACAAATGAAAAAAAAGAAAATAAATAAATAAAAGAAAGATGAATGGAAATGAAAAAAAGTCGCAAAGTAAACAAACTTAAAGAATATTACAAAAATCTAGAACTTACGAGGGTAATCAGAAAATGTTCTTATAATATAGCAATACCGGACAACTGACAAAAAAAACAAGATTCCTGCATACACAAACAAGAGGATTCTCTACAAAACTGGGTAGTTACATCATTCCTCTTTACAAGGGACATACACATGTTTGTATGTAGGTATCCAGCGCTTCAACTTTTCAGAGAACAAATGCATTCTTAATAAAATTTTACTCCTTCAGCTCGGCCGCCTTTAGAAAGGTCTTTACGAATGTTTTTTATGAAATATTTTACAAATAAAAACTTCCATTTTAAAAGTATGTTCAGACCTTACAAATTTTTGAAAAAAAATTAAAAAAACCGTGACAATTAAACTGATCAAACTTCAGCTTTTTTTTAACCATTTTTATTGACGTACATACTTGACTTTATTTGAAGGAAGATACTTGTATAATGTAATTTAGAAACTGTTTATTGATGTTTGATCTTAAGCTTAGTCTAGACGATATGTTGAATCAGCAAATGTATGCTTACACTCATATGCTGAAAAATAATAACAAATTCGTCTTTCAGCATATTCAATATGTTAGGTGTCTAGACGATATGCTGAAAATACCAAATTTTCCAAATTCATCATATGTCAGCAAATGATATTTCAACATATAAATTAGCATACAATTTTTGTGTCTACACGATATGTTGAATTTTGTATGTTGCTGTATATGTTGAGTAATGAGAACATTTGTTTAAAAATTAAAAATTTATTTGACAATTCTCTTTTTTAATTATTTTATTAAAAATGTTTTGTCAATTATCGCCCTTAGTGCAAAAATAAATAGTTTTAGTGCAATTAAGACTTACTAAGTATGAGTGCTTGATTGGGCTGGGTCAAATCCGCTAAAAATTAAAGTATTTAAGGATTTGGTTGATATATTAGTTATTAATAAAGCCTCACAGTTAATTAATTTATTTATGTTCTACCCCGGTAAATTATGTGCCGACCAGCAGATTGTTTTATGGATTCGTTTGATACCAACACAACCATAGTGTCTGTAACACCTAAAAATATTGCGCCTTTAACCATCGTTTAGTATACCGATCGACTCAATCACTATCTGAGTCAATAAAAGGATGTCCGTCCATCCGGCTTGCTGGCTGTCCACTTTGTAAGTTTTATGCAAGTTTTTTAACTGTTTTTAAGTCCTGCTTTCTACAAGACATTTAGTGATTTGGATGCCGATAATCACAAAATTGCATCGTGTTATTTCTAGCCATTCAACATAAATTGGACTATATTTTACCACAATATCGTTTTTTACTGTTTTAGGCGTATTTAAGTGCATTAAATTAAGAACCCTTATGTCCAGTCGAAGACCGGCAATAAAGAAAAAAATTATTAAGCAAAGCTGATGTTTGGCATAACATATAGTTAAATAATACCCATTTTGAAGCATTTACATAAAGTATATATACTATTACCACATGTTAACTCAAACCTACATATTAAACAAAATCATTTATTAGAATATAAATTGTTAACTTTAATAACTTTAGAATTTTGTATGCTATCGTACCATGCATTCTATTATATGAAAGCTTGAAGCGTTCTCTAGAAAATATTCGGTTGTGTTCTAGAATCCGAATCCACTCAAAAGTGGATTACTTTAGCATTATTGGTGTTTTGCATTTCACATCCACATGTTTTTATTCGTTTTCAATTAGAGTAGATATGGGTTGGTGAAAGTAAACCAAATCGACTTTTATTGTAATATGTGATATCAAATTTTCAAAAAAAAATTAATTTTTCTTTTAGCTTAAAATCTTCTTAATCCAATTTAATCAAAAATATATCGTTATCTAAAACGCAAAAGGACCTTACTAACCCTTAATTTAAAATCGACTTTTTCATTGATTTTGATGCAATTATAGCTATTTTTTTACACGATTTTTATGTTATTTTCAGAAAATTTGTTTTTTTAATCGATTTAGCGATCGCTTAGTTTTTGAGTTTGTTTAAAAAATTTGCAATTTTTCGCGAATTTTAGTTATGTTCGCGATATAAGCGATTTGTTCGTGTAAGTTTTCTGATTCTTTTCAGCTTTAACGATTTATAATAAATAGTAGGCTTTGCTATCATGCCGGTGTTAGCAAATTTTTGCGAATTTATGTGAATTTAGCAATTTTTACCGAATTTTTGCCCTTATAGTTTAAGGACTTTCAATCAATTGTATGGCTGGTTTGAAATATTACAAATTTTCGCGAATTTTCGCTATTTTTGCAATTTTTTTTTTTGTTATTTTCCGACATTTTGTTTTTTTAACCCATTAGATTTTTCAAATAAATTTTAGTGTTTGTTTAAAAGTTTGCAATTTTTCGAGAATTTAGCCATGTTAACGATTTTTTCTGTGATTCTTTACAGCTTTCACGATTTTTAAAAAATATTAGACATTGCTATCATGCTTCGGTTAGCAAATTAGCGATCTTAAGTTCAACAAAAGTTTTTTCGAACAAAAACTTCGAATACACAAAAACATGCGGATTTGAGAACACCAATTTATAACTTATGCGGATTCAAAAAATTTTCGTTTTCAATTCGAGTCTAAACCTAGAGCATACCTGATTATATGTAAAAATACCTTAATATCGACAAAATGTTGAGATTATTGCCATTTTAACAGAAAACATTAGCAAATAAAAATATTTTTTTAAATTGGTTATTAATGGGTTAATAATTCGGAATGTTGTATATACCATGTAAAAGGTATTTGGAAACTCTCTTCAGCGATACCCATATTGCCGACACCAAATTTATACTTCAAGAGATATTGTTTAATAATTTATCAACTTTTATGGTCTATAACTCTAAAACAAAGTTAATTGGCCAACATTATTATTTTCAAAGCACTTCTAAATGCATTTTTTTGTTCCTTGTTTGCCGATGAGCTAGAAATCTTGATAAGTTCCGGGGCTATGTACAAAATAAAACATGTAATTGAATGAATATCAATTTTTGTATATTTTATATGCTACCAAATTTGCCGTATGCTGAAAAGCTTGTATACGACTTTCAACAAATAACATATTTGTTAACATACGTAGAAAATTTGTTGAAAACAAAAAAAATATTGCGTCTAGACGATATGCTATAATTGTGAACAAACGTTTGCTGACATCGTTAACCTGTCATATGTTGGTTAGCATACGTTTGTTGAAAAAATTTGGTGTCTACACGATATGTTGGCGCTGAAAGCAAATTTTTCCACATAAATTTGCTGATTCAACATATCGTGTAGACTTAGCTTTACAAACGTTTTGCAAAAGCAAACAATTTTTTTAATAAAACTAGTGGTTTCGTTTTGGACGTCGAATATTTGACAGGTATTAACATAGCATAAGATAAGGCCTGTCAAAATCGCTTAATTAGTGGTTATGATTTATTACTTTTAGAAAGCCCCCTAGAAGCCTTCAAAAAAAGCAAGGCCTTGAACTCCAATGAGACGCCGTGTAAATTAGGAATAAAGTTGAAATGCGTCTGGGAGGCTCTATGTCTGTAAACCAAAGCCTTTTACAAAGCTTCTTTATTACTTTTTTCACGGCTGGGGAACAACTGCAGCAAAATTTGGTAGTCTTGCAATCTTTGTGATAATAATTAAAAACATTAAATGATTAAAGGCAATTATATGCATAGCCTTGCTTAACCTACTTTCAAAAATTAACAAAAAGTCTCTCAAATTTATTAAAAAAAAAAAAAAAACAATAAAAACATTTGATTCCGTACGGAATGTGCGATTTGATTCTCACCCTGCTTAAATTACAGTTTCATTAAACTTAGCAAAAAGTTACCGTAAGTTCAATATGGTTTGCCCCATATAATTAACATGTAGTCACACATTTGCTTAAGCCAACTTAAGCACATAGTGGTTGGGCCTTAAGTATTTACTTATGTACATTCACAGAACCTCCTACTAAATTTAAGTTTTTTCAATTACTTTTGGTACGATTAGTTCACTTAAAAGTACTTAAAACCATCCTAAATGGGATTCAAAAATCTTGAACTTTTCGTTTCGTGCATTGTAGAAACAACAACAGCATTAGAACAATAACTTAAAAACGATTTGCTTGTTTGTGCATGTTGCTAGTGGATTATAATTGAGTGCTAGTTCTTCTGAAAAAAGGGGGGGAATACAACACAAGGGGTAAGTAAATGCGAATATTCTCACTCTCAGCTCACTGGCAGCTGATATGAAAAAATGGATCGATAAAGGTTAGCCAAAAAAAAGAATTTGATTGTCGAGATCGCTATTGAAGTGTTTGTATTTCAGTAATTGTTTTCAGAAACGGTATCGGTTCAGAAACTTTTTTAATATTATAGAATGTTAAAACCAAACATGGAGGGGTCTAAACGACTAGAATTATACAATTTTATGTAAAATATTTGTCATATTCACAAAACCCCTTGTATCGTTGTATCGATTGTATATTGTATTAGAACACATAGCTCACTATTGTTTTTTACACAACATACAATCGATACAACGATACAAGGGGTTTTGTGAATACGGCAATTGTTAAAAAATGTAAATTTTGCAGAGAAGAAAAAAACTTAAATTTTCAACAATTGTGCTAATAGCAAATATGTTTAATGACAACAACACAGACCAATTCTCGTTAATTTTTTCAATTTTTTCAAAAATCAAAATCAAATCAGTTTTAATTAACAATTTAATCAAGTGAATTAAACGTTTCTTTATTTCCAACAACATAACTGCAGACAATAAATAATATAATATAATTAATATAAATAAATATTCAATTGATACTATTACTATCTTTACTGGTGCAAATTTAATTAATATTTTAATTAATATTACAATTTGTATACCCTTCACCGAAGGTAAAAGGGTATATATAACTTGTTCATTCCGTTTGTAATTTCTACAATATTGATGCTACACCCTATAAAGTATATATATTCTGGGTCCTTATGAAAAGCGAAGTTCAAAACCGGTTGTCCGTCTGTCCGACTGTCTGTTGAAATGGGTTTTCCGAAGCCCCCAGATATGATGGGGACTTGGTTGGGGTATCTTTATGTTACGTATTCCTATTATAGTTTTGCTATTGAAATTCAGCCGGATAGGTCCAAAAAGCTGAGATATGAGCAAAAAACCACGACTACCTCTAATTTTTCCCAAAAATCCCTAGTTGTTGTTGTATTTTTATTATTTTTTCCCGTATATCTGGATAACGGCAAGAGCCAAAGTTTCCAAATTAGGTACAAACATTGAGGTTATAAATACACACCATCCCACAAAATGTGGGCTGGATTGGAGAAGTGGGCGTAGTACCTCCCATACAAAAAATATCAAAAATTTTATAAAAACCTGAATTTTTTGACTGTGTATAACCTATGGTTACGCATTATATAACAATAGATCGGACATTTTTAGAAGATAATATTTTCTGAAAAACTCGGAAAAATCGGTTCAGATACGGAAAAGTTATGGCCAAAATAAATTTTTTTTTTAAAACGCTTTTTCGGGAACCATAGATCTTCCCGAGTCAAACTTTTATAGCAAAAATTAATGGAAAATATGCTCTTTAACACGTCGGTATATAAATCTGTCAAATCGGTTAGACAATGGACAATTTATGAGCAAAATACTCCAAAAATGGGCTAAAAAACATCAAAATTTGTATACAAACCTACATTTTAGGGCTGTCATATGAACTATGGAAACGACTTATATATCAAAACATAGGCAATTTTAAGTAGAACATATATTCCAAAAAATTGTTTATTAAAACACAACATCCGACATAATGTGGACGGTTTGGATAAGTGGGCGTGGCACAAAATATAATTATTTTTATCTTAAGAATGGTGTTCACATAATTTTATGTTCTTGTTGCACCATGGTGAAGGGTATATAAGATTCGGCACAGTCGAATACAGCACTCTTACTTGTTTTAATAGAAATCAATTTTTAATCGGTATTGGTATTAACAACGGTATCGGTTGCTAGTCTTGGTAACAATAATTCAATGACCAGATTTTGAAATTTTTAAGTCGCTAAATCGGGCATTAGACAAGAACAGAAAATTGAATAAGATATTTATTATCTATTCCTTAAAATTTTTAAAATAAGGCTCAATATGCTAAAACAAATTTTTTTTTAAATTCTAGCATTAGGAAGGTTTAAGCGCCCAAGGGCATACCACCACTCGGAGTCCAATGCGGTCCATTGTGAATCCCTTCAATATAGAGGAAGAATAAAGAGAAAAGTTAAGAAGAAAAGCATTGCCAGAGAGATTTAAGATAGTTAGTAGACAAAAGAAAAAAAATAGAAAAATGCTTAAATAAAATGCCAAATGCTTAATGAATATTTTGCAGCTAAATGCAAATAAATGTTGAATGATTAATTTAGCTGCAAGTTTCTGTATGTTTCTATCGATATTTAACAACTTGTTTGTAAAATACAACATTTCAGTCGAACATATAAAATTCGTTTGATTTAATTCGATGTAAATTTTTTTATATCGAATTCCATCTAACGATAATGTGCTCAAACATTAGAAACTAAAATTTATTTTTAATCAACAAACATTTTTTTTTGACCTTTTTGTACAACTAATAAAAAACAGTGATAACCTATGTATCTTCTATATTTTTTTCTTTAAAATTATTTTTATTATTACTACCCACTTTTCAGACTGCCGACTTACAATTAGCAAGTAAAAAGTTTCAAAATATCAGCAACAAGAACAACAAATATCAAATAGTTCGTTCTGGTGCTTGGCGATATTGTTGATTCCAAATAATGGAAATTTCTATTCAAAAACTTAAATCGTATAAAAATAAATGTATGAGTAAATAAACAAAGAAAAAAAAACAAAACACAAACAACCCTTAACCTTAACAACGGAAACATGTTGAAAACATATCTGTATCTACTTCCAATACAACATTTACTCAACAATGTTGAGTAAACATGTTCAATTAGAACAAACACACTCCCTTTCCAATAAGAATATAAACATTGTTGTTTTGTTTGTTTTTTCGAACACACAATTTATTTTGTTTTGTGTTGAATTTTGTTTGATATTAATGTGCGGTTTTAGCAGCCTCTTGTTTTCCTTTAAACATTTCTCATTAATTGGGGGTGTTTCTGGAGTGCGTATGTTTGTTTGCTTCTCGCACTCCAGCCACACACAATACACTTAAATTATGTTTGGATTTTATTTTTGGAGTTTATTGTATTTGCTAAAGTTTTATCAACTTCATTTGCCTGTCGTCCGTTGAAGGCATATAACGCGTATCCGTGTTTTACACAGTGGACAATTTTATTGTTCGGAATTCTTGTAGTTTCGTATATATGTACATATATGCTGCGTGATTAAAAATCTTCGTGTTTTTTCGTTTACTTGGTTTCCGTTTTATGTTCAAAAAGGTGAATGCGGAAAATTACATGGAAGAGATTTTCATTATCTTAAAGAAAAGGTGTTAAAGAATTTTAATGGTGTGATTTGGTGTATTAAACACTCAATAAATATTAATATTTATGAAAATTAAAGAAATTAAATAAGAAAAATTTATGATAAAATAAAAGAAAATATCTAAAAAATAGCACAAGTAAATTTAAATGAATAAACTTGAATAACAAATTATAACAAAATAATAAACGCTATAAAATATTTAATAAGAAATAATATATAATATTAAAAGTGATTATAATTTAAAAAAGTTATACTGTAGATTCGAGGTACGTTTTTATATTGTAAAATTGTATATAAATAGATAATCCCTGCAAAAATTTAAAATGTATTGCACTGGCATATACAACGTGAAATGAAACTAGACTATTGGTACAGCAAATCTGCCATAGGGCTTTGAAAAGTTAGCTCGGGTTCCCGAAATATCGGCCCTAACGTTTTTGAATTTTTTGAAAAGGCGTTTGGTATAAGTCAAAAAAAATATACTAAATGTACTTCTGTGCTAAAATACTATTTCAGATGTCTTCACTAGAATTGTATGGTGATTCTTTGCTTAGAATATATTAAACCTCTAAGGCTCATTTTAAGGAATCATTTTTGTCCTTTTTTAACTTCCTCACAAAAGAATACTAGAAAGGTACTTTAGAGGGTTAAAATGTATCACGAATATTTTCTGCATCAAATGAAAAAAAATTTTACAAACATAATCACAAAACATAAACATTTTGGACATTTCTTTTACATTTCTTAAGAATTTTGGAAAAATTAATTTCTTTTGTATGTGATTTTTATGTCTTCTACGATTGGTAGTACCACCACCAGACAAAAACATGTTTTTCGATATGTTTCTTTTAATGTGAGCTATAAATGATGATATTAATTGGAAAACGTATGCCCTCATTTTCTACATAAAGAAAACTAGCTGTGTACAAAAGCTGCCATTTTTTAAAAGAAAACTGAAGGTTAACCACATTGGCCACATATTGGTTCAAATAGTTAAATTTAACTGTTATTTACGAATACGATCAGGCTTCTTTTTGTAGAAATTACGGGCATTAATATAGTGTTTTCGAAATACTTTAATAATTTCGTTATAACAACGTATGTCCTTTTGTAGTATGTAATTTAATTGGTGTCAAAAAAAAAACACAAACGTGTATGATGCACTGTATGTGGTTTCTGTACGTACATATTAAAAAATATGATTTGAATATTTTGATATAAAAAAATTAAGAATAACATATGGACAAATAATAGTAAAAAATGTTTTTATTACGCGTTCTTTTTTATGCAAATTTAATATTAAACGCTTCAACAATCTGTAACTATCAAGATTGAAGACTGATTCCAATTTTTGTTTAAGAGGTACAAACGTCCACAAGTTTAAAAAATTTTGATTATGAAAAGCATTGCAAGTTTTATTTCTGCCGCCTAAAACAACAGGTCACGACATTACTTCAATGTTTAAATCTTGTTATTTAAAGAAGTTCCTAAAATTTTTCTCAGACTTAATCAAAGTGAATTCAAATCTATGCCTATCAGAGTTATGCGAAGTATTTTCAACTTCAGATTGCATAAACATAGCATTTAAATCTGAAGTGTTTTTAATTTATAGCAGTTTTTAAGTCCCGAAATTAAATTGTGTGTGTATGATTTGTTGTAATTTACGCTATATATTAAATTCTTGGTCCCAAAAATGATTTTATCAGGGTTTAAGAAACTGCTTTCAAAACCAAAAACTGGACGTGTTCGGAAATGCGCGCAGTGATGCTTCAGAAAAGCAAACTTTTTTTAATGCCGATAAAAAATAATTTAAATATTTTTTATTGTGTGACTATTATGTTTGTAGAGTATTTGACAATTTTTTGGACCACATCTACTTCACTGATATATTTAAGCATTTGAAATCACTGATGCAGCGCAGTGATGCATTTCCGAACTGGCCCATCGTCGAACAAAAAACGAAAATTTGTGTACAACTTTTCGCTCTTTAAGTTGGTTTGACAGCGTCTGTTAACATATATTAATTCAGAAGTAAAAGCAATAGCTTTTTTTGGCCAATGACAAATGAAGAAGTGGAAGAAATGGCAGTTTTTCTACAACATATCGTATGATAATTGACATGTTTTTTAAGAATCTCTGTACTGTTGCGATAAGGAATAAAACATATTGCTGCTGCCCAAATCGTGGCGGCAAAATTGTTCATGATTGGTGCCAACTAAGGGGATCAAACGGATATTATTCGACCAGGTTTAACCGGTTATTTTAGTTTTGCCCAAGTCAAATATTTTAAAATGTCCATTTTTCGAATATGGAATAAACCGGTTATTTTGGTAAAATAAACCGGGTTTTTTGTAATGTGTAATTTATATACGTTTTCCTTACTTTTCTTATAAATGTATCCGTAATTTAAGTATTTTTGTGATTGAATATTTGGAAAACTTTAACTTTTAAAATGATATTTTAAAATCTTCAATATCACGACTTATTAATCACCTCTAATTAGTCCACAAGCCTAACATAAATATAAGCCAAGTTGTTCTTAAGTGACTGAAAATAATAATTTTCTAAAATATACAGCAAAAATTAATAAAAAACAATTAAGTAGCTCTAGCATATCTTAATGCTTAAAACTACAACGTGCCGGTGGAATCAACATTATGGGAAAATTCATCGGTTTATTAAAACACCAAGAACTTGAAACAAACTAAAGTGATGTTCACACCTATTAAATATTTGACGTCCTACACGTAACCACTAGTTTCTTAAAGCAGCTATTCGGAATATTCGAAACCCGGTTTTTGAAAAAAGACAAATAATCGATCGCCCTAGTGGCATCTACAATATAATTTTGGTAGATATACATATAAGAAACTGATTCAACAAAATGTGAATATATTCTAGTGATGTCCGTCTGTGCGTGGTATGTTAAAATGGGCCTACCGAAGATCCCAGAAATGATGAGGACTAGGTTGGTGTATATTTGTGTCACAAATGTATAATCCGTTTGAGTTTTCTTTTAAAATTCGTCGAGATCGGGCCATAAATCACTGAGATATGAGCAAAAAAACCACGACTGCCTATAGTTTTACACATAAATCCCTTATGGTTGCTGTTTTTTTCCATATATCAGGAGCCAAAGTTTTTAACTAAGGTACAATCATCTTGGTAATCAGTATGCAACCTCTCTAAAAAACCATCTCGGTTATTTATAGATTGGAGAAGTAGGCGTGGTACAAAAGAGTTTTTTTTATCTAAATAACGGAAAGAGAAAATTTTTCCAAATTTGGTACACATAGCGGGATATTAATACACAACCACTCTAAGGAAATAAGAGTGATAAGGGAAGTGGAGGTGGAGGTGGCATTTCCGTACTAGGACATTATTAATTTCTGTATATCTGGAGAGCGGAAAGAGCCAAACTTTCCAAATAAGGTACAAGCATTTCGGTTGTGGTCGTAGCATAAAATAGATTTAGTTACATACATACATATAAATAACGGTATTTATATAACTTTCTGTGGTAAAATGTAGCACTCTTACTTCTTTATTTAAAGCTGTTATTGACATTTTAATCAAAATTTGTGGTGCACATATTTTCTAGGAATTTAAGTCCTTTGTATTGATATATTTAAAGTATTTATTTAAGGAATTTCTATAAATAAAGCCATAAATGTATATTTTAATCACTTTTCACAAAAAAAAAATCATATAAAATAAATATTTATTCCTTTTCTCTTTTTTACAGACAAATGCCATTGTTTATGCGAAAAATCAAAATTTATGTAAAATGATAAAATATCCACTCAAAACTGTAAAATAATGCAATAAAAAAAAACTGTATTAAACTACTATGTCATGATATAAACTTAGAAATGAAACCAACACTGACTGGTGTAAAACTTAAATTTTAAACCGAAGCCCAATAAAACAAACTGCACATTAATGCAGCATCAAATGGTGAAACAGTAAAAAAAGCCAGGGAAAATCTAAAAAAAAAACAAAAACGAAAAACATTTGCCATGATGTTATGACAAGCCAAATAGGATGATATAAAACGTTTTGGTACTATCAGACATAAAAAACAACAGAAAACCAAAAGAAAAACCCAAAATAAAACACAAATGAAATAAACAAATCAAAATAAACAAGAAATGCAATTTCAACAAAAACAATATAAAAAAAATTTATATGAACCAAAAAATTGAAACAAAATCTAAATCAAAATAAAAACCGAAACCAAAAGTTTTTAAACATAAAAAAAAAAATTATTTTAAATTAAAAAAAAATCTGTATTTAAAAAAGAGTGAGTGAAAACAAATTGTTAATAAATTTTCTAATCCATTAAAGTAATAGACAAAAAAAAAATTAAACAGAAAGACAAAGTATTATTGAACATTTATAATAAAACGTCTGTCGGTAATAAGACAGCAAAAAAAGTGTGTTACAGCTACAAAGTGTCTCTTCACAAACCATAAAGTAAATATCCAAAATTAATTTTCTATTCAAAATTTAAATTAAACCGTACAAATATAAACATTTTGTTGGCAGGAAATTATTAATTATGACTACCGCAACATGCAAACGAATTGAAATTAATTAATTTACACGAGAAGTGTTAGGCGAAGTAGGAAGATATGAAGAAAAATAAATAAAATAAGCCCAATAAGTATCTCTAGGCTCTTATGCTCAAGATTCTTTTATAAGTTTCACGGCTAAGTTGAAAATAAAAATATAAACTCTTAAGTTGTTTATGCTGGCAAATTGGAAATTTTAAACTTTCTCTGTTATAAAATTCTGTAGAGTAAAGATTTTTGTTTTTTTGCTTAATGTCTTATAACAAATGTTACATTTGATGATACACATTTAATGTAACGGAAATTTGCGCTTAAGCCACATACTCTAAAATAACATCTTCTACCGCAACTTTATCAACATCGACCCAACCAGCCACTCATTCAGCCATTCAACCAACCAACCAACCAATCAAGCACCCAACGACCCAACAAACCAGAGAAGCATACACTTCAATTTAGACTCCATTTTCAGTCAAGTTAGTAAATGTGAATGTATTTGAACTAGTTACAGGGATGGATAATTTATTATATTTTCGTACACTTTTTAAATAATATTTGGGACCAACCTCAATCACTGTGTCAAACGTTTTCAATTTGTCAAAAATAGGCATGCTCATACAAAATGTATAAAGCAAATCCAAATAGCGGGGGCGTCAAAGCTTTGAAAGTGCTGAAATCCGAAATTGACACCTTGTTAAGTGGTGAAGTTAAACCATTTTCATGTCAATCATCTGCTTTTTTCTCCACTTATATTTTTATTACCTGAGTTTTCATGTGCGCGCATATGCGTCTGTTTGTAAAAGTTTGTTTTAGAAACAACAAAAACAACAACACTACAAAATGAGCTTAAATATTATGTTTTATGTTGAAACAACAGCAACACCACAAAAAGAAAAACACACAATATTTTCCTGTTTAAAAAGAAAAATTCCCGAATTCTATTTATTAAAATTATTTAATAAGTGCATCACATTTTCGAACTAGAATGATTACGAAAACGGCACGCTGTGGGTGTCTTATTTTTGTGAGTTCTTCTTTCAAAAAAGCAGACAATACAAAAAAATGTGAAAAAACATATGATTATCTAAGTAAATGTTTATCTTAGAATCAAAAATTGTAATTTTTTTGATCTTAAATGTGATTATATGTTGTCATTCTTCCTATAAGGAGAATAAGGCCGTAACAAAATCCTATTGTATTTGGCAAGCAGCACAACCAGAGAAAAAACATGTTTAAATATGGTCACCTCCAACAAAACTATTTTTAAATACTATTTTAAACATATTATGTTTAATTTAACAATATTATTGTCACCGACAACTATATTATTGTTAAACTAGGCCTCCATCAAGAAGTCACATCCATATTATGGTTGCCTCCGAATATGTTATAGTTAATAATAACTAAAATATGTTTAACATTTATAATAGGATGATTGGATTTCAACCATAGCATGTTGCTCTTGTGAAAGAGCAAAATACAATTGTTAATTTAAAAACAAACTATTGTCATCTTTAAACATAACATGTTTTGAGGCAACAATAATATGGTTGTGGCCTCTAGATAACAATAATATAGTTAAATTAAACATAATATGTTTAAAATTTTTTTTAAAAATAGTGTTCGTGAAGAAAGTAATTTTTCTTAAAATTAGCCTTTATTGGAACCAACCCGAGCAATAAGAGAATGTAAGTCGAAGTCTCGCACGCGTGTTTAAAAATGTATAATATTTCTATACCATATTTGGATCTATTCTTACAACAGATACCCAAAAACTTAGGACACTGTATTGGAAATTAATATAAATTAGTAGAACACAAGTTAACAGTTTTCCCTTTTTTTTATATGTCGAGTGTAATTCATTCTTAACTAAATTAAAAGATTTTTTATTTTCCATCCCTGACTAACACATGTAATATGTAAATAAGTTTCTATTAGTTTGTATTGCCTTAAATCTATTAAATAAATTGGCGACATACAAACTACGACCGTTACTATGAAGCAGAACTTTAAAAGTTCATATTTGCAAAATAATACAGGGATTGTCGTAAAATAAACTACACTTTGTAATACCTCTATCTTTAAATCTAAACAAGTATAAAACAAATGATAGCTCTAGGTCAAAGTTTCAAAAACTCACATATTGGAGAGTTTTTTTAACTGATATTATTTTTACCGAAATTATGATTTTTCTAATAATACTTACGGCCAATTTTTCCAAGTTCAGTTAAAAGTTAATTATAACCAGTTATAACTATCAAAACATACAAACATTCTGAACACTCGGTTTATGTACAATTATTTTAAGTAAAGTCTACATATTTTGAAAAGGTTTTTATAAATATTTTACTTTTAATTGGTTCGCAATTTATCCAAAACAAATTTCACTGAATATTCTTATGTGCACGTAGAGAAAAAACATGGTCACCTCCAACCCAACCATTTTTGAAGAAAATTTTAAACAGATTATGGTTAATATAACCATATAATTGTCAGCGACAACAATATTATGGTTAAATTAGTCCTGCAACAAGAACCCACAATCATATTATGGTTGCCTCTAAAAATGGTATGGTTAAATATGAAAATAATTTGTTTTTAAATTTACAATAGTATTTTCCTCTTTTCCAAGAGCAACATTATATGGTTGAAAACCAACCATGCTATTGTAAGTGCTTAACAATTTTAAATTATTATTGATCTTAACACTTTTGGAGGCAACAATTATATGATTAGGGCTTCTTGATGGAGGCCTAATTTAACCATAATACGGTTATTGCTGACAATAATAAAAAACAAAATATGTTTAAAATTTTCTTTACAAATAGTTTGGTTGGAGGCGACCATATTTAAACATGTTTTTCTGTGGGTGCATAATACCAAATTATGCCCCAATTTCACCATTTCACGTCCATAAGGAAACCAAGGTTCATTTTTAATATCGAAATGAATTTTTTTAATTGAGTTTTATTCAAAATAAACTAAAATTGCAAAAAACTAAAAGTTTCGTGGCTAAATTTTGTGGAATTTTTTGGGAAATATTTTTCCCAATGAACGAAAAAGAGCACGAACAAATTTCAGTTTATTGATTTTTTTTGCGAATGATTGTACACCTAAAAAAATTCAATATAAAAATAGGTTTAAAAAATACAAAAGTAATTGTGGTATTCTGCAAAGCAATTCCTTTTCCATGCAAAGAAGATGCACATAGCACAAATGTTATGCGTTTTATTTTTACACGTTTATTTGCGCAATTTACGCATCTATTATTTTTGTTCGCCTTTTGCATATTGTATGCTGGTAAGTTACGTTTTGTGCGCCTTTCCTTGAGCAGAACTTACTCTCTGCCTTGACGTAAAATCACTCATAAAGTTTCGTGCCACTATTTGCCGATACTCCAAACTGTTCCAAAGGGATCCTTCGACCATATCTTGTCTATTAGTAAAGATGTTTACGATATCAAACTCATAATAACTTTAATAATATTTGTAAGTTGTATAAGAGCTACTTTTCCATCTGAAAACAGGGGGGCTACTGCGTATTTCGATTCGAAAGAAATCATTTACGAATTCGAACAATTTGTACTGTGTATTACGATTTTCGTAATATTTGTTTCGAAAAACGGACGTTTTTTATACTTTATCGAAAACACAAAATTCCTTTCTTAGCAGCCCCTCTCTATTACGAAAAAAAGTTTTCATGAAATTTAAAATTTATTAAAAATACAACCTCTGTCATCGTTTCGAACGATTGCGAAAATCGTAATACACAGTACAAAATATTCGAATTCGTAAATTATTTCTTTCGAATCGAATTACGATGTAACCCTCCAGGTTCTTCTTTCTTATGAAAAACTGTGCTGGCATCCACAGTTATGTTTTGAGCAGCTTCTTGTACTGCATTTTCGATTATCTAAAAAGTCTTGATCTCCTTAATCGATTACTATTATCTGCCATTAGCAGCTGTAATCACTCATTTTCGCGTAAATGGGACTCCCTATACCTTCTACTTGTCATTGCTTAAGTTTAAAATTAATATTGGAACGTGTAAAAATAAACGCAGTATCAGTAGACTAGTAAGAGTCAATTTTCACTCCTGGTCCATAGGGAAAAATGTTTCCCATAGAGTAAATATACAAAATTTAGGCACTATTGGCCACTTATTAATTTTTTATTAAAATTAACCATTTCTCTTTACTGACAACGTAATAACTATTTATCACTTATAGAACTTAGAAACGTAACTTTATCCACAACAAAACGAGCCAAATCAAAACAACCTTACGGTGAAGAAAAATGTGATTTCCCTTCCTTAATTTAACCATACACGTTTAAGTACTGCCAACATTTTACTTTTATTTACAACAAATCATCGCTGTTGTACGACATCTAGTTATCAAAATAAATATTTTAAACAAATTCATTACTAAAATAACCATATCAAATATTGGGAAAAATGTTTCCAATTGACGTGAAATCAATTGGTTCTGATAATCTTATTAGGATTTAAATTTCTAATGAAAAATATTGATCAATGCTTTCACTTGCTTTCATACCGAAAAAGGTTTCTTATCAATCAAAGTTGCATGTCCCCTATTCTGAATCTCGATTACGACAAACTGACAAACTGATAATCAGCCTACTTCGAACTGGATACATTACGTAACTATCAATAAAGATAAGCACGGTCTAAGAGAAATCTCAAATGACAGATCTTACCGAACTCCTGATTGGTGTTGCATTACTGATTGATTCCTATGTGGTTATATGATTATTAGCAATCCCTTTTCTATATTATATGTATTAAATCCTTGTTACTCTAATGTAAATGTATACCTTGCAGATTAGTTGTTCCGTTTGCATTACCATTACCATACTTATGTATAAATAAGAATTCTTGCGAAAACGTGACGTTGGATGACCAATTGAATCTTGGTTTCTATGGATATCGTCGAAGCTATGGCATTATGTTTAAGTCACGTCTAACTGGAACTTGACGTGTGCGCAATATTTCCGTATAAGAATTTATGCCTTTACAGGTAGAATATCAGTGTTGCCGATTTGGTAAATTTTTATCTAGTAGGGCCTTGACAAATTAAATTTAATCATTGGCAGTTTTTTAGTATTAAAAAAAATATTAACCTAAAATACTGCCATTATTATGGTTTAAATTTAAATTTTTCTTAATTTGAAAAAGCAGACCACTAATACAACAATTGTTAAGTATATAAAAAAATTATCTTGTATTATTAAATTTACAGCAAAAAAATAATTTTATCAGTTTTTGGTTTTATAAGTTTTTGTAATAAAATCTTGTTACCCATTTTTTTGCTAGTTTTTTCTTTACAAAATTTAGCTGTTTTTTTTGTCGTAGAGAGTTGACAACACTGCATAGAATTCAAATCAAATGGCAAAACATTCATTTAAATATCTGATTATCTGCACAATATAAATATCGTTTCTTTTTTGTTATTCGTTTTTTTTTGCAGAAAGAGGCAGAGTGTGAATGACGTTCTATTTAAAGAAACCTAAATACAGTAAAAAGTCAAAGACTACAGTGAACTAAACCAAAAGAAAAGATAATTGAAAATCATAAGAATAAAAGTGTGAACTTAGGCAAAACATTTGTTTGTAGTATTTTGTATTTTGTCTTCAAAATGTTCGTTTTTATATGAAAAATAATAAAAAAAAAACTTGGAAAGAAAAAACCCAATAGGCGAAAATACAGTGCTTATATTATGAGATGATGGTGATGATGTTGATGCTCCGTCTGTTTCTTTTGCCGCTGCCATAATGCTGTCATAAAATATCAATTTGCAATTTTTCAATTTATCTTTGTTTATAATCGCACTTGTTTGTGCCCGACGTATTGAAAAATGTTTTAGAGTGTAAACATTATGATGCTATAATCAGTGTAATAACAAAAAAATAACAACAAATAAAAATTGTTCGCTGTTCGTCTTCATTTTATGTTTATAAACAAAATAAAAATCGATTTGAATTTAATTGAAAGCAAAGCGTTAACATATTTCTGGGAAAAGAAACTACGAAAAATAAAAAAATAAATTAAAAATCTAATTTTACAACAAAATGTTTGGTCAAAATGTTTGTTTATTGAAAACTTGTATTTTAAGTTCAACTAACAAGTGCCAGTGTTTTACCTGCCCAAGAAAAAGCAACATCATGGTGTCTCATGCAAAAAGAAAAACTTCTACTGCAACAGCAACATCATTAACAACAACAAAGATTACCAACAACTATTCATCGTGCAGTACAGAACATCAACAACAGTTGCAAATAATTTCTAGATTCAGTTCATGCAGTCACCTTAATTTACTCATTATTGGACTAATGTTGATTATAATCGCCTGTAACGGTAAGTACTGAGTTCCCTTTGAATACAATTTTGTTGTAAATAGAGAAAATATTTTACAAAGATTTTAAACATTTTAGTTTACTTTTTTTGGGATTCTGATTTTTTGAAGTTAAGCAAAAACTTCTCAAGTCAGAAGCTGTTGTTTTTCGCCGATATATCGGTATTTAAAAACTTTTCATCACATAAATATATACCTATGTAAATGTACTTATAAAGGGTTATCCGCTTTGCAGTTTCAAAAGTAAACATACATAAATAAAACACATATGTATGTATAAAATATTTTTTTTATGATATTTCTTTTTTATTATAAAGTTCGAACGTTGCCATTATGTGTGAAATGAATGAATGATTTAAATTTAGATTGACCTTTCGACATTGTTCAGAAACCGGGTTTCAAACGGGTTCGACACAGGAAAACAGTTAAGAACGCTTTCTTTCTTTGTTAAAATTTTCTATAGTATTGAAATGTTGGTACTTTTTGTATTTTATGTGGTACTTTTTGTAAAATTTTGACCTGTAATGATAAAATTAAACATGCACGGCCCTGAGTGAATAAAAATGAATAAGATGGAGCTTTTTGGCACTTTTTCGTTATAAGTGGCTATTTCACAAATTGTATTGAAATATCAACAAAATTATATGAAAATATACATTTGCATATGAATTGATATTAAAATACAATTGGTGAAATTGACCCTAAATCTGGTACTTTGTTTAATTTTCGTTAATATTAGACATAGAAACTGAGTGGATGAATTTTGATACTTTTTTGTTTTTTAATTGATTTTCTAAGATTATATGGATTGAACTTTTATTTTGTATTAATTAAATTTAATTAAATTAACTCACTTAGAAGATAAAATGTGAACCGGAGGTTGGTCCCTTCCCAAATCGGTCCACTAAGACGGAAAAAATAAATATATACTTATGGTGTTTTCTTTTCTGACATTAATGTTCCATGTATGTTACTATTCGCGCAAAATTTTATTCTATTTAAAAAAAAATTCAAAAATGTTAGAAGTTGTCGTTTTCCTTTCTGAATGTTTTGCGAAAATAAATGGCAAATTTGTTCCATTTCTTACCCCTAGTTATAATTGAGTGTTAGATAATACCCTTTTTTGCATCTGCGTAAGTACTTTTTTATGCAAGCAAGTATTTTTTAATTAACTTTTTCTTGTGTTTGCGTACAATTTGTGTTGTTTTGTGATTTTTGGTTATATTGCGATGGATATAAAAACTTTTTTTTTTTTGGCGCAAAATTTTAAACAACAGCTGACTTTAATTATTGAAAATTAGTGTTGTTAACGCTTAGCTAATTCAAAGAAAATTAAGTGTTGAAAATTGCCACAATCGTGGTGAATATCGCTTGTTAGTACAAACTTTGAATTTAATATTAACACGCTTATTACACATAAGTGTAACTTCGAAAAATGTATGACTTTGTAAGAGTGCGTGTAACCTGATAAATATATTACACAATTATAATGTATTATTTTAGAAAAGAAAACACAATTAGATTATCTATGTTTTCTTTATATTAACATACAAATTTATGGTCGAATTTTGACGATTAGGCGAACACTAATTTATTTAAACAAACAAAAATTTAAATTAGGTTTTTAAACAAATTTTTTAAGTTTTTAGTGCATATTTTTTATTTTTTAGTGCATATTTTGGATTTTTTTGTGCATATTTTAAGCGCATATTTTCGAAGTTTGGCTGTAAATAAATTTGGCTTAAAAAGTAGCTCAAAATATTTAGTGTGCAATGGTTTATAGTTTTCTTAAATTTTAGTTCTTTACCAGCCGCAAAGAAAGTGTAGACAATATCGAAACCACAAATTGATTAAAGGTCTTATTTTATTAAAATAGCAACACAGCAACCCTTTGTCCAATTCGCCTCAATCGTTTCTTCTGCGAAAATAAATATGTACTACATATGTACATATTTATGTATCTCTTGAAATTATTCTGTTAGTGAGTAACGTTCGTGTAAACACGTTTCATTTAAAACGTCTTCATAAATTAAAAAAACTAATAAAGTGAAAATTGAGTTTAATAAAAATATCAAAAATGTGTTGCTAAAATAAAATTTAAATAATTTAATTATCAGAAGTGTTATTAAAAAGTTAGAAAAGTGCAGTCATCAATAAACGTTTTCATAGATAAAATTATAAAGCGGCGCTGTTACAGCATCCTCTTGTTTCTTTCGTTTTTTTTCATTCATTCGTTGTTGTTGAGAGAATTATGAAATTTGCTACTCAGTGTTTCTTTTAATGTTATGTGACGTCATTATTGCTTTAAGGAGTAAAGGCTTATTAAATAATTGGAGAGTGATTAAGAAAAACCATACAAACAATATTTGAAAAATATGTCGTGTCTGTTATTTATAACATCGCGCGCGGGCTTTTGAAAATTTTCAGTCATTTATTTTTAAGTTAAATTATGCAGATTTAAAACTACATAAATAAAGTATTAAGGTAAATTTCATTTATATAAAAATGCTATAACCAAGATAATAATTTAAACTAAATATTTTTTTAAGAATATTAAAAAATAATTGTAGGTTATTATGTTGGATCATGGTAGAATAAGTACCAGGTACAGTGTCATTAAAAATTTTGTTCTCAATTTTAAAACCCATATAACGTCAAACAAAAGAAAAAAAAAAGGAAAAAAAATTAAAACAAGCCTCAAAATTCAAATGTGACATTCATGGGTAAATAATAAAAATTCTCCCTAATGCAACTACCTCGTACTTTTTATAATATGGTTTGAATTAAGAATTACTTGTTGCAAATTTAAACTAGTCAGAGAAAAACATGGTTGAAGTATGGTTCAGAACACATATGAATGCCCCCGCAATTCCAACAAGCAAACTATTGTTGTTTTTAGTATTATTTTTTTCACGATAATTAATATTTTGTTTTTGTTTGTCGTGCTTATTTTCCAATTTTTATTCTTGATAAAAACACTGAAATTTATTGTTGAAGGGATAAGCTATTCCCATGCGCATTTCACTGGTTGCTTAGGCCAGATCGTCAGGAAACTTTATCCAAAGATTTTAGAAAAACTAAAGATATTAAACAAATAAAACTTTTATTTTCAACAATACCAAAGCTTAAACAAAAACAACAACAATAAACAGTGAGTTTATCGTTACCTACATTCCCCACTATAATTGGTTGGAATTCCTCCAATATTAATTGTAGTTGTAAGAAGGTTAAGAAAAAAAAAATGAAAACAAAAAAAACTTGCATTATTGTTTTCCAAAAAATAAAGCATGTTGCCAGTTTAGTTTTTTTTAGCCGTGCACTTGCCAGTTTATTATCAAAGTAATTTTGTGGTAATACTAAAATTTTTTAGTTTAAAAGATCAGCAGGCGACTGTTATACATGCATTACGAATCGCGTCAAATTCTCGAACCCACTGCCCGAGACATCTCCCAATTTGCCTACGATCCTGCGTCTCAGCTACCTTAGCCTGCTGTTCTGCTGTCTAGGACAGTGACACAGAATGTGCTCAACTGTATCTATCTCCTCTTTGTCTTTGCACAACCTACATAAAACCGTCATCATGCCTATCATGCAGTGTCCCGTGATAATACCTATAATCCATTCCCTTGTCTTTCCAAAATAAAAGACTATTGTATGTCTGACTGTCCCCACATTTCCTTCCTTTCTGAGCCCAGTATCGCCAACTAATCGGCTATTTTAGTACAGCAGTGACCGGGTATCTAGCAGAGCATCACCACATTTTCCCCAAAGATTTCCTTTACAAAAATGCCACCTGCAATATCATGGAATTCGCAAAACATGCCATCGAAGCTTAAGAACCGCCCTCCTGTCCATATTTATAGTGACATTCGAGCCCGTAGAACATTCACCTGAAATTCACTGCAGTCGTCAGGAAGCCTATAAGATTGTCCTTTACCGATGACTGTACGAATGCTGTCAAAACTTAAATGATTCACATAAAAAAGTAAAAATAACATTTTTTTTCATCTTAAATTTCTTACCTCTCCAATTACGTAAATTTTCTGATTACAAATCAAAGTAAACTTCAGCCACAATTAGCACTGACCTCAACATTAATTGGTTAAATACTAAAACTATTCTCGCAAAAACTGAAATAACGAAGAATATTGCAGAGCTCGAAAAATTACACAACCGAATCTTGCAATTATGTGTTTCTGGTTTATCATTTGCTTAAGCAAAGCACAAAGAACACCTAACTCTGTTCCTTGTTTGGTTCATAAGACTAATGACAATATTGTCGCCATCCTTGTTGAGCAATTGACGAGTTAAAGCAATTAAAAAAAGATAACAGCAGTAGCAACAACAACATAGACACATGCACGCATTTGTACCACAAGGATGCACTGTTTCGAACAAAATATATTTACTGCATTATACACGCAACAATAGACTGCATAGTCTTCACACTAATATTGTGCCACTAAGCCAAACATTAGTGCTAATGTAATCGCGCTTTAAGAACCCATTTCAAATCAAAATACAAGAACTGCATAATAAACTGTGTACTAGTTGTTGTTTGCGCCTGCGACAAAGAGGTTAGAGAGGCAGACAGATGCACAGGCATAACACAAGACAACGTTTACATTCTTCTTTACATGCCAAAGGACCGCAACGAAACAACAAGCGGAAATAATGAAATTTGAAAAAAGAGTTTATACAAAATAACAAACAGCTTTGGAACTGCACAGTGGCTTTATGAAG
Source organism: Pollenia labialis (assembly GCA_949318255.1). NCBI lineage: Eukaryota > Metazoa > Arthropoda > Insecta > Diptera > Polleniidae > Pollenia > Pollenia labialis. The sequence goes on along the minus strand of OX439139.1, from coordinate 137,772,270 downwards.
TTAAATTTTTGCAAACGAATATTATAAAAATTAGAAAGGCTACAACTTTGGTTTGGGCTCCAGAAATATTAGAATATTTAATCCATCACAAATTATGGCAAACGAGTGAAAAGCGTAATAAAGAAGTAATCGAACGTATAACTATTCGTTTGTTCGGCAATTTGTTGAGAAATTTTCGTATTTTCAAGTTTTATTCCTACTTCAAAGATTATATGCTAAGAACTAGAATTCATGCGAGTTAAGAGTTTTTTTTAACGTGGCACTGTGAATCACTTGTGGTCCCAAAAGTATAAAATATATCGTTTTACAGTAATTTAGTATTTGAATCTTTAATCGCAAATACAAGCGCTAACTTCGAAAGATGACTAGCTCCATTAACCAATTTTACAGATTTATTGTTTTTTATTTAAACATAATTTAATCCTATAGACAAAAAATATTTTAACAAACACTGTAGAAAAAATGTTCGTCACAATAATTATTCAATATAACTCTTAATTTGTTTATAATATCCTTTAAAAATTTCTATAATCCTCTTTCTCACAGGGCTGTGGAGTCGCAGTCTGAGTTGAAGAGTCCGGTTTTTTATCGGAGTCGGAATTGAAGTACCCACAAAAACTCGCGACTCCGACTCTAAAATTTTTTGCCTCAAAAAGTTTTCGAATATTTTTCAAAAAAATGTTAAAGTCCGAAAAAAGAACCAGCCTTCTTTACACATATCTTCTTTACCAGTCTTCTTTACACATAACTAGTCAGTATTAAAATATCGGTTTGAAAGAACCATTTAAACGATACTGCAAAAAAGATTTAAACATCAAATAAGTTTAGAGTGGGAGTCGGTGTTGAAGTCGGAGTCGTGCTTTAAAACTTCAGATGGAGTCAGAGCCGGAGTTTCTTGACGAGTTTCTTGACGACTCCAAAGCCCTCCTTTATCAAGCAAATTACGGCTCACTCAGTTTTTAATCTTTTTTGCTAAGAAAGTAAAGGGTGATTAAATTTTAAGGGCCGATGTTGATTTTGAATAAAACACAAATTATTTTATTACGATAATATTGGTATCGTACATACAAATTATCGCCAAAATGGCTGCCGCGACATAGGCGGCACACCTCCATCCGATGGTCAAAATTTTCGATGACGCTGAGGCATAATTGAGGTTCTATGCCGTTAATGTGCCGAATTATCTGATCCTTTAGCCCTTAATTTGTTGCTGGATTATCGACGTACACCTTTTGTTTCAAATAACTCCAAAGAAAGAAGTTCAATGGTGTCAAATCACATGATCTTGGCGGCCAATTGAGCCATTGTTTCGTTGGGTGTGGCAAGTGGCACCGTCCTGATGAAACCACATATTGTCAACATCCATCTTCCAATTCGGGCCCTAAAAAGTTCGTTATCATCTCAGCATTGCACACACCATTCACAGTAACAGCATGGCCGGCCTCATTTTGGCAAAAATACGGCCCGATGATGCCGCCAGCCGATAAACCGCACCAAACAGTCACTATTTGTGGCTGCATTGATATTTCGACAATCACTCTTGGATTATCATTCGCCCAAATGCGGCAATTCTGCTTATGGACGAATCCACTGAGGTAAAAAAGAACTCATCACTAAAGATGATTTTCTACGAAAATTTATCATCCACTGTTGCCAATTCTTGCCACCATTCTGGCCACTGACGACGTTTGGAATGTTCAACAGGCTTTAGGTCTTGAGTCAATTGCACCTTTTGTGTGTGTAAATGCAAGTCCTTATGTTCATCAACGGCGCGCATGAGAGGTGCAATTTGTAAGCCGAGTTGAAGCCACACCATCGCGAGCAGCAGCAATATCTTCTGCAGTACGAGCGTGCACTTGTGTTTTCACATCTCCTACAGACCCGGTTTTCTCAAATTGTTCCACGATTTTTTCCATTGTACGCACATTTGGACGATTAAATTGATCGAAAAAATCCCAGCATGAATAACTTTAACGCGTTGCTCGATTGTGTATCTCTCCATGGTTTGAGTAAGTCTGAAATTGAGAAATGTTTAATGAAATGCAGAATGCAGAAAAAAGCTTGACGTTTAGGTGGGGTTCACATTCAACATCGGCCCTTAAAATTTTATTTCAAAATCTCAAGTTTAAATATCCAGAATTTCAAATTCCAGAATTCTAATATTCCGAATATTTATACAGTTTTGGTTTTCAAAATAGAACGGTCGATAGCATGATTGGGACTTCCGCCGGGCGCAAGGATTTGTTCGTCTATGGTATAGCGAACACAGGCTTCGCTAATACCCCTTACAGACATATAGTTTACATACCATGGTATGTATACTACAATTTTTACTGAGCACAGCTAAAAAGCTGTGTTTAATACATTTTGGTAGTATATAAACCAGCAATATATGTTCCACTTTTTTCGTGGTTTAATTGTAGTTTAGGTTGACACCAGTGTTACCACCAGCAAAATTCAAAATTGCACTTGAGCTGAAGCGAAATTACCCGTTTTAAATAAAATTACACCTGATATAACACTGAAGCTTTATTTAATAAAAATACAACAAACTCATTGAAAGAAGATCAATATTAGTCAAACTGTTAAGATTCTTATTGTAATTTTAAATAAATCAACAAAAAAAACTTAAAAACAATTAATAAAACTCCTAAAATAATGAGTTTAGCTTCTGCAGTTGGTTGCATATATCTAGGAAAAGCTTTAAAAGCTCATTGCAATTCCTTTATAATGGTTTTTTTTAGCCCCATAGACCTTACAAAAGGTTAGCTGTCAATCGAAATAGATTCATTATTTATCAACGCCACCAAATTATCCCAATTTACTTTGAAAACAGCCATCGATTTTCGCAAATTAAAGGCAACTTCATGATTAAACTGACGCAACTTATTTTTTCACAAATAAAGGCGATGTGTTGATTTAGAGAAAATAAACTGTCAATTTGACTTCAAGGCCCTGCGATGTGACATCTCTTGATTGAAGTCACAGGTTTATGCTGATAAAACAGCAGTAATTAACGTCTTGGAGGTAAACAGTGTTCATTTTATTTGTGACAAGCAGTCAGCCATGCTCAAAAAAGAGAAACAAAATTGGACGTCTGCAAGGCGTTTCGTCAAGGAAAGGCGCCGCTATTTGTTTGGAAAATAGTTTCAATTTGTAATGCCGTGTATTAATCTGCGATTGAAATTATTTATATTTGTGTTGTCTAAAATTTTAAATTTCATGGTCTTAAAAATACCCGTTTTTCCTTATTTAGTAAATAAAATGCCTGCTGTGTTTTATATATACAACTGTCCCTTTCGTAATTCAGTTTTAAACTTTAGGTTCTAAATCACTTTAAGAGGCATCTTTATCCAAATCTAAGCGACCATCTTGCGATATTCATTACAAAACTTTTTAAAATATATATTTATTGATTGAAGTCTTTTCTTAAAAAGAAAACGAAACTTTGGTCCAAAAGACTGTGCATTTTTTAGCGACAATATTTAAAAGAAATAAATGTCATCACTGAAATCGAATCTTGATTTTATTTGGGTATCTAAAGTAAGAATTTCAAATTACACCGGGATAACACCTAAGAGAAATTACCCACGCTCTACCCACGACTTTAAAAATTATACCAAATTCGGGTAATTACCCACAAAGTGGCAACACTGGTTGACACACATGTTGTATACTTTGCTAGTGTAGTATACAAATCCTATGTCTGTCAGGGGTACAACTTAAGCTTCTATGGGGTCATTTTGCGCAGCACCTGTTGTGGCGCTTCATAAAAAGTTATGGGTGCATTTCTCATTTAGAACTTTGGGGCCCCATTTCTTCGGGGCACATTCCACAGCGGCTAGTTATAAATGTATATTAATTTTTATTAAAAATAATAATTTCAAGCGCTAGCTTTTAAATTGTTTATTTTAATTATTATTTCCATTCCACTGTCTTTAATTTAGACTATACGTTAACAGTGTAGAGCAAACACCATGGTTTTCCTTAAGTGTGACTGCGTGTGTGTGTGTTTGTGTGTGTGTTTATATGCATGTATCAGTATTTGATTTAAAAATTATTTTAAATAAACGGAAGGCGCCTAATACGAGTACAGAAAGAGGAAAGAAGCATTAAATTGTAAATGCAAACACTTAAGGGCTAATTCGGCTGTCAACATGTAATAAAAGGCAGTCGATATGCTGTTATAGTTGTTGTTTTTCTATCACTTAATATAATATGCAATACTTGAGAACAAGTAAAGTAAGTACTTGAAAGTGTATTTGGAAATATAAACTCGTACATTTACATACATGTAACAAAATATTACTACAGTTCAAAATTAGTTGACTAGAAAATACCCTTAAAAGTGTTGACAAACTATTGACACTTGAAGTGCCAGTCGGTGTGTTTGATTAACAACCGACTTGTTTGGCATTTAATACAGTCAGTCATTCATATTAGTTTTATGTGAGTAAAAATTATAAACATTGAATATAATTTTATGGAAAGTAAGGGATTTTACTACAGACTTTTTCATGAGAAGAATCTTGTGTTGCAATTGTACTTTACATCATAAACAAAGTGTTAATAAACTTTTTTTTAAATTGATATCTGAATAATGATTCAGACACTTTAACTAATTCTTAAATGTAAGTTTTTTTTAAAGTATTTACAAAATGTATCTCAAGTGGTTTTTCTGAAACTGTCACAGATGTTAAAGTAAATGCACTTTTTAAGCACTTTTCTTTTTTAAAACTCTATTGTTTACCCATCTTGAGTTATCGATTAGAAATGAGAGCATCGCTGCTCATTTACGAAGGAGTTAAGTATATATTTGCTTAAATTTCATTATGATTATTCTATTTCTTTATTTTCATTACTATTCACTGTAATTTATTTCAAAATAATTGCCTGCCTTTTTTCTGTGTAGGACAAATAAAACGAAGTATAGAAAAGAAAAGGGTTTTTATAATTTTCACATAACTCAAACTTCGATTTGTAGCTGTTTTCAGCTGGAAGTACCTTTTCTGATTGCTGGTTTTTCTTTTATAACAAATAAGGGGGGAAAATCATTACAAAATTTATTGTTATTGTGTGCTAAAGAAATTTTTATCTTTGTGTTTTATTTTCTTTTCATTAATACTGTTTCCATTTGAAGTGATATTATTTTCACATTAATAGAAAATTGAAAAGATATATAGGAATTTAATGGCACTTTTTGTTTATGTTTAGAAATTTTATGTTTCAATTATATGATCTTGGAAAAGAAATATATAAAGCACTAACATTTCTGAAATAAGCAAAAGATTCCATTAATAGTGAAATGTCGCCAAATTTGCTATAAATAGTGAAATTTTGCAAAGTTTCCACATAAAATGGAAATTCCACAAAACTTCGCAAAATTCAAAGATTTCGCAAAAATTCATTTCATGTTGTTAAACTTGATAGTAATAGTAAAATTTCGAAAGATTTCTTAAAAAATATGTCTGTCAATCCCGACAATATGATACCCTTCTCCACAATATGTATATAAAAAAAATTTCGAAAGGACCCATGTACAATCATTGACCGGCCAGAACAAAATTATGATATGAGGTTAAGATTCATGTAAAAGTTGTTTGTGTAGAATATTATTTAGATATCGTCATCTTTATGAGATTTGCTCGCTCTTAAGTGATGTTAGCAAGGGGGTTTATATGGGACCTATGATTAATTCTGGACCTACCACCACAATATTTTGTCAGGCGTAGAAGCTATCCTAAAAGTGTTTTTTAAATACCAATATTTATAAGAAAGTTGTGGCATTAAAAGGTTAAATTTTAAGGGCCGATGTTGGTTTTTGAATAAAACACAAATTATTTAGGAAATTATTGTCATTTCAATAATTAGAATTGTGGTTATTTTGTTGAACTATTTATGGTTTTTTTTTTTTTTTTTTTTTTTTTTTTTTTTTTTTTTAATATTTTTAATCAGGCTTTTAAGTTCTTCAAATTTAATTTTCATTAAATTATTTTTATGAAGAAAGGAATTTTACTACATGAAAATTAATTAAAATTGTTTTTGATAATCATTCATTCTTGACTGACCTTTGATTCGAACCCAGGCGGCTGGTTACCATGACATGTTTCGATCGCAACCACTCGATCTCTCCAGATGGATTTGCCGTCTTACACTCGCAGCCATCGACGACTGCTGACGTCAATAGTCAAATGTCAATCCTTAAACCAAATTGTATTTTAACCTTTGGTAGATCGAAATTTGCTTTTTTGAATGATTATCCATTTTAATTGATTTTACATGTTGTACCTAACTTCTGTTTTTTCCGTACTTATGTCAAGAATTCTTCTTGAAGTCCAAAGTAAATTTTTTTTTTTTTTTTTTTTGTTTTTCATTTTGTCTTTCTTTTTGCCTGTTGACCTTTTTTTCAGCACAATTGTCATTTCTTTTTATTATGATAATATTGGTATGGTTAAATTATGAATGGATCCATCCGATGGTCAAAATTTTCGATGACGCTGAGGCATAATTGAGGTTCTATGCCGTAAATGTGCCGAATTATCTCATTCTTTAGCTCTTGAATTCTTGCTGGCTTATCAACGTACACCTTTTTTTCAAATAACCCGAAAGAAAGAAGTCCAGCGGTGTCATATCACATGATCTTGGCAGCCAATAGACATCGCCACAACGTACAATAACACGGCCATTGAATTTGTCGCGCAAAAGAGCCATTGTTTCGTTAGCTGTGTGGCAAGTGGCACCGTCCTGTTGAAACCATATATTGTCCACATTCATATCTTCCAATTCGGGCCATAAAAAGTTCGTTATTATCCAACAATAACGAACACCATTTACAGTAACTGCCACCCCGGCCAAATTTTGGAAAAAATACGGCCCGATGATGCCGCCATCCCATAAACCGCACCAAACAGTCACTCTTTGTGGGTGCATTGGTTTTTCTACAATCACTGTTGGATTATCATTCGCCCAAATGCGGCAATTCTGCTTATTGACGAATCCCCTGCGGTGAAAATGTGACTCATCATTGAATCACGGAGTGCATGACATGCATTTTGATTTGAACGCCCATTTTCATAATAAGCCCAAATAACTTTAACGCGTTGCTCGATTGTGTATGTTTCCATGGTTCAAATTCAGTTAGTCTAAAATTGAGAAATGTCATATGAAATTCAGAAAAAGAATTGATGTTGAGGTGTGGTTTACATTCATCATCATTGGAGCTATGGTCAAATATGGGCCGATTAAATTCGGTAATATTTGCTTTAAAATTGGTTTTGACCAAATCCCAAAAGTACGAATAATGAACTTCCTTGAGAAATTTTATAACATTTGCAACGAGTGGTAAAATTTCCCATTAAATAGTTAAATTTCGTAAAATTTCTAAATCAAATAGTGAAACGTCAGAAAATTTGTAAAATTTCCAATCGCATAGCAAAAATTCCAAACAAATATTGGATTTTTAAAAAAATTGGTCAATTTTAAAAAATTATGTATCAAATAGTGAAATTTGAAATGAGTGCCCCGGTAGGCTAGCTGAAAGTAAGAAAGTCTATTAGCGCCGGGGTTGCGGTTTCCATTTCTGGTTCCTGGACTCTAGTTTTTTTCCTGCAGACAAGCGTAGAGCTTTTCGGGATTATCTTTGCAAATTAAGAAAAAAAATCAATTTTAAAAAAAATTTACTTTTAAAAAGTAAATTTTTTAACAAAAGGTAAAATTTTTGTAAAAATCTAAAATTTCTATCAAACAAAACTTCGGCAAATTTTTAAAAAGATTTCTGTATCACGTGCTAAATGCCCAATTTTTCATATTTGATAAGAACCATAAAATTTACATACTGGTTGCTTAGGCCAGCTTATCAGGAAACCTTGCCCAAAGATTTTAGAAAAGCTAAATATATTATACAAATTATATTATAAATACTCAAAGTCTTACTTGCAACAATATCAAAACTTAAACAAAACATTAAGAATAAACAGTGAGTTTATCTTTTCTTACATTCCCCTTTTGCTAAGTAAAATCTAAAAGTGTTTCAGTAATGATTTGTTTTTTTTATGAGTATGAGTTATTAGCACAAAGCCCAACCTGTTTTATGGGTCAGGGAACCCGTTTTATTTATAAACTTGGCATTTAATGGCCAACTAGTCCCCATGACGATTAGAGCCTCATTGACACTCAGAATTTTAAGATACACGTTGCCGGGCGTGTCCTTCTGATACTCTTTTCTCTAATCCGCTGAACTGTCCGCCACGGCTTTTTTATTCGCAGTTGCCCACCAATCTTCGTGGTTAGGGTCATCCACTATCCGCAACCTGTGGAGGCGTCCCATAGCACTTCTTTCCTATGCTTTCCTTTAGGTTTTTATATTTCGTCTTGATAAGAAGTAACTCATGAAAACGAAATATAAAATCCCCGGAGGGATGCTCTATGTTCTAGTACATGAAATTTCTTTTAATTAATTCACAATCCCTGTGTATAATTATTATGAATATAGGAAATTAAAAAAATCTAAAAGTAATGACAAGTTTGGGAAGTCTACTGCAACACAATGGATCATTGGGTCTAACGGCCAATTTCACCAATTCTATTTAAATATCAATTCATATAATTTTATTTTTATTTTACATGAAAAATTAATTTTAAACATAAATTAGTGTTCAAATGAATTGGTGGAATTGGATCAGAAAAAGTACAGACTGGCATTTCTACCAAATTTTACCGACAAATCGTTAAAATCGTATTCCCCACTACTTTGACAATAAAGCCGGTTTTTTTTCAAAGAAACCATTTACTTTAATGATAAAAATCTACAAATATTTGAGAAAACAAAATTAAAAATTAAAAAAACAAACATTATCACGCAATTACACAAGCTAAACCGCCTGGTCTTAGACTGAAAAAAAACATTTTAAGAAGGGGCCAGGTAGCACAGCTACAATAAAAAACTCTCTAAAATGCTCCATTGTAAATTGTAAATTGTATAATTTCAACTGTATCGAAAACGAAGTTATGATTTTTTTTTATTTTTTACTAATAATTCAGCTCGAATATACATTTATGAAGTAAACATATTAAATTACAATTTAAAAACAAATAACAAATATGAAAATGTACCATATTTTCGAATGAATACGCATGCATATAGAGAAAACAAATAAGCTCATTAAATTTTATGAATAAATTCATAAATACATACATAAATCATAGATTTTCATTAATGTGCGTACATGAATGTAGTATATCCATATACCCTCTAATTTACATATGTACATACATACATACATACACACATAAAGCGAGTGCAATTTAAGCCCGGAAACGGATATTGTAAATATGAATGAATGAATGCGTGCAAGTATTATTAGGTAAACAGAATTTAATAGGAGATTTGTTTACACACATTAACAGTTTGTATGCTTATGCATGCGGATATACCCTGCAAATAATAGGACTAGTCCAAACACGCGTGTAAAATGTAGCCCACAAGGGACTAGGAGTATTCCAAAAGTAACCCAAATGTATGGAAAAACCTGGTCTATTTTCCATTACGATGTCCTAGGACAGGACCTTATAACCCAGCTTTGGGTTACAAAGAAGTAGTCTAAAAACTACTCCATTGTGCACACAAGAGGATTAGTTTTAACTTTGTTTAAAAACGAAAACATGTCGTTAAAAAACGAAGAGATGTCGTCTCACTACAAACACTTTTTAACAACGACATGGAGTAGTCCATTTAATCAAAATGGATCAGGTGGTCCAATATATTTGCAGGGTAACCATGCACACACACACACACACATCTATACATGTTCACTCATATATGCACGTGCGTTTAATTTGCCCAATAATAATTGGTTTTTTGTTTCTTGTTGTCATCATTTAAATATCTTTTGTTTAGCCGTTCTAATTGTAATTACAGCAATAATAGCTGAAACAAAGCTAAACTCACAATTAACTGTTTAAATAAATGTTTATTTCGTATTTAATAATGTATATGTTTTTATGTCGTCTAGATATGTGTTTGTGTTAGTTTTAACTTTTGCGTTTTAAACAATTATGCTTCGTTCACAATGGGAGACATAATCGTTTGTCTTTTATCTTCTTTCTTCCCAAAGTATTTTATGAATTTTCCTTTTATTTTTCAAACAAAAATGTTAATAAAGTTTTTTAAAAAAGTTGAGTCTACTTCTACATCAGCAACAATTTGTATGGCTTTGAAAATGCGTTCATAATAATTTTATTTGTCTTGAAGATAATAACAATGTGTTTTAAAAAATAATAATAAATAATTGGGGGATTCACAAGGTGTCATAAAGTCATAAGTCTTAAAATGATAATATGAAAACATACGACTGTTGTGAACAACCCCTCATAATTTTGAATTTAAATCAGCTGATTTAAAACAAATATAAAAAATAAATATTTACCAAAAATATTAATATTTTTTAATTCTAATTCATGAATTAATAAATTAAATAAGATCTTTCCTGACTATTTTCCATTTTTCAGACGCAAACCATAAATAAATTTTGTATTGTTTGTTTACTCTACATCAATATCCTAAGCCGATCTAATTTGCCGCCGCAAGTGTTTTGTTGCGAAAATTGCTAGCCGCAGGCTAAATTCGGATATTAGCCGGATAAAACTATACCATCAACGGCGACGGCTAGAACAACTAATGCGGTTCTGCTCAGCCGCTCAGCGCAGGTCTCTTCTGATTAATTACGACAGCACTATAAACATACCAAGCAAAGTTCTATTAATTTAAGACACTTTTTGTTTGCAAAGCAACAACAATTTTTTTAAACCATTGTAAAATGTTAGAACATTATGACAATATAACATGACAGCACACCTTGTGAATACCCCAAATTTGTATTGTTGTGGGCAAAACTATCAAACGCTTTCTTAATGCAAAATGCTGTATTTTGAACACTAGAAAAAATATTGCATTTAAATAATTTTAATTGTGTGTGAATAAATAAAAATTACAATTAAGATTTATGTAATGTACTCATGTGACCCCGGAAAACACTGATTGCGCGTTCTATTTTAAAGTGCTTGTTAATAAAAAGGGGCTTAAATGTTAAAATATTTGTGGAATTTAAAGATTTTGTAATAATGAAAACACAATACTTCAAGCTCATTTTTATTAAAAGTCTTTGAAAAATTAACTTAACTCCGATGTTGATGACATAAATATGTAGTATACGTTAAGCTTAACTGAATGAATCCGTATTTTGTTGGGCAAATCATCTTGGAAGGAATGTTAAAAATATAATATCACCTCTTTAATTTGCAACATACATGTAGTAACAACTTATCAAAAGTAAATGGACACTTTTTTAAAACAAGTTATTATTAATAGTTAGTTAAAGTGATAGTTCTTTTTATTTATTTTTCTTGCATAATTAACGCTTAGCAATGCTTTCTCATAAGTGAAAAGTATTAAAATCTGGGCCAAAAAACCAACGATGTTTGAAGTCTTTCATTTTTTTAGGTACGTTAAAATGGGTTTTTGCTTTGACAGCTTAACTTCAGAAAATTTAATAAAAGACCCCAACATATATTTGTTTTTGCCTTAAGCCTATAGTACACGGAATGTAATAAGACACATGCGCATGTGGTTCTGACGTAATTTTGACGTCACTACAAAACCACAATAGCAAGTTTGTGTTGTGTGATGACGATAAAATTACGTCAGATCCACATTCGCATGTGACTTTTTACATTCCGTGTACTATAGGCTTTAGTGGAGAAATTATTCTTTCAGTTTTGTAAAGCATTTATTCGAGTTTTTACAACACTGAAAAAATAATTTCGATTCGTTCAATATCGACTTCATGAATTAGAAAAATATTGCTTTCGAATCGAAAAAGTATTCGAGCCCAACCGCCAGAATTAGCTCTCAGCTCGAAAATATTGACATTCTAATAATTCTAATTAATCCATTTTGTAATCGATTGAATACAAAAATTGTTCCCTAGCAAGTTAAACAAAAAAAATAACTTTAAAAACGAGTAAGCAAGTATAGTCAGTCAAGCCCGACCATATGATACCCTACACCACAGTATTTAAGAACAATTTTTCGAGAATGTATGGCTATATAAATAGGGATCTATCTTCATTATAAATTCCATTAAAATAGATTTGATAATTTCTGAGAGGCAAATATTGCCCATATCTCCCCTTGTGGTCCTACGATTCGGCCCAGTTTCAATATTTTATTAAGTTATCTCCAAAATTGCGACCTGTACTTTGCGCATAAGGTTACATGGACAGCCAGCCAGCCTGCCAGCCAGCCGGACGGACATCGTTAGATCAACTCTTAACTTTAAGGTGGTTCTAGCACCAATATTTTAAGGTGTTACACACATCAGCACAAATGCATAATACCCTCTCCACTATTGTGGGGTGGGTATAATTACTGAGTTATAACATAGAACAAATAGTATTTCAAAATTTGTGCCAAATATCTTAAAAGCTGTTATCAATACCTTATTTAAGATCTTAACTAGATCTTATTGCCTAGAATTTTACAATCCGGTTTCAGCAGAGGTGCAGTAATGAATGGTTTATAGCATAGTTGGGGGTATGCACTCTCTTTTACCAGCTTTTGTGATAATTGTTGTTTGTTAGCTACCACTAAAAAAATTTTGTTATATTTTAAATTTTATTTTAAGCCTTATGCCCAAATTCTACTACAAAATCAATCTTCGTTACGATTTGAGGCGTACTAAACTGTTTTCGAGACTAAATTTTATATGTGAACTTTGGTAAATTATGGACCAATCTTCTCGAAATTTAATAGTTTGTTTTTAGTGCTATAAAACTGTAACGAACCAAACTTTATTACACTAGCATTATTTGTAACGGTTTTAGGTGTTTGAGGGTACAAAAACATGCACACCTACAAATTTAGAATTACAAAAATGTTACCCTTCTCAAAAGTAATATTTTAACAAGGCTTCTTTCAAATGTGCTAAATTCCAATTTTATACTATTGAGAAACTGAAATTTATTGTTAAAGGGATAAGCTATTTCTATGCGCATTTCACTGGTTGCTTAGGCCAGATCGTCAGGAAACTTCATCCAAAGATTTTAGAAAAGCTAAAGAAATTATACAAATAAAACTGTTAAGCGAACCTCAGTTTTACTCGTTACAATATCAGCTTAAACAAAAACAACAACAATAAACAGTGAGTTTACCTTTTCTTACAGTCCCGACTACAATTGGTTGATTTTTTGTCAACTCTAAATGTAGCTGTAAGTGGGTAAAGAAAAAACAAAAATAAAAACAAATTACTTTATTTTATTTTGCCAGTTCAGTTTATTTACACTGCCACATGCATATTTGTTAACAAAGTTTAGTTTAACTTTATATTTTAATTTTAGTTTCACAAAAACTTATATCAATCAAAGTTGCGAAAAAAAGAAGCAAATCAGTTTTTAAAACATTAAATCAAATCCACTAACAGAATTGGGCCATTAAATATAAACCTATTCTTTACTTTCTTTTTTTTTGTTTGTATTTTCTTATGAAGTTTAGTCTTGAGATTTAAATTAGTGCTCGAAAATTAACACAAATCAATTTAAACTTAAAATTAAATGCAAAATTTTAATTTGCACTCAACTGAGTGAAGAACAAAAAAGTTGAAATAAACTGATGATTGCTTTTTTTAAATCAAACTAATTTTTTTAGTGCACAATTTTTAAACATCACTATCACTGAAGTTAAGAGCGGCTGCAAATTTTCAAGAGTGAATTCAAACTGCAAAATTAGTGCACTACCCCCATCTATATTTTAAAAGATTTGCCAAAGTCAAAGTAAAACTCCTACTTATTTTTTACATTTTATGGCAATTAAGAGTATTAATATTTCGATTGTTTCCAAAAGTTACTTAATTTTTATTTCCAACTGTTTTAATATAAAGTATTTATTTTGCATTCTTTAAATTTTTACTATATTTAACAATAAAAATAGTTTAATATTAAGTTTTATATCCTCTCTGTCTATTTCTGACAACTGCTCTGAAGTTAGCATTAAATAAGAATTAAAGTATTAATTCCATATTTTCTAAAATTGAAAACTCTGCTAAATTAAAGTTTAGTTTAATGTTTATTTTCATATTCTCTCTCCTGCTTACCACCCACTTTACCATTAAAATATGTTTGTATTGTTTATTGTTCAATAATTTTCATAACAATGAAACTTATTTTACACATGTTTATTGTTGTTTTTCTGGTTAACAGCTTGTAAGTGTCACATTTATGTATAAATAATGACACATATAAATAATAAATACTTAATTAAATTGCAGATTGAGAAATAAATTTAAGTTTTTAAGAAGCTTAATTTGGGTAACGAAATAATAGTTGTGTTCCCGTGCCACGCTGAAGTTAGCCAAAGTTACACAAACTTACGTTAATGAGACAGTTAGTGCGATAGTTGATTTCGTTCACTTCACAAACTTATCTAAAATTCTTGTTCGAATTAATAAAATTGCAAAATATGGAAATATAATATGAAAAACTTCATTTGAAACTAAAAAGTTTTAAGATGTTTTTGCAAATATTTTCATAGTTAAATACGTAAATATTTTTGAATAAATTCTATTTAAATTTTCTGCATAATTGGGCAACTCACAAAGTGTTCTTTTGTGTCATATTGTTGTAAATGCTATTAGAGTATGAACGTGACATTGATAACAAATATAGCAAAAATGAGCAATATGACACAATAGAACACTTTGTGAACTGCCAAAATGTTTAATTATAAATTACCTATTATTTTGTTTTTACGTGAAGTACATAAAATAATTGAATCACAAGCATTTTCTGAGTCGACCCCTAATGTCCGTCCGTCTAGATAGCTGTCTTTCTAGTTCATATAAACCTTGTACGCAAAGTACAAGCAAAGTATAATTGAATAAAATTTGGTACATACGACAAAAGCTATTGCAAATGTTAAGAATCAAGATCATCTATGATATTTACACGTACAACTTAAATTTTCTAACTCTTCTTTTCACTAACGAGCGTTCAGTTTTTACGTAAACCTCAAATAAATTGGTAGAAGACTTGTGGAAATTTTGGAGGCTTAAGTATGAATTTAAAAACACTACAGCTTAAAATTAAACGGTTTGATTATAGAAAAAATATCTTATATCCATATCCATATTTTGAAAACATGTCATCAACTAAAATGCAAAAGGGCGGACAACACTTTAAATCTTTTTTTAATTTAATAGAGACATGTTATTTGGTATAGTGCATCATAATCAATCAAATACTTGATTTTAAATGTTTTTTGTTGTTACTCCCTTTTGCATTTTAGGTAACGATCATGAAAATCATGATATTTTATTCAAATATGACAAGAAAAAAAGCATAAGACTTTTATTATTTCACACAGATTAAAGCCGCAATCCATTATAATAGTGACATCAGTTTTTATAAAGATAAGTTAATAATTTATAGATCTCATTAAGCGCCCTCTTCTGAAAAATTCGAACTGTCGGTGGGGGTGTCAAAGATTCGGCAAAGCGGAACATATCACTCAAACTTGTTCCTAATTTAATTTAATTTAATAAATTTATTTATGGCTTTCCTAAGAAACAAGATTAGATCTTATTATTACAGCATATACATTTAATTTAAAATTAACATTTTGATGATAAATGTATTTAAAGAGGTCATATTAAATACTTATAAATTAATCAAAAGTTAAGTGAAGTAAATACTAAAATTTAAATGAATTTGTTTTTTTGACAAATAATAAAGTTAAATTGTAGTATAAACATTTAATATTTCTTATTTCAACTTGAATGCGTTACTATTTTTCTGTATGTATGAGGTAAAGTCTGATTGTTCCGGTGAAAAAATGCCACGTAGAAACAACAGTTCGGTATCTCAATGGAATAAGTTATCTTATTACCTCTATTTGATCTTGTGAATGATATTCATTCATAAAGGTAGTTGTGTACTTTCTCGTGGTACTTTCTCATTTTCAACAAGAACTTTGTTATTTAATTGTGACAGCATCAACAAAATGATAATTTTTACATTAAGTTTTCTGACGTATTCGTAGTAGATGCATTGGCAATTGTTACAATGAATTAAATTTTGCTCGAAAATTGCATGAAAATAATTAAAATCCACCATGAAAATGGTGGTTCTGTTTAAGTTCATATCGTAAAATTCGTGATATTTTCGGAAAACATAATTGTTCTTTTGAGACGGCTATTAAGAATTTGGTCGTTAAATTTGCGCCGACAGGCTTGATACCAACACCAACAAGACGGTGCCACATGCCACACAGCCACTGAAATAATCAATTTATTGAAAACCAAATTTCCCGATCGCATAACTTCACGAACTTCAGCCGTTAATGACGAGCCAGATCGTGTAATTTTACACAACTGGATTATTTTTTGTGGGGCTATGTTAAGGACAGAGTCTATACGGAGTCAATCCAACCTTAAAACTCAATATCCATGATGTGATTAACGAAATAGACCCGCACGTTGCTGAAAGAATCGATTTCTGTTAGCGTGTTTGTGGCGAACATTTGCCAGATATCATTTTTCATTCATAATTGCCGATCTTTTCTCTTCGTAATACAATAAATAATTAAATCATCTTCATTTAAATTTTTTTTGTTTTTGTTTTAGAAAACAAAGTTCTTGGTGAAAAACCCGATATAACTTTAAGAGGATACAAATAAGGCTTCTAAGTTGAGGAAACTTTTCAAAAGTGACACCATAAAGTCTTGTTTCATGCGTAGAAATATTGTCATGTTTTTCAGATTATCAACGTATCTTAAAATATTATTGTATACCTTTTTTAGTTTGCCCATAATGGTCGAGCCGCAGTTGGCAAATATTTCGCTGCCATAAAGTAAACTCGGCATTAAATAAGCCTTCGTGATAAGAATTCTGGGTTTTAGTAGTGTAAAAAGATGTGTTGACCATAATGTTCGTTGCATGCCATACATTTTGCCGACAATTCTGTTCCTTTGTTTGCTGCATGCAAGAGTATTATTAATTATTATGCCCAAATTCTTTACCGAAGTCACAATCTCAATATTCTGGTTGTTTAGAAATACATTGAAATCTCGATTTAAACTGAGGATTCTTTTATTCATTATTTATTTATTTTTCTTCATTTACATAACCGAGCCCTTAGGGCCTTTTATAACTAATAAAATTGACTCACTAATCAACAAACTTCGGTTAATAATAAAAAAAATATAATAAACAAGAAAAGAATGTTACTTATGTATATACAATTTAACGTAACTTTCTTACACACGATAAAGAAAACTTGAGATCATAAAAACAATTAATACATTAAATAACAAAGACATAAAAAATGCTTAACATTCTGTTTCCATATTACGCATATAGAAAATTTCCACATATTTGCAATTATTCGTTTAAGGGAATAAACAAGTTATTTAGCTCGGCAAATTCCAACAAATTATTTTAAAAAGGTGCAGCGAATAAGAAAATTTTCTTAGATCTCTTGGCAAAGTATACTAGATTTTTGAAACCCGAATCTGATATGATTGACCAAAAGTGTTCAAAAGTCTAATAGGAAAAATAATTTGCGGATTCTTTGTTGAGCGAGAGAAATAAAACTTTTCAACAATATAATCAGGGCTACCATTAACAATGCATTTATAGAAAAATAATGATAATCTAATGGCAATAAAATTTTCAAAAGATGTCCATAGAAAGGTAAGTGTATGCCGATTTACCATGCATTTGGTTTACCAGGATTAAGGCTGATAATGTTTTATAATGTGTGTATGTAGGAAAGAGCCCTAATAGCCTTTTTACACTGATCAACATCTAACATCTACCATCAATTTTCCACAATTTGCAAAGATGTTAACATCTTTCCATAAGAAATACTAGAGCTAAAAACCAACATCTTTCAACATCTTTAAAAGATGTTCCTATCTCATTTTATTCCATTATAAATCTTTCGATTATTTTAGTGTCATCACTATAAAAGTGGCAATAAGTTCTATTATTATTGTGGCATCACTGACAAAAAAACATTGGTTTTGAAAGCAGCGTTACAATTTGTCAAGTTGTCTCTTTTATTGCAATGTTTTTTTGTTAGGTATTTTTATATTTTTATACAAACTGAACTTCAAATACATTTTTGTGTTTTCTTATTAAATTTTGGTGGCACTCTTGTAGCAAAAAAACCTTTTTTAATTTTAAAAACATTTTTATTCAAAAATGGTGACATTTTTTTGATGGTAGATGTTAGATGTGGCTAATGTAAACGAGTGTTTCACTTTTTCTACATCTTTGATGGTAGATGTTAGATGTTGATCAGTGTAAAAAGGCTATAAGATACAGCATTACGTTAGGTGGAAGTTATTTAATTGTCGGAACATATCACACTATTACTTGTTGATATATTAGATTTGTTATCGTACGAGAAATTTTGCTCCCTGGGATTATGCTCCCAGTGTTACGAAAAAGCATTGCCGTACTCGAATATTGTGTAAATGAAATAGGGTTGGAGAGATTAATGTGCTGTTTTCACAACACAAGTGATTGAACGTGTAGTAAAATTTATATGAAAGGCACTCAGTTTTTTGAGTGTGTTCCATATAAACTTTACTACACGTTCAGTCACTTGTGTTGTGAAAACAGCACATAATTTACTTCTTCTTCTTCTTCCACAAAATATCTCGAACTTGTTTTCGGTAAATTAGGTAAATTCTCAAACAATCAGCTGGCGAAAAACTAAACAGCAATAAGTGAAAGATTTTCTTTGGGATCA
Source organism: Pollenia labialis (assembly GCA_949318255.1). NCBI lineage: Eukaryota > Metazoa > Arthropoda > Insecta > Diptera > Polleniidae > Pollenia > Pollenia labialis. The sequence continues at coordinate 137,753,466 of OX439139.1, read as the reverse complement.
AAAATTTAGTTTTTGTCTTTCCTAAACTTTTTTACCTCTCAATGAATAAAAATGTATTTTATTCTCATTGTTCCGAAAGTAACAAGAGGAGTAAAGAAACAAACCTTTTATGTTGATCAAACTATGGCAATTGACATCGATCGAAATTACAATACAATTTCGGCGCCATGAAATAAGTCCCCAAGAAATAAGTTCCAAAAAAATTTAATAAGTTCCCAACTTATAAAAAATATTATTGTAAAAATGCATTCCATTTCCATCCAGAAACCCTAAAGACACGTGATAAATATTTACTGTTTGTTTTAGCGGAATATACTACTGATCCACTCTGGAAGTTTAAATAGTTTTTATTTTGTTTTATTCTACTAAGTTTATTTCCAATGTTATTATCTTTTGGTTAAACCAAACATTGTACACTTTGGTTTCATCTCAAGAACCAACAACTGCTAGAGTAGAATAAGTAAACTATGGAGAGAAAAAAAAACCAACTGAACTCAAGTGAAAACTAAACTGAAACGAACGAACAAACCACCAGTTGTGGTATTTTTCATAAACTTTTCTATTGATATTTATACACTTCTACCCTCTCCACTGCAGAAAGAAGGTGATGTTGTTGTTTAAATAGTGTTCTTTTGAACATGAATACAGCAGAAGATTTAATTCTGCAGAAAAATACATATCATGCGTACTTGCGGATTGTTGCTCGTCTTTCTTATAAATGTAGCCAAAGGAAGCAGGCAAGCGAGCATGCCGTCCAATTTATTTTATCATTTGGCGCTTGGCCTACGTTTCCTGGTAATATTGTGTTTTAAGGTTGTTTTGCATTATTTTTCATAAAGCAATTTTATTTTTTTTCATTTGCATTTTTACTCAGTTTATTCTTTTTATTGCGAAATTTATACAAAGAGAATCCAAGGGTTTAATTTGTTCATATGGCGGTTGGATTTTTATTGGATTTATTTGTTTCCATATTTCTATGCTGGATTTTCGTTGTCGTACTTTGTGTTTATTTTTACTTTTGTCCCTTTTTGATCTATTTTCTGTGTATTTCAAGTGTGTTATCAAAAAAATACTTTTTGAATTTATTATTAACGGGGGATAAAAATTTTTTTTATTTTTTTTTGTGGAATATTAAATGGCAGTTATAAATATTTCAACATATTTAAGTATGTTTTTTTTGTTTTCTTAATTAAAATTGGTTTTTCCCAAAAAAAAAAATTTATATTTTTGGCTAAATTTTTTTATGCAATAACAATTTTTTAATATTCCATAAATTGTATGGACGAATTCAAAGTCCGTAGCTTGGGTTTATTTAAAATGGATTTAAATTTTTAGAAAACCAAAAACAGTAAAGAATTGTATTTTATTTGGAATTTAAATGATTTAGCTAAACGGTAGAGATTTCATTGGCATTGACTCTGTAACACAAATTTCGTAAAAATATTTAATTTTTGGTACTATTTAAAACATGACAATATAAAAAATGAGTTATTTTCTAAATCTTTCAAGGCTTTTTTTTAGGGTTTTGAAGTTTCTTACTAAAAATAGTTAGCAAAATGTCTTGTCGAAAAAATGGGATTTTTGAAAGTTTTTAGGACTAACCTAGAAAAACATATGGGATATTCACAAGCTAGTCATAAGGTTGTAATGGCATATGTCTTAAAATATTTACAAGAAATATATGTGACTGCTTTGGGCTACCGCTTATAATTTAGATTTCAACTGTACAGTTATGACGAATCAATGAACACATCATTACAATTTTTATTTTGTTCGAAACACAACAATATTTGTTTTAAACAATTGTAAAATATTACTTAGGACATTATGACGATATGAGTTGATAGCACACCTTGTGAATTCCCCAATAGTTTTAAACATCGTTGCAATACAAGTTACATATTTTGATATACTCGCCAATGAATCCACTCAAATGAAATCAATTTTTGCTTACATTAATAATTCCGAAAATATTTTAAGGTATAAAAATGGTGGAAATTATTAAAATTTTAAATCTGGTGCTACGGTATTCTGGTGAAAAAAATTTGGTGCTACGGTATTCAGTTATGGGCCACTGCTTTAGCCTCCAGTAAAGAAGAAATACAAAGGCGGCAAAACAAAATCTTTCAAAACATTTCATACGCTCCCTGGTTCGTAAAAACTCGAACATTGACAAAGATCTTAATGTGCCATCAGTAAACATTATGATCCCAAAACCTTCCATACAATATCTAAAATGCTTGAACTGCACCGAAATTAGGCTTGCCAGATCGAAATTGCCAAAAATTTTGACATTCAAAAGAAAGTGTGAAATGGGATTATTAATTTCTTGAATCTCAAGAAAAACTTTGATAACTAATATGCATGTGGCATAGAGATCTAGAGGAACGTGGCAGGACATGAAACTCATTGCGCAAGACAGAATACGATGGACTGATTTTGTTTCCGCTAACAATTGCTTTTGTTCTTGACATCTTTATCATTTTTCACACAAACAAAATGCGTGTTGGTTTTTCTATTGTTGGATTGTTGTAGTTGCGCGCAGACCTACTAGTTGGGCCATGGTGTAAATAAAACTGAACTGGCAAAATAAAATAAGGCAAATTGTTTTTGTTTTTTCTTAATCCACTCACAACTACATTTAGAGTTGACAAGAAATCAACCTGTAGTAGTCAGGACTGCAAGAAAAGATAAACTCACTGCATTTTGTTGTTGGTTTTTGTTTAAACTTTTATTTTCTTATAAGTTAAACTGGGGTTTATAATTCGTATTCGGTTAACAGTTTTATTTGTATAATATCTTTAGCTTTTCTAAAATCTTTGGATGAACTTTCCTGACGATCTGGCCTAAGCAACCAGTGAAATGCGCATAGGAATATCTTATCCAAACAACATTAAATTTCTTTTTATCAATAGTGTGAAATGGGAATTTAGCACCTTTAAACGAAACTAGAACTGGCTATAATATGATCAATGTAAACCATATTATAGTTTTTTATTTTATTAACTTTTCAATTTGCTTATTAAGTCAAATTATAATTTAATTTCTTTTTTTTACTCCTGTATCATGTTTTGTTCCGTTTTAATAAGATATCCTTAAATTCATTATCCAGTCCATGACAACCTTCAGCTGTATGCTTTCCACTTGACTGATTTGTACTCCTACGTAAATTTATGTATTTAAATCAACAATTAAAAGAAAAAAGTATGTAAGCACTTTAAGCAAACCAAGCAAGTAATGGAAAACCATTCAATATAAATAAAGTAACCATCCGTGTATGTACACGGTTGCAGCTAATTTTTATTAAAAGATTATTTGCCATGTCACAGAGTACAATTCTGTTCGGAAACGGAATTCATTCCGTATTTCGGTGCTTTAGAAAATGACGAATAAATTTTTCAGAATGAAACCATTTTTGTTTTCATGAACGGAATGGGAGTTTTCTGTATCTGAATGGCAAACAAACTATCGAAATACACTTTCTATCGGTTCTTCGGTTCCGAGCGGAATCATTCCCAACTGAATTTTATTCTGTAACATGGCTGTATATTGTTAAATTCAAACATATTTGCAGTTTCAAGTGAGGCATATTTTTAAATGAAAACAATATTTTTTTTTAATTGTGAAAACAGTAGTGTTAAAATGTTTGTTTGTTTGTTGGCATTGCGGCGACCATAATATGTTTTTTAACCATTCTTCAACCATGTTTTTTTCTGCGTATACAAAAAGGGGCAACATTATTTCGAAAAAATATATTGAGTCATCATCTCCAAGCGACTTTTAAACGTGTTCTAATTCTAATGGCACATATCCGTTCGTTTATCCGTCTGTGTGTCTATAAAAACCTTGTGACCCAGGTCCAGGTCGCAATTTTAAAGATATCTTAATAAAATTTTGTAAATAACTTTAAAGACAAAGCCTGTTTAAATTGGAATTTATCTTACCCTCTCATATAAAGGATCTTTCGGAATAGCGAAGGGCCTATTTACATATCGCAATATTAAATATAATTTGATTTTTTATTCCAAAATATAAAGGCAACTTAAATTTATAATAATTTGTCCATAAATTCATTTAGTAACCGTACAAAAGCAAAACAAATCTTCCGAAATATTGTTAAAAAGCAAAGAAAACTAAGTAAGCATTTTTTTGGTCAACCTTTTTTGTAGGTTTTAATAAAAATTTTAAGTTAATAATACTGCTCGTGACACAAAGTTGACGTTTTTATTTGAGCTCAAAAAGAAGCCGCTAGAAACGCTTAGATTCAAGTTGGTCAGAAAATCATATATGTAGTAAATTGGAGATAACGAACTGTGCTAAAATACCGATTAACTCAATAGCGCTATACAAATTAATCTCACGCTGGAGTCCTGGCAATTAAATGTGGGTATTTGATGGTACTTATTTCCTTTGATAAATCTGTTAAATGTCTTAATTCTTTACATTCAAGTTTGAATATTTATTTATATTAAATTTTTTTTTAAATTAACGCCATAATTTTTTCGCCTTTTCAGTTTATATATATAACTATTATTTTACCCTTAAATATTGTTTTGTTGTATAGTTAATCACTAGACCATTTTACTTAATTGGACTTTAAAAATTAACAAGAGCACTATTCAAATGCTGAGAACAGCTACTCTAACATTTATTTTCCCCCTTACCGTAGTTTGTTTGTTGTTCGTTTGATATATAAATGAGATCTCATAAAATCTGAGTGCTCACACTTGAAAGTAATTTCCTTGTTAACGAGTAGATAATATCTCACAATAAAGGAAAAAAAAAATAATAATAAAAAACATTAAAAAATCGTAACTGGAGTCTTCAAGTAAAAATACATACAAAAGCAACTTTATAATTTACAAATATTCCTACAACATTGAAAAACATCTGAGTCTAGTAAATGGACAGAAATAAAACAAAATAACTTTATTGTAACACAAGGCAATTTAATGTGTTTTGTATGCTGGTTGGAAAATAAAAGAAAACCCAAAAATAAAATAGAATACAAAAAAGCGAAAGAAAAAATAAATTCAGGAAAATAAAAAAATCAAGCGGAAATAAAAACACAAACTCATACAAACACACTCTTATAAATTATAAAACATAAATAAAAAAACAAACAATTTCAAAATTAATTTGACATACAGCAAATGATCTAATTTACCACAAACAATCCTACAGAAATGAAACGAACAACAAAGATTTTTGTAAATGAATAAATGAGCACAAAAAAATTAGCATAAAATTATGGCATGACTGATAAAAACAATTGTAATTTCTTTTATGCAGCTAACACACATGTAAAGACACACACATACAAAGCCTACACAGCCATAACATGAATGATTTTATATGTTAAATAATTGCAGAAAACTTATAAAATACATCTGTGCTTTAATGTATATCATTCATCCACGATGAATATCCTTAAAAAAATAAATAATAAGCAATTCCATAAAAAAGGTCATTTATTTCCTTAATATTTTTCTTAAGAAAAATATTTCCCTTATGAATTCAATATTCTTATCTTGTCGCTTTTTCCTGCTGTTATTTTTTGCACCAACAGGAAATGAAAAGGAGTTTCAATAGAGGTTAAAACTGTATCGGGAAAAAGGAGGCTAAATGAAATGAATACAAAAAGGAAACAAATACCAAATAACAGAATATACAGAATATACGTATTTATTTTATTTGTCTCCTGAGATTGCAAATGGAAAAACTTAAGATTCTGCAAGTTTTTTTTGGATTCGAATAACCTTTAATTGAAAAGATACTTGAATTAATAAAAAAAAACACTTTAACAGCCTGTCAAACAATTTCGAACGTAAACATTTGTATAGAACTGTATACGTAAAATGTTACGTTAACGTTCGAAATTTTTGTTTTTGTTGAAAATTCACTTATGTAACTTTAACAAATGTTTGCATCAAGGGCTTATATTCAAAAAGTGCTATCTGCAAAATCCCAATGTTACAAAGGAGCAAAAAAAAACATTTTTTCCGTTACCTAAAAGAGTAATAAATAACAAAACTTTATTTAAAAACAACTCTTAAGTCCTACATAAATGTTTGATAGCGTTTTTACAAGTTAAAGCTTTATCTGTAATCAGAATTTTTATTACAGATATAATAAAGTAACCTATGAAAGGAAATAATTCCCAGTTTCTATTTTTTTTTTTTTTAAGAAAGCAATACTACAAATACTATGGAATAGTAAAATATTAAGAAACATTAAAAAATTAAGTTATTAAGAAAGAAATATTAGTTAATTAATTTTTCAAGAAATATAGCGGCCGAAAATACTAAATATCGCTGACCCTTCACACGGATTTTTTATTGACAAACGAATTTGTTTTCTTCTTCGACCAGAGACTGCATTATATATACATTATATTCATTATTGGAATCTAGAATAATTTTTTTTTCAATTATAACTGCGACGAATTTTGAACGATATACCGGTTATCTTCTTTAGATGAAATTTAATCGATTGCAATATGCTGCATTATGCTTCGACTCAAATTGTCTCAAATTTAGTTTAAAAACAAATATTTCATAAGATGACAAATAACTGTTAATAAAAATATGCTTAAAATAATAATGTAAGTTAGTGAGTGAGTGATTTAAAATACTGCGTTTCGTTGAGGGAAGGGTATTAAAGTTTCAGCATAGCCGAATGTAACACTCTTAATTTTATTTTTCTTAAATAATAAAAAAAAACGATAGATTACACATAAAACAAGAAAGAAGGTTTTGTTTGGTAGTAGCATTCATAAGACACTCTACGCTGTAATATTAAAATAATATTAAAGTTATGTTTTTGAATTGAAAAAATATTACTGTTAGAAATTTTTTTATTTACATTAATTAACCTTAGGCCCTATCAGCTTAACCCTCCGTCTTACACATGTTTTTATTTTCACATTCGTAACGCATGAGTCTAGCCAGACCCAACAAACTTTTGAATAAATACAACCAATTTTTTTTAACTAATTGTTATATTATACACATTTATAATTTAAATACATATTTTCATATTTTATTTAAATTTTAAATGTGTATAGTATTACATTTAGTTAAAAAAAAATTGGGTTTATTTATTCAAAAGTTTGTTGGGTCTGGCTAGACTCATGCGTTACGAATGTGAAATTAAAAAACATGTGAAATAGGGAGGGTTAAATTGAGAACTAGATGGAGCTAATAGTTTGTGTGTTTAATAAAAATAAATAAATAATAGATAATTTAACAAAAAAATAATTAAAAACAGCAAGAAAGAAAGTTAAAAATACGGCATCTTCTATACAAAATATATATGGGTCTGGCCAGACCACATGTGTTACGAATGTGATGTGTGCAGTAAAATATTCGAATAAGTTTCCTTATATATCCTTTCCAGGTTATATTTTTCAAATTTTTATAGAAAACTAAATTTTAGAAGGGTACCTGAAATTTCAAGTCCTTACCTGTGTTTTAAATATACTAAAATAACATTTAAAATCGAAAAAGGTCTGGCCAGACTCATGAGTAAGACGAAGGGTTAAATAAAAATCAAATCATAATTCGAATATAATTCTGTGAAAACGATTCATTCTTTTAGGCCCGTTTTCACAACTTACCGATAGCTAAAGATAGGATTTTATTGGCCGTATAAAAAGTGTTCCATTTTAACAACTGTACTTTAACCCACCTTAATTCACTTTAACGCTCAATTTTTGTTAAAGTGAAGTTTTCAAAATGGAACTCTTTTTATAAGGCCGGTTAGAGTCTACTTTTAGCTATCGGTAGGTTGTGAAAATGAGCCTTAATGCTGCATATTAACAAGAAAATTAAAATTGTATTTCTTAAATTTGTTTAAATAAGATTAAAATTATTGTACGGGAAAAATAATTGAATAAATCACCAAAACTGAGAATTACAAAGATTTATATGAATACTAAAAGCATGTTCACATTTAACAAATATTTGACAAAAACATCCAACAAACAAAAAGCGAGTCAAACCACTAAATTTATCTTCTTTAATTAGGATATTAAAATTCCTAATTTATATTAAAGGATTAATCGAAGAATTTATGCCGATTAATCGAATAATAATAATAATATATAAATATTTTTTTGTTAAAAGTATTGTTTGTAAGTTTTAAGTCAAATAAACAAACCAAATGTACGTGTCCGTTGGAATTAAAAAAGAGTCATGTTTAGTGAGTAATACAGAAAATATTTATTTGTTACATTTGTTTAACACAATTTAATAATTAATTTCACAAAAACAAAAAAAGACAAATGCATGTTAACTCAAAAATGTATATCAATATTTTTTTAGCAAACTTATTCATGAGTTTCTCTATGTAGATTAAGTATGGTTGGAAAATATTAAACGAAGGATACATCTAAAAATGCTTAATGTAACAGGTATTCAAACATGTATAAACCTAAAGGTTTTTCAACATCTTCACTAATTTACTACATACACAGTGACTTTAACATAATGCTGTAAGAAAGAAGGTGCTCCAAAATTATTTTGATTAAAATATTAATTTTAACAAAATACTTTATCGATTCTTATGAAGTTTTATTGATATAACTTTTCTGATTCTGATTCTATAAATTATAAGATATTATGCCTTGTTATATTGCAAATTCGAAATTTAATAAATCAATACAAATACAAATTCTTTTGAGGAAATGATTTGCAGAAGCAAAGCAGAGGATAGAATGTCCGTGAAAAGTTTCAAAATATCCACAGTTATATTGGCTTTTTTGAAATCTAAGGGCTTAAATATGCTCGAAGTGAAGCACTTTGAAACACCAGTAAGTACTACTGGTTAAAAGATTGATATTTGACTGTTGGCTAGCGGGCACCGCAGTGTTGCTGTGGTTAGAACTCAAAGATTTTCTGAGGATAGAATGTGGTGATTCTTGAAACATGTAAAAATCAACCCGGATTCAAATTTCAGCTCAGCCAAGAAAAATTATCAGTAAATTTTAATAAAAAATTTGAAGATGTAAAAAAAATTCTTTCCTCAGTGAAAATAATTTAATGAAAATAAAATTTGATGAACTCAAGCCTAATTGGAGAATATCAAGAAAGTGAAGCAACAATTTTAAGCTACGTTGACAAATTTTATTTAAAGAAGAATGTTTATTTATTCAATTGCTAATTTTTTTCTAAAATCATCGAAAAAAATCTCATATTTTTTAAAATTTCTGGGTTTAAAATTATTCAATTAATCGACTAATTTTAAATTTTTTTCGCTTAATCGAATAAGTCAAAAATGTAAAGTATCGACGAATCGTTTAATCGACCAAAAAACAATTCCGATTAATTGAAAACCATAACTGTAATTAATGTACTAAACTTTATTTTAAAAAAAAGTTAGACAAATATAACATAGTCGCACATTTTTTTTTTCTTTAAAAAAAAATCAGACCCCCAAAATCTGAAAGCTTATGATGCTATAAGAAAAACCCTAGCTAGGTTATGAATTACTAGCTAAGGTTTTTTTTACCTTGAGGTAAAATAAAACAAACAACAACGTCTTACTAACATGTTGCAGCGAAATCTGTACCATGTAAACACCGTCCGTTTAAATTATTGCTTGATGCACAATAATAACGAATAGTTCACGAGATATAGACTTAAGAATCGGTACATGATTTTTGAAAATTGTACTAAAAGCCACCCCCAGTCGAAAACTTGAAAAATTTATTTAAAAAAAACCTTAGCTTATCATTCAAAACTCAGCTATGGAGTTTCTTCTACCATCATAAGCTTTCAGATTTTTGGTGTCTCAATTGGTTCAAGATTCAAGTGCTGCACTGTGTAATTAATAATCTTTACAACACGTTGTGCACACTTAAAACAAATATTTAATAAAAATAGTGAGTGGTAACATACGACAAATATTTGTTAAGTGTGACTATAGATTTAGACAAGCAGGTTTTGTTAGAATTCTTATTTATTTGTCAAAAAGAAAATTTAATAAGAAAATATAACTTTGTTTCTATTTCATTATACAAATTAAATATACATTTGGTTACACAAACAAATATATAATATTTTATATTAAAAAAGAACAATTTATATTTAAATACATATTTATTAAAGTAACACATACATAATTATTATGCATATACAAATTCATTAAAAAAATCCACAAATGTTTTTCTTTGTGCTCGATTTAAAATAATAATCTTTAAAAAAATAAACTCTTTTTGACTAAAAAAATATCCTTGATTTATAGAGATACCAACAACAACAAAAACTTTACTAAAACAATTTAAAATATTTCATTTATTTTTTAATACATTTTTTTTCTGTTGTTGCTTTTTGTTGCTTTAAGTGATTGAAATTTGTAGGATTTTTTTCATCTCTATTCTTTTGTGTAAAAACATTTTAGTTTCCCTTCTTCTACTGTAATTGCAATTAAAACTAAATTGAAACTTAAATTTTTAATGCTTAAAGCACTTAAAATAAATACTTGCATTATATGCAGTTTATTTGTGTGTGTGTGTGCGTGTGTATGTGTGCACTAGTTTTCGTATGTTTGTGTGTAATACTTTGTAAGCCATTGCTAAAAAACGAATAAACAACAATTGTTTTGTTATTCTCTATCAAATAAAAGAAAAAGGAAAAAAAAACTTTAATCACCAAGGAAGGAAACTCAAAATAATTGAGGAAAATTAACGAGAATTAAGGACTTTTATACATATACACCTGTATAAATCTGACTGTATTATTTACGAATGCTGTATATACAATTTAATCCCCATATGAATGAGAACTTTAATGTCGAGTATAACGCAATAGCGATTATTCGAGTTTTTTTATCTTAATTCTACAAAAATTGGCCAATGGCAATATTGATGACCAATAAAGCTACGGTCACACTTATTAAATATTTGACCAAATAAGCGTAACCCCTACTTTTGTTAATAGTTATTGAGATTTAGCATGATCCTAATATCACAAAACAAACTAATTAAACTACTAGACATATCAACAAATTGTTGTTTGTAAGATGTGATATAATTATCAAAATAAATATTGGAATTGAAGGAAATGATTATTTAGTTTTTTTGGTGGTCCCGTTTTTTTCATTAAATATTTGATAAGTGTGACCGTAGTTTAAGGCCCGATTTATGGCATTATCCATCACTCTTGCCAGTACTTCCGCATTCGTGACAAATATTCTTGTTAATATAGACTCGTCACTTTTAAAAACCCCACAAAGAGTAGTATAGACCGGTTTACCGGGGCGATCTTGTCGGCCAGTGTAAATTGCCAAAATAAGAGATTAGGCGATCCGAAAATGCAGCTCTCAAAATTTCCATGCTGCTGGAACAATAGGTTCTGCAGTCCTAATTCGTCTAGTTGAAGTAGGAGAAAGTCCTTGAGCCTGGATATTTGCAATTGCCGTTTACAGTAGGCGTTTGGCCCGCGGTGTTTTCAAGCAAATAAGGGCTGATGACGTACATTGGGAAACTTTAGCGTCGAAAAAATTATATATTTTAAAATAATAGCTTGGAATGGAACCCTACATGCAGAATTATTCCAATAAAAGCTTTTGATTAGGTTTAACAAATTTTTGTTTACTCCTTCATATGGTATAAATAACTAAAGTCTAGCACAACTGCTTCTAATCGTAATCATTTTTTCTTTAGTAAATAAATTAAACAAAGCAATTAAAAAATTTTCAATTTCACTTTACGAAAAATCAAGGTTTAAAAAACTGCAGTCGAATTTTAAAACTGTCGAAAAAAGCACGAACATTTGTCTATAAGTTTTCGCTTTATGAGTCTGTTTGGCAACGACTGTTTACATTTAATGAATCAGAAGTGAAATCAATCATTTTTTTTGGCCAACGACAAATGAAGAAGTGGAAGAAATGACAGTTTTTCCACTTTGACTGCAGTTTTTTAAACGCTGCGAAAAATTACTGTTTTTGACTTAAGACTTAAGTCACTTTCGGATTCTGAATCTTTTTGGGTCATAGATTTTAACAATTAATCTTATGGGGCTTTAGAAAGGCGATCAATGTGTTTGAAGATATCAATAATATAACGGGGTCTGGTGAATATAGTAACGTATTTAATAGATTCGTTATGGTTAATTCACGAGCCATTTTTCTAGAACAAAACCGCCTATAATTTCTGAAGTCTTTATTTCCTTACTGCATGGCTTATTCTGTAAATACTTCGATGAGCAAAGAAGCAGATTTTATTATTTCAGCATCTTGAATTAAGATTTCATGCAGGCTGGATGGCATGCCGTACCAAATAAAAGGCATTAAAAATTAATATTTTATTTTAAAGCATTGAAAACGACTGCTTTTTATTGTAAATCAAAATAAATACACACTCTTATCCACCATAACAATTTTTTTTTAAATGTTAACGAAATGTATCCCATATTGTTACAACGAATTGATCCTGTACTTATAGTTCACAACCATTCTAGTAGTTTCAAGAACCATTCTAGTCGATTCCAGAATTTTCTGTTCGAATTATTTTAAAATAACTGTTACACAACTAAATCTAAAGTCTACAATTACAATTACTAGAAAGTGGAATTCATAACAATTCTAAACTAATACGACACAAAACTATAATTTAGAAGATAACTTATTTCTAAAACTAGTAATAACTCTTAGATAAATCTAATTTCGTAACAATATCTACCCAATAAAAAATTTGATCATATCAATGGTACATTTAAAAAATAAGCGTACATTTATGCGCTACGCAATAAGACATACATAAATGCAGGTAAGTAAGTGAAAGAACTCTCAACAACTTTTATAAAAAAAATAACATTTCAAGTTCTACGGCATTCCCTTACTACGAAGCAGGTCTGTAAGGGAGAATACTAAAAAATAACTGTATCAAAACATTCAGTGTGTAAGGCCGATCGTTACATATAACAATTTTTATATGCGCTGAATAATGCGCTTTATGTATCAAAAATGTATTGCATCAAAGTGTGAACTCGCCATATTAAATTCATGTCTTCCGTCAGCGCAATGTTATGCGAAACGTTTATGTTTCTCCCTTACAAATTTGCTTCATTGGAAGCTCCATTTTTTTTTGGGTATATTAAGGTTCCAAAAAATTTCAGGGTTACTCGGAAATAACTTTTTAAAGCAGTATACAATTTTTTTCTGTATATTTGTAAGCTTTTTTACTGAAACAGCAAACACGTTATGAACAAAATTTAACTTCTTCCGAAAACGTCCAGCATTACTGATTTTATACGCCAACAAATTTTATATTAAAAATCATTAAAAACAAATACAATCCAAATTTTTCTAAGTGTGTAAAAGGCCATGCTTTTAGAACCGAGTAACTTAGTGAAAAATAATTTTAATTTGTAAATACAATGAATTGTCCGCTTTGATGCTGCGTTTAAAACTTTTTAAGTTCAATATTTTTTTATATTTTTCCGCTTCCACTGTAAACACCACATCATACAGTAACTTTGAGAGGGTGTAATGGATCTTAGTGTGTTATAGGCGGATTTTCGGTGCCCAAGAAGCGAGCGAGCTTGTTAACCTGTACACAGAGATCAAAATAAGCATCGGCGTTCAAGATGAATTTCGACAAATAATTTTGCAAAAATTCGAAACTTTTATTTCGCGTTCGTGAGGCGTATAGTGCTGCATTTCTCATTGAAATGTAGTTTGTATCTGTTTACTTCTCAAAGGTCAAAACACTTCTGACAATAACCACTAGTTGTAAAAATAAAAGAATCTTCCGACAGAGTTATGGCTCTTGCATCATCCTGCTGTTTTTAGCTGCCTTAACAAAGAGACATTTAGTAATTGTTCCTTTAGAAACTTTATTAAACTAAATATTTTTTAAAAACTTAAATTATTAATTTATATGTCAGATTTCCAATTGTGAACCCCTTTTTAAAATCTTAATAGTCCACTCAAATAATTAGCTCGTTCTTCTTTTAAATCAGCCCAATAAAAAAATTATTATCTATAAGCATCGATATGGACACATTTCTATCTCCCAACAATATCGTGCGTTTTAATGAATTGAGATTTTTTTTTGCTAAATATGTACACGCAAACAAAAAATATGGTTGGACATGGTTTTGTCAATTACATTGTAACAAATTTGTAACAATATATTATTGTCGAACACAAATTATTGTTATTTTTATAATATCAGCAATAATTATAAATTTGACTATTGTTGACCGAAAAATAATAATTTTTCTAACAACTAAATAATTGTAACTTTGAAAACATATTAAATTTCTTACAACCATAACATGATATCTTTCTGTACATTTAGTCATAGTATGTTTAAGATGGAAATATATTATCTTTACTCTAATAATATTTTTATTTAGCGCCATTTGTCAAATAATTTTGTATCAGTTGTGTCGTTTGTTTTAAATATGCCTATCGCATTATTTTTTAGAGACCTGTTCTACAATTACAAAAACAGTCCATTAAAAAAAGGTTTAAAGATATTAAAAAAAATTTTAAAGTGCCACAAAATAAAAATATCAATACGCGAAAATTTTTAAATTTATTTTTATTGCAGTGGACAGTGTTTAAAAATATGCAGTTGAGATAGTAAAAGTCATAAGATTTTCAAACCAAACACTTTCGAACATGTCGACTGCCGATGTTCTTTGTTGGTTACAATTTTTTGTTTTTTGCTTTTGCCTTCACTGCCACTGTTTTCATTTAATAAATCAGAAGTTAAGGCAACGGTTTATTTTCGTCCAATGAGAAATCAGAAAGTGGAAGAAAAAGCTATTTTTTGAAATTGACTGCAGCTTTTTAAACCCTGGAAGTGACAGCACCACTTTATCATAATATGATTACTTCTAAATTTGTTATGATTAACATGATAATTATATGATTTCTTCTGAACTTAATATGATTAGAATGATAATTATATTATTACTTCTTAACTTATTATGATTAACATGATAAGAATATGATTAAGGGAAAAATATTATGATCTAATATTACGATTATATTTGGCCATAATATTATTCAATAATAATCTTAATATGGTGACTACAATCACAAATCTTATCATAATATGTTGCTCTTCGAATATGTTTACCACAACCCCGTTTTTCTCTCCGTGAACTTTTTTATGAAATTTTGAAGGGGCACTTATATCGCTAACCTCTTCAACTACTTAGTTTGCTTCACTCCATTTTCTGTAGATTATCTTTTATGTTTTGTTTTTAGTTTTCTTTCTGTTTATTTTGGTCGGTTTGATATAAAAGCTACCTAATTTTTAATTGTTTGTAGTGAACCGTAATTTAACTTAATAGGAGCAAGAACCATCCTAATTTCCATCAGCACGGCCGGTATAATTAAGTGGCAAGGCACCTTGAGAGTTAGGCCTTTACGGTGGTTCGTTACATATATATAATTTAAAGAAAGATTAGAAAACTCGAATATATATGATAAAGGGAAATACAGAATGTCACATAAGGTGAAAAATAATTTTGGGAGATTATTCACAAAAACTAAGATTATAAAAGTCAGATATGTCGAATATAGTTTACAAGATTCATTATGGTGGCATTTGAGAAAATAATTAATTTTAAAACAGATACTGAGGGCTTAGCTCAGATTTATAGACAGTAATTGAATAAAAATAAATAGGTTGATGGAAGGGATAATTATAAAAAGGTATTTGTTCTTTATTGTTTGTAAAATGAATTTGAGATGGCATAGGTCATATTGAAGGAAGGGGACATTAAAATTGGTTTTAGGCTTTGAATATATTTAAAATTTTGTTTAAAGTTTGTAAAATGGAACTTAAAAATTTGTTATGATAATTTTGTTAATTGAAATTTTAAAATTTATTTTTCCATTTATTGTCAAAAAAAATTTCCAACGGAAATCGAAATATCGAAAATAATTATAAAAATAATTTAATTAATTTTATAAAACAGTGACCTTAATCTTGAATAATTTATTAAAGTATAATATTTAAAAGATTTCATTTAAGTTCATATATTTTGTACATTTTTTATACTTTCGTTTTAGTACATTATATTGTTTTTTTAACTTATTTTATTCTCTTTTCTAACAAACTCCACAGAGAAGAACCTTGTAGCTAGTGTTTGAGTGAGTGTGCTTGTGTATGAGGTCTATTATTTCATTTAACAAAATATATGTTTCATATATGTATCCAAAAACTAAGGACAACAATTTAAGTTTTGATACTCCATAACTTAAAACTAAAACATTACTTTAGTATATCCTTTATTTTCTTGTAATACCAAAACAATGACAACTTAAGTTTAAATTTACGCCCCAAACAACCACAACGATATCAATCCTTAATTTTCTCGTTCGAGACCTGAACAAAGAACAACTTCAAGGAGCTTTTTTTTGTTCTTCCTTTAGTGAAAAAGTAAAATATTTATTTTCAACAAATTATATAGGAAACAAAGTTTTTTAGTTGTTCTTTTTTTAGGTATGAAGAAAAATATAAAATATATTGTGTTGTGAAATCAAACAAATGCAAGACAACGAAAGTTGGAAGGTGTATTGCATATGCCTCAGGGAGTTCCGCAATGTTTCATTTATGTACAGATACTTGTGAACATATTATTAAGTGTGCGTGTTTGTAGATTTATTTTTTCTTTTGTTTGAGTTAGTGATATCATGTTGTTAGAAGGAATAAAGAAAAAAATCAGTGAAAGCAACAAATACTGAAAACCAAAAAATATTGGGTTTTCTGCTTTTGCTATTGAAATTTGGACAGTGGGTGGAAATCAAAACGGGTTTGGAAATTTGGCCCTTTTAATATACATCCCAGTAAAACTTCGGCTACAAAATAATGTGTTAAGTAATCCGGAATAGGTTAAAATACTACTGAATGAACCAATGAATTTTAGAAGCATTTTAATTTAAGTCATTATTTTTTACCTACAAACATTTGAAAAATAAGCAGTTATATAATTAGTTATACACTCACAATATTATTACAGTAACGGACTGTAGTTTATTTAAGAAATATTCCGTTCAGTCATTTTTAAATAAATAAACATTTAAAATTCCAAGCAATTTTATTTTTAACTGATTCTAACAGTTATTCAAAAAAATAAGTGCATATTGATACGGATTTTCAGTTGCAGTTAATATTGTCCGTTGATTGAGTTAAATTCTTCTTTATGTTAAAGTAAATAAAAATTTAATTTCAAGCAACGAAAAGTTCATTTAATTTTTACTGTCAAAAATTCAACAGCGAATTCCGTAAAAACAAATCAATATTCAGTTATCTTTTATAAATTAATTGTCAAAAAATTAACTACATATTCCGTAAAAACAAATAAATATGCAGTTATTTTATAAAATTTTACTGTCAAAAATTCAACACCATATTCAGTAAAAACAATTAAATATTCAGTTATTTTTTATAATTTTACTACCAAAAATTAATTTTTACTTATCTATAAAAAATGAATTGCTTGTTTTGTGTAAGCAATACCCATTTTCTATTTGTTAAAATAATTTAGTTAAATACATCAAATTTTAAAAGTAAAATAATTGCGAAGCCATATCGGTCATGCTGCTGGCGTCTTATAATTGAGAGTTCTTCTGTAAACAACGTGGTCAGTACAACAAAAGTAAAACAAACGTGTGTAACTGGGTAAGTAAATAAAAATATTCTCCCTCTCGCTTATAAGAAAAACAAGCGGACTGTCTGGTATTTTTTAAAAATTTGGCTCTTTTGTGGAGTAAACGAAAATTTAATAAAATAACTGAATATTTAATTGTTTTTAATGAATATGGGGTCAATTTGACAGTAAAAAATTTACAGTAAAATTTTAATAAATAACTGAATATTTAATCGTTTTTACTGAATATTTTGTTGAATTTTTGACAGTAAAATTTTACAAAATAACTGAATATTTATTTGATTTTACGGAATATGGTGTTGAATTTTTGACAGTAAAAATTAAATGAACTTTTTGTTAAAAATAAAAGAAAAATAGGTAGACCGGTTTTTAATTGAACTTTCACTTATTTTATATTACAATTTCAGTTAATTTTACGTACAGAATATTGTGAGTGTAGTAGCTATATAGGAGAATGCTACTAAATAATGAGTGAAAGCAGCTATTCATTTAAAAAAGTAGGCGAAGTTTTTACTGGGATTGATCATAAATTTCACTTAAAATTCACTCTATGTTTTAAGAACTTGTATATATTTCGAATTGAAAGCTGTAACTGTGCTTTTTCAGTACACTATAGTAAAGCAAAATTCCTTCGTCATAGATTTTATCTTAAAAGGGCTGCAGTTGGCCTCTTGTAATTCCCGTAGTGCAGTGAGAAAAAGGTGCTTAATTTTATTAATTGAAATGTTCCTAAAAGAAAAAGCCGACAATTTTAATGGTCTACAAATAAAACAATCTTAAGGAAATTCGAGTTCACAGAGAAATGCAAGCGGTAATTCTTATAAACATTGGTGCAATCATACAGTGCACGGTTCAATTCCTTTAAAAATTCATTCTAATTCAAATCCTATTTATAATGATTGAGTGGAATTTTGAATTTTAAAAATGTTACAGCGGATAAACGAGGACCTTTTCGACGGGTTTCTCAGCATAAACGAGAAGAAATAATAAGAAAGACAAAAATTTCGATACGTGCACATGCCATGTTAAAAGCAGAACCTTTATTTATTAATTCATCACTCCATAAATGCAATACCTGGAATCCATACCGATTTTGAACTAACGATCCTGTGACATGTTTTTTAACATACATACCTCGATGACCTGTTCCCTCTTTTTAACCCACTGTTACCGACTTTTCATCACACATACACTTACACACTTTAAAGAACGCCCTTCATAAACACTCATCAAGTACAGATGAACAACTTTTCACTATTGAACTTAAGAAGATGCTGTACGTGTAAAGAAACGTAAAAGTATTTCATACAACAACTAAACTTGATAACAAACAGCGACAAATCTCCAGAGTACTTAAAATAAACCACAAATACGCAAGTTAAGAAAAAAGAAGGAGGAAATATTGAAAACAAACCCAAATGAAAACTTAACTTTTAAAGAAAAGTCACATATTTGCACCATTTGAAGCACTTGGAACTTGAAAACTTAACTTTGGCCATCACAAGAACAACTCAAACGTAAATGTTTCCTGTGGTGAAAATGAATTTGTAAGTGGGCAGATATGTCAATATCAATATTATCTATTAGAATATTAATATAATCAACAATGGATGGGAATAAAGAAAAAGTGAAAAGAACATAAATTTGTATATAAAGTAAAGAAAACAAAATTAGTAATTGACAAGAAAAGTTTTCGAGCGTAAGTTTAATAAAAGTTCTTGTTAACAATGACTAAGTACGCAAACAAAGTTTAGATTTTTTAAATTTATGTTTTGTAAAAATGATTTATTTTTAATGCAAATACCATTAAACGTTCTCGCATGAATCCTCAAATTTTTATTTGATCTACATATTTACATATGTACATTTGAGTTTTGTTAGCACACACACATTAAATTCTAAATCACAGAGAAAACAAGTAAGAGTGCTGCCGAATCTTTAAAGCACACCACCGTCAGTTAGAATATGTTTTAGAAGTAGGATTTATATGGGACCTTTTATTAAATTCAACAAACTGATTTGTAGTTTTATGAAACTATGTATTTGATTACAATAGCATTACTCGTTACGGTTTTGCGCGGAATAATAGTAGAATTTCCAGTAATATAAAACGGATTTGTGTAAAATAAAATGAGAATCGGTGCACTTTTCACAAATGTTTTTATGAAAGTTGTTCCACATTTGGGTTTAAGGCTCTTTTCCTTTTGAAGTTTTGCTCTTTTCTGTTGAGTCTTTCGAAAGTGCGAATGTTTTTAACAGATATACATGGTATACCCTCATTAACCACTTGGTGTGGTGGACATTATACGAATTCGAAATGAAAATATTTTTTAATTTTTAATAAGATTTCTCTATGGCGCGCTCAATTCCCAATTTTTATTTTTGATAAATACGCTGAAATTTATTGTTGACGGAAAGCTAGTTTTTTATATTTCATTTCACTGGTTGCTTAGGCCAGACCATCAGCAAACCTTTTTCGAAAGATTTTAGAAAAGCTAAAAATATTATACAAATAAAACTGTGAAGCGAATAAGAATTATAAAACTCAAAGTTTTACTTGTTACGATATCAAAGCTTAAACGAAACCACAACAATAAACGGTGAGTTTATCTTTTCTTACATTTATTTTGTTGAATGCATGATTTATTTACAGTCGCTAGGCCAGTCTATAGGCCAAAAAGGATCCTTAAAAAGATTTAAAAATATCCTTTAAAAGATTTAAAAAGATCTTTTAATAGATTTAAAAAGATCCTTTTAGATGTTTTTTTAGACATTATACCTAACGGAAACTCTGTGTATTTTGTTGTTAGATTTTACAAAAGAGTTACGATGTTTTGCATTTGATCTATCGCAAGACCATTTGCATCAAATACTAAACTCCGTTAATGCAAAATAAGTTAAAAAGCTATTTTCGGCTGTGCCAAATCTTCGATACCCTCCACCGACAGTTAGAATATTTACGGAGTATGCTTCATATGAGACCTATGGCAAATTATGGGCCGAAATAAACGAATCTAGACAAGATTAGTTAAGGTTAGGAAAGGTCGAAAGCATCAAAGATGCAACCTCATATCAGTACGATGTACGATATACACCTAGGCCACTACCGGGCCTGTTGTGTGCTCTTTAGGAAACATGAAAATTTAGGTGGGTAGTGATACCACTACCTAACGGGAGTGGTAAACGTATGTTAAGAAACTCCGTTTCCAGGATGTAATGCTTAATGATTTCCAGTCAACTTTCTTCAGGGATCCTAAGTCCTACATGACGTCGCTCCGGAGGTGTTTGGATCTTAATTCCAAATTTGACAATATGATTTATGGTCTTATAAAACTACGAGCATGAAATAGGTTAGATGGCATTTATCAAAAAGCTTAATAATATAAATATTCTTAATTTAGAATTTAATGAGAAGTTTAGTTATTTATGTTCGACTTTATTAGACAATCAAATCAAACGTATTTGCTTATAATTAATGACCTAATTTAAAGAAATTTGAATAAGGCTTAATTTTTGTTTTATAAATAAGATGATTTATGTTATTTATTAAATGTTGGTTAGTACAAATATCCGTATACAAGTTAGTACTTTATGTTGTAGTTTTATATGGTATTTGCAATAAACGTACTTTGATGTACTGGCATAAACAAATATTTAACCAAAAATAAAGAGAAAAAAATTTCAAGAAGATTTGTGTGTTAGTTATGAACACGAGTATTATGCACACGAGTATAATTAACAAATATAAAGACTATGTATCAGTATATTATAGTAAATATGTACGAGGTAATTAGTTTGGGTATGACTTAATTTTAATTATGTATGTTAAGACTTTAAATCCAATGGAAAATTTTGTATTCAATAGATAGATGAAAAATCAGAGATATTAGCAATAGAAGTAAGAATGCTGTATGTTTTTCGCAGCGCTACATCTTTAAATATGATCCACCACGAGTTAGGGATCTGTTTTAAATTACAAACCAATTTTCGTAAAATCTGGCATCAAAAAATAATGTTCGCCAAATTTTATCACAATCTTTTTCTTCATTACAAGTTTTGGCTACATGAAAGGTAATGAGCCTTTATTTATGGTAATTGATGGATCGATCATAATTTTTAAGTATTTATAAAACTAAATTAGACCAAATTTGATCTAAATATCAATATTTGCTAGCGTTTCAGGAACACTAAAGCGTTCTTATGATTGGACTTTATATGAGAGCTATAATAAATTATAAACTGATTATCACAAAATATGAAAGTTTAAACTGAAGGAAAACATTTCATTTCAATATCGTTATTTTTTTGTTTTAGGCTTAGTAAAACGTTTTTAAAGAGAGCTTTGTTCGGGACCTAGTATAGATTATGGACATATCCTCATTATATATTTTGGTTTGTTTTTTTTTAATGCACTGTGCTAGTTGAAAAGCTAGTTCGAGTATGCTGAATCCAGTAGTGCTTACCGTTTATTTAGGTTAGCTCTGGTTTTCGAGACATATCGTTTTGAAAATGGACAAGGTTGCACAACATATATTCACGTAATTCGAAAATAGTTTAGTTTATTAATTAAACTAAAAACAAAAAATTTCGCAATAAAATTGCCGCAGTAAATTGGGCAAGTATTTTTGAGAAAACAACTATTCATACATATTATCGGCCTCGACGTGACCCCTAGGCAGTAATGTGATCATACTGACAGATGGTAGTGTAGTTCTTACGAATATACGAGTATAACAAAAAATTTATCAGGGGAACCGGAAACATTTTAATAATAGTCGGTTTAGCCTACAGCCACAGTGGTTACTGCCAGGGGCCCCAAACTAAACCTATTTAGAGGCACTCAGCGATAGTGGACCCATACATATAAAAATATGTAAGGATTCATATAAGAGTGATTTGTGCAATAAAAAAAATTTACGAGTAGTAAAATATGCTTTTTTTAATTTAATACATGCAATAAAATGCTGGGAAGGGTAAAAAATACAAAAATATACACTAAAGCGGCTCATACACTTGCAATAAAATTGTTCAGTTTTACGTACTGTACAATTATATCGCCAATGTGTATGTGATATACGATGATAGCACAATATATTGGCAACAATCAAAATACTTTTGATTTTTATTGCACAACAAAAAGATAGTGAAATGTGTTGGCAACATTGTACAATGCTGTTTATGTTATTTCTATAGGTTATGGTCATCTTTTTATTGAATGAATGAAAACATAGTGCGACTTATTGCATAATATAGGACAAAATGGAAATAATATGGCTAATATTATATACAATAATATTGCAAGTGTATGGGCCGCTTAACAAAACAATGGAAAAATTCAAAAAAGTACTAAGACGGATAAATGTTTTGGTTTGCTTCTAATGGACGCACAAGAAAAAACCTTTACGGTTTCCATTTCTATGGCAATGTTCCAAAAACTGCATACATTTCGGCACAGATTTTATGTAAATTTTTTAAATATTTTGACGCGTAATTACATATAAGCATCGCTTTTGCGATGTAGCGTCCACCCAAATAAGTTTTTTACTGGCCAACCAGGGAGGATAAAGTTAGTACAATTGTACATTTTTCAGTACTATTAGTATTGCAAAAGTACTAAAGTGCTCCAATAAAATATTTAGTACTATTTAGAAACTTCAGCCACTTTTACATTTCAGCTTCATGGTCCAGGATTAGAAAAATGAAATTAATGAACTAATGTTTTCAGATATCAATAGAAATGCTAAAGGTATATTTGCCGACGAATGTAGAGCGGATTTTTTCATACCAAAATATGTAAAAACAAAGCGAAGAAATCGCTTTCTTCTTCCTCGGTTAAACGTAATTTTGGCCGGTTTCACAACACATTGCAACATTTTTGAAGACATCGTGTGTAAATTTAACGAAGCAATAATCGAAACTAATAAAACCTTTTTTGGGTTTTGCTAGAAAAACTGCTGTTTGGATTTTATAGCGTCATGTATATTTTGGCTAAAACTAGATTTTTCCGAAGAACATGCAATTTTTCACGGAAACCAATTGGAATTTTTCATGTCTTCGGCAAAATTGTTTCTATAGACTAGGGAAAAAATATGTAAGACAAAATAACGCGAAAAAATGCATCTACTGTTTCAAAATTGCTAAACTGTCGCAAAATGATAATTTTTTAAATCTTCCACCATTTTTGGCCTGTAAAAATATTTTTTTGGGTTAAAAAACAATGAGGGTCAAAAAACGACAATTTTGAAAATGTCATTTATCATCCCTGTTATGTCAAATATGCTTTTTACTTTTTACTTTTTACATTTGCCTCCATGTTTTTTTCCTACTCATCCGATTGTAATGGATTTCTAGTCCAAGATGCTTAAAATAACAAGACACAATTTGATAGCAAAATCATTTTTTTCTTTGAAATCAACAGACGAAAGACAGACTAAAATAGTTCTGTAGTTACGGGGTGTTTCTACAATACAAGTGACTAAACGTGTAGTCAAATTTATATGAAAAAAAATTAAGTTTTTTTTTGGTATTTTTGCATATAAATTTTACTACACACTCAATTACTTGTACTGTGGAAATCGCACATAAGTGTATTTTATTTTTGTATTTGTAAACGAAAAACATTTTTAGAATTTCCTACTGGGTACAATTTAAAAAAAGGCCAAATTCACATGTGTAAATAAGAAATATTATATTATTATGGAAAATAATTTTGCCCAAATCCATTTAAACAAATATAATTATGTACTCGTGTGTGTTTGTTTGTAGGTATTAAGTTTAAAATATCTCCGGATATCGGAAGTAAAGTGTGGTTAAGTTTGCTTATTTATAAAAGAAAATAAGGAAGCAATTGTCGGAAATGTTTAAATATGTATGTAAAGTGTTATATTTAAATTTTCTCAAGAGTAAATATAAATTTACTCTACATATGCATACAATCAAATACCTGTATTGGATAAATTATGTACACAGATGCAAACAAACAAATAAATCGTCTATCCCCACAAACACTTTCTATCGAATAACTAACTGGTTAAGCTAAATCGTTATTTAATTGCATCGAAATCTTATTAATACAGTTACCTCGCCCTAAAAAACATTAAACACAATAAAGGCTCAGTTAGCCGGGATTAACAGCAACTTAACCTTACCGTAAACAAGTTAGACCAATCTATTTTTACAGATTGAGACGTTACATCTTACTGCTAACTATAATCGTTCTAATTGCTTTACATACAACAAAATGAAGCAGCTGATTTGCAACGTTGCTGTTACTCCCGGCCAACTGAGCCTTAAAAATCTAAGAAGTTACTGCAGTTAATGACGAATTAGAGGGTTCTGGTAGTTTAATGTTAATTTAATTTAATGATAGCATTTTTGGTAATGAAATGTAGTGGGAAATTTTAATGTTTTTTAAAATTCTGAGAGTTACAGTGGAATGCTAGGAACAGAATTAGGTCGTATGTCGTAAGCACGTTGGACGTAATGCCGTAATTCTAAAATTTCGGTCTTAAACGTATTTTGTTTTGATACATTTAATTTTAAAAGACACAAAAATATTTTTACTTAACCCATTTCGCTCCGAAATTAAATTTTTATTTTTCTTTGATGAAAAAAATAGTTTTTTAGGGTAATTAGGACCCACTGATTTAAAAAATTTCGGCAAAAAATTTTTCCGATTTTTCGTTTTCCCAGAAAAGCCTGTTCGAAATTTCGAACACTGGCGCATATCTTATAAGCTTTATGTGCAATTAAAACATTAATATTTATTTTATTTTTTATTAATTTATTGTATTATTTTTTAATCAAATAGTACAAAATTTAATAAATTTTGTAAAAAATAATTTTTATTCAATTTATATTATTTGAGATATATCGCAAAATAATAAGATATAGCCGAAAGATTAGTTTCTGCTTGAAACATTTTGTGTGCAGATGAACATTGCATTTCTCGCACATATAAATTGTGGGCTTTCCACTACCTCTCAATTGACAACGACGATGTTTTCCTTCGGGATTTCTGATTATAACGTGTTTTCCCTCAATTTTTGGAAGATTTTGTGGTTGATATTACTTATCGTCAACATCATCATCATCGGTAGTTTCTTCCCTTTCAGCCAATAGGAGGGCTTCTGTCACAAAGATTTAAAACTCTTTTTGACTCATAGGTTTCTCGCTTTGTATTTTGCAATTAAGCAATGCAATTTCCAGCCATTGACAACCGCCGAATTCAAGGTAGTGCACCACAAAGGCCAATACCATTTCTTTCCACGTATATTGATTCCGTAGTTTTGGATTGCATTGTCGTGCAAATCCACCCCCCCCCCCCCCATGCCCTTGTTATAATTATGTATGATGGCTGGCTGACCATACGTGACGTATTTACCAGCTTCCGGAATGTTTTTGATGTGGATGCTTTTTTCCAACGTTGGACATTGTGCAAAGGCAAGACTTGATCGAAATTTGTTGTCATAGTAACCTCTTTGTTGTTCTTTAAAATACTCACCTTTTCTTTAAAAAATTTTAATATAAAATGCAAACACACTTGATAAAAGAAAAATATAATAAAGAAGAAAAACAACTAATGCGCATCAAATATAACACAAAGAATGCAAAATGTCATTCAAGTGTCATGGTCAGACTATTACTATAGGATAAGCGCCAGCGTTCGAAATTTCGAACAGCCAAGTTTACACATATTTGAAGTCATGCATGTGCAATGCACATTGTGCATGCAAATCAAGTTTTTTATGTTTTATGAAACAGTTACATTTATTGACAATAATTCCTCATGATTATTTTTTTAATTTTATTTTTTTATTATTTTTAAAAAATAATTCAAAAAGTGTCTAAAAATATGGGTTGCAGAAATGTACCGCCACCATCGAAGGGGAAGGGGTGGCCACGGCGGCATATTTTTTTTTTATTTGCTAAAAGATAAGCCTTAACATGCATACTAAAATTTACTGCAAATTCCACCTACTATTTCACCAAGGCTATGTTGTTTCGCTGAAAAAAACAATAAGGGTCCTCATGATATCGTTTATAAGTCTCGTAATCTGTGCAAACTGTGCATTTTTACGCCCTCGTAAATGAACTGTCAAAAATTGTATGAGAATTCATTTACACAAACTTGGTAAATTTGCCCAACAATTTTGTCTCGTAAACTTGCGCTGTTCAATTGTGCATTTATACAAACAGATCTTTTAATGATTTTACCGTCGTTTTCAATGAAAAATCCAAGTGTCTATAAATCACAAACAATAAATTCTAGCAATAATTTCAGTAAATTGGTCTTTTGGCTTTCTTTGAGCATTTTTAAAAGCAAATTTCTCATACATATTAATCACAAAGTTAAACACAAATTTTTATATTTTTGAATTTTAATTTTGAATTTATTTTTGTATTGACGTTTCTTACAAACTGACATTAATTGTTTAAAAGTACACAAAAGTAAAAAAAGGGGCTTCATGAAACAAGACTCGTAAGTTTGCGCATTTGCACAAATGGCAATTTTAAGCGACATCATGACGACCCTTAATATTTTTTCCAGAAATAAATAAAACTGTTTTTAATTTAAAAGATTTTGTTTGCCGTGCCTTTTCCCAATTTTTATTCTTGATAAAAACACTGAAATTTATTGGATTAGGCCAGATCGTCAGGAATCTTTATCCAGAGATTTTAGAAAAACTAAAGACATTAAACAAATAAAACTGTTAAGCGAATAAGAATTATAAGCCACAGCTTTACTTGTAACAATATCACAACAATAAACAGTGAGTTTTTCTTTTCTTACATTCCTCACTACAATTGGTTGGAATTCTTCCAACATTAATTGTTGTTGTAAGTAGGTTAAAAAAAAAAACAAAATTAATCCCAAATTGAATCCCTTCAACAATAATTTTCAGTGTTTTTATCAAGAATTAAAATGGGGAATTAAACACGACAAACTAAATCTTTCCTTTTCTTTTAAAACTGTTACAATACGTAAAACAAATCTCTAAATAGCCAAAATATATAATTAAAAAGATCATAATTTCACTCTTGCAAAATTTGTTCTTGCAAAATCTTCTGTGTAACTACCAAATATGACGAAGTAATTAAATTTTCGTAGGCAATCCCTCTAACACTTTACCAAATGCTTAGAGGGATGTTAAATACTTTAAAATATGCATACATAATAAACACACACACGCATAATTCAAAATAAATGGTAATTTTTGGTGAGTGTTTGTCTAAGTGTTTGCCTATGTGTAAAAGGAAGTCTATGTCGGTAAGAATGTTTTTGTAAGTGTGTTATTGCTAACCACAATATGTTTAAGAGATTTATCATCATCGGGAGGCAACAATCAATAAAAACAAACCACAAAAACACACTTACGCACACATTCACATAAATTTAAATTGCTAACTCATTTAAACACACAATCCCATAAATTAAGCAACAAATTATGCAAAAAAAAAGTATTTTTAAATTGCTCTCTAAGCTCAATTGGAGAGATACTGGTATTGTGAATGTTTACCAGCAGCAGCAACAACAACAACAACAAATTTATTAACAATGCCCGTTGTACCTTAATATGGACCACAAACAACAATAGCAAAAGTATACATATAATTTTTTCTTTTTTTTAATAATTCAACTTTCTAATTAAATGAACCATATCTAATGTACTAATATTGAGTTAATGTATTAAAATAAAAAAGCAAACTAACTCATTAATGTTTTTAAAATTAAGGACAGAGCCATGAGTGCCCTTTATTAATTTGAACAGTTTAGGAAAATTTTAATAATAAATAATATTTTTTTTTTTGTAATAAAAATTTTGTTTAGCAGAAAGTTATAAACGCAATTATGAACAAAAATCCATTTAAATTTTTTACCTTTTCCTATGTTTACACCTTTCTCCGAAGGTAATTTAGAATTAAATACAACAGCTGCTTTACAAATATTTGTATCTAAATTTAAAAGGTAGGAATCGATCTATGGTTAGGTTAGGTTGAAAGGCTGGTGTCAAGGCACACTCTCACCCAGAAACCATTATGGTCCATCGTGACGCCATAGTTCGTTGGAAGAGACAGCGACGTAAAGTAAAATAAAAAGTGAACCAAGAAAGAAGTGATGAATCGATCTATGGTTTTACGCGATAATCTCGTTTTCTAAAGCTCGCATAATGTCAACATTTTTTATAGCATCTGCTTCCACCACAATCTCTGCATTTGACTTAGTAAACTCGAATAATATGACAAGACTATCATTTAAAGAACTAACGTCGTCAAAGTAACAGGCCACAAAAATAACACAAATTCATTTATTTATAGTTACGTAGTTTCAGCGTATTAGTTGATCGGAAAAGACCATCAATGGCAAAACATATTCACACATAAGGCTCACAGGGGTGTGCTGGAAGTCAAAAACGTTAAACGAAAGAATTTGGAAGATTTTTTTAATACACTTTTAATCTTATTAATATATTTTTCGTTATAAAATTCTGTTTAAAAAAGAAATATTTCTATAAAATTTGTCATAAATTCTTTTATTACAAAAATCCTAATCATAAACGACTTTAAAAATGCTTACAGGCAGGGCTGTGGAGTCAGAGTTGAGGTTTTTTTTGCCGCAGTCGTAAAACCCACAAAAACTCGCTACTCCAAAGTTTTTCGGCATAAAAAATTAAAAAAAAAATTCCAAAAATACAAATTATCTTTTAAAAACACATTTAAAATTTAAATAAATGGTTTATGAATACTGCTCTTATGTGCTGTTTCCAAATGACAGGCGGTGCACTGAGTTCTTTTCATATAAATTTTACTACATAATCAATCGCCTGTCGTTTGGAAACAGGACATTAATGTATGCGTACGGTAATTTCTTCTTAAAAACTCTAATTTTTAGAAGGCCGTATGGTAATGAAAAAATAAAAGTTAAAATGACTGAGTCTCATATACATTTAGCATCAAGATTATAATCTATACTATAATTATAGTAGGAGTCGGAGTCTGAGTCGCCCTTAACAAATTTCAGCGTTTGGAGTCGGAGTGGGAGTTAGTTCTTTTTTGGGACGACTCCACAGCCCTGCTTACAGCACACCACTGTCAGTTTGATCAATAAAAGTTCTGTACACGTAAAGAAGTGTATTTTCTATTGTAATCAATTTCGTTTCTTAAAACAAGAAAATCCATAAAAATTCTTGATTTTGGCTTATTTCGTTCGTTTTAAGTAAACTTTTTTAAAATAAACAAACATTTCGCTATAACGAAGCAACAAATATATTTAGAATATATTTTTGGCTTAAACGAGATCATATAAAATATTCTTGGTTCAAGCCATATTTGCTGGTTATTAAGGAAATAATTCTTTTCGTATAATATAGGAGTACTTACATCTTTTAGAAGATATTGAAAACTCTAAATTTAGTTTTTTCTTTGTGCATCTTTTCGTTTAAATAATTTATTGTATAATTTTAGATATTAATTTTGGTAATATTCGTACATATCATAATAAGCATGATGATTATGTTGTTGATTAGTATAAAGAGATACATACATATTATGTAAGTTCTATATAAATCGGGTGGTTTTTTTAGCCGAATTTATGTATAATTATGGTTTCAAGTTTTGGCAAGTCATCATAAATCGTTTAACGCTGCAACAAATCTTCCAGTTTATGAAAATTTGCTTTGAAAAAATAACTAAGCTTGTTTCTGGTTAAATAAGTACGTCAACAAGCAAAATTTCCACACGCAGAGAAAAAATATGGTTGGACATGGTAACGAAAACTACACTATGTTTCACCCCTTAAATGTTCGAATTTCGAAAAAGTACCAAATTCGTTTACGTTTTTTTTTTTGATAAGTTTCGAATGTGGTATTAACTTTGTTTCTATCTTTATTGGTTCAAAAGATAGATGTGGTGTCAAAAAAGTACCAAAATTCATGTTTTACCCGTTGACTCCCTAATAGGGCAGAATTTCAACAAGTACCAGACACCTGTCCGCTTATTTTTCTAAGGAAAAACGATAAGTATTACATTTTTTTTTTGTATCTCTTTTAGTTTTGGAAATATAAGGTTACCAAATTTCCCGTTTCTTTACGCTTTTTTACCCCTTGAACATTCGAATTTCCAAAAATTCCGTCTTAGTGGATCGATTTGGGGAGTGACCAATCTCTGGTCCAAATTTCAAGTTTTAAGCTTCAGACGTTTAGGTTGTGCGATGATGCATTAGTCAGTAATGTTACAATTTTATATATATAGATAACAATTATAATTTATAAAAAAAAATTATTATTTTTCTAACAACTAAATAAGGATAACTTTGAAAACATATTAAATTACTTACAACCATTTCATGATATTTAATAGCCATAACATGATAACTTTCTAAACGTGTACTCATAATACGTTTAAGATGCAAACAAAATATCTTTACTCTAACAATATTTTGTTATCGCCTTTTGTAAAATAATTTTGAATCAGCTGTGTCGTTTGTTTTAAATATGCCTATCGAATTATTTGTTAATGAGTGGTTCAACAATTAAAAAAATACCCATTAAAAAACAAGTTAAATAAATTAAAAACATAAAGAAATTGTATTAACATTAAAAAAAAGTTTTTAAGTTCCACAAAATATAAAATCGTTGCAAAAAAAATGTATTTTATTTTTGTGAAAGTGGTGCTGTATCATAATATTATTACTTTTAAATTTATTATGATTAAGATGATAATAATATGATTACTTCTTAACTTCTTATGATTCACAAGACAATTATTGTATTGCTCCTTAACTTATTATGATTAACATGATAAGAATTTGATTAAGGGAAAAATACTATAATGTAATATTACGAATATAATTGGTCATAATATGATTCAATAAATATAATAAAATAATTTAGTGACTACAATCATGAATCTTATCATAATATGTTGCTCTTAGAATATGTTAACCACAACCAGGGGGCAAATTACGGCATTCGATAACGATCGAAATTTCCATTTAAACTGTATTGTATTTTCAATTAATATCGAATGCCGTACTTTGCCCACAGGTTTTTTCTTTCCTTGCGTATTGCGAGCGAAGACAATCCTCGTGCTGTTAACGAATCACTAATACACCCACTCCAATTTACTGTTTGGTGCGGTTAACACGCCCTAGAGCCATGACGACTGAATTTTTGTTTCAAGAAATTAATCAGGTATATATCAACTACATTTGGTTCCAAGTCAATCAATCGATTTTTCGCAAAAACAATTATGTGATAACTTCATTTCCAGAAGTGGGCCTGTTTACACAATTATGTGATTACTTCATTTCCAGAAGTGGGCCTGTTCACTGGCCCCTCGGCCACTCTTGAAGCAAATATTTAAGCCACCATTGACGTCATACGGCTAGATTTATTGGTAAAAGCAGTTGACTAATCGAATGGATCATGTAGCTCTTAGTCGCGGCGAACATATGCCGGAAATCATATTTAAAAAATAAATGCCTTGGTATTATCTACCAAATTATAATAAAAAAATTAATTTCTGTCTTGTTTGAATTTGAATTTTAAGTTCTAATGCAGCTTAAAAAACACCCTATATCTGATGATGCTGATGTTGTTATTTATTAAATATCTTTGTTGATGTACTGATTCAAAAGTTCGTTTGAAAATCTTTGTTACATAAAATTAAATTATTTCTTGGTATTTCTTTGTTTATACGAACATAACAATAATATCAAATATTGTAAATATGTATGTATGTATGTTATTTTGTTTGTTTCATATAATAAGTAGCAACAACAATATTTTATTATTTATTTTAATATGCAGACAATCTGCACATTTCTAAGCACTGAAATCATTGAGGGATAATGTGCACAAGAAACAAAGATCATAAAATTGAATTTATGTATAAAGAAAATAGTTTATGAACAACAAATAATTTTACTCTTTTTTTTAGTTGTTTAAATTAAATTTAATTTAATTTCATCATAAAAGATAGTGGGATTTAAATTTTATTTCAGAAATAAGCCATTTTTTAATGGTGGCCAAGATATGCTTAGAATATTGCCTATGGAAAGGTACACTATTGGACAAAATAATTAAAATTTTTTTGTCATGATTTTATTTATAATCTGTTAATATGTGACTCATATTCAATTAAATAGATTTGTCAGAAACAGAGTGGCAGAACACGGGCAACAAAAATTCCTGCGGTTATTTAGTGGACAGTTTGGTGTAAAATACCATCCGAAATGTTTATTGGTACATATTTTTTTTATTTTAAGTCGGTAATGCAGTAAACAATTTTGAAATATGCTAAGAATTTAATTAAGAACAGGTGGGGAAAATCATCGACAAATGCGGCTTCAACCCGATGAAGCCCCAGCTTATTGAGCTTATGGCACAATTTGGTGAACGCACAATTTCAAGAGCAGACTTGTAATCGTTTTCGCTGAATTTTTTCTGTAGGAATATTAAACAGAACGATTGTAATAAACCCGATACTAAAAGAAATACTCAGCCAGAAAGTTGAGCGAAATTACCGGATATCTTAGAAATAGCGCAACTGTGCGAAGCTTAGAACAGTCGTCATTTGCGCAGCGTAAATTTTCTTATCTAAATGGACAGAATCCTTCCTCCTATTTGTTACTAAAGTGAATTAAAAACTTATATAAATTATAGACTATTCAAACCCATTAGGGAAATTTGCAGCTAAGTGAAATTTCAAAATCTCCCCCTATATAATAAAAACTTCTGCAAAAGTAGGTACATTTTTTAAACTTTCTTTTTTTCCTTTCAATAACTTCTAGTTCATGTTATTATTTTAGTTGGCCAATTTAATTCACAATTTAGTTCACTTTTAATTTATTATTATTTTTTTTTTTTTTTTGATTAATATT
Organism: Pollenia labialis; assembly: GCA_949318255.1. NCBI lineage: Eukaryota > Metazoa > Arthropoda > Insecta > Diptera > Polleniidae > Pollenia > Pollenia labialis. The sequence continues at coordinate 137,719,947 of OX439139.1, read as the reverse complement.
GCCACAAATTTGTCTGAGTGTATTAAAATAGATAACATTTTGCAAAAAACATTCCCTCCTCACATTTGTTTTTAGATTAACCACAAATATTTATGAAGTTATTTTTTTTACTCAGATATTTTTTACATCATTTAAGGAAATTAAATATGAATTTTTTTTTTGTAAGTTTTTATATGTTATTTTTCAAATTAATAAGGATGTGCTTTCAATCGATTAATCAAAATGATTGATAAATTAAAATTTTCAATTACAGTACTTTCTCTATAATCTCGAAATCCGATTTATCGGACAGATCTATTATCCGGACACTGTTATTAACCGACAGTTTACCTGTTTACTCCATAGTCCGGATTAGAAATTTTGTGGTAAAACGTGTTTAGGTTTGGAACTTTTGGCATAAAAGTAAATAAAACAAAATGTAATTACCGTGCAGAATGGAGCAGGACTTCGTTAAGCAATTTAATTGATTATTAATTATACATTTTTGTTTAATCAATTACCCAAACCCCGCAAAAGAAACTAAAAGAGAAAATAGAAACTGGGAATTATTTCCTTTCATAGGTTACTTTATTATATTCAACTTTTTTTTTAATTTTTTGAATTTATTCTATGAGCTAAATTTCAGTTATGTATTTTATAAAGCTTTTTTGTAATAGTCCTATTCCTTAAATTTTTAGGAATGACTTTATACACTACCAGACTATTATATTGTATCTTCTTGTTACATTTTACCTTAGCTTTCCTTTGGACAGCAATGAAGAATATTGTATGTACAGAAAAATTATTAGACACCAGCAGAATGTAATGCATTTTCTGGCCCGCTACAGCCTTCGTCAGCATTCTTTGTGTCACACTGGATAGTGATACTTTATAAGTTGAATGTATTTAACTCAACTATTTTAACAAATAAAAACTGGAAATTATTTCCTTTCATAGGTTACTTTATTAAATAAAAAATAGTTGAGTTAAATACATTCAATTTATAAAGTATCACTATCCAGTGTGACACAAAGAATGCTGACGAAGGCTGTAGCGGGCCAGAAAATGCATAATATTCTGCTGGTGTCTAATAATTGTAAATTTTTCTGTACATACAGAGAATAAATTCGAAAAAATAAAAAATGTTGAATATACTAAAAGAGAAAATCAAACTTATTTTTGGGAACACAAAATTTATTATTAAAAAATTTCTCAAGGTCATCTTTTACCAAAATTTTTAGAAAATAAGAAAATATTATACAAGTAAAACTTTAAAGCGAATAAGAATTAAAAAAACTCAAAGTAATACTTGTAGAAATATCAAAGCTTAAACAAAACACCAACAATAAACAGTGAGTTTAACTTTTCTTTCATTCCACTACAAAAAAATCGTTATTGATGCTAGTTTCAACTATTAAATAAAGAGCACAAGAATATCGGCTAAAACATATAAAAATGAAACGAAAATCTTGCCTTGATTTTGCCAGAATTATTCTGAATTCAACCTCCGAACGATGAAAGGGGAAAAATTCAATGCTAGGAACACCAACTGTTAAGCACGGTAGTGAAAATATAATGGTGTGGGGATGTTTTAAATGACATTAAATTAGCTGTAATATACTGATACCTTCTTAGCTCAGTAGTGCTTCCGTATACGGAATGCGAAATTTCGATAAGGCGGGCTTTCCAGAAAGATAACGATACTAAACCAAATACTGTACATTCTTAAAAGGATTTTAGATGAATATTTATTGGTGTCAAACTATTTTTAAAATTTATTAGTTGTAAACTTTACAATAACATTATATACCTAAAATTATTTTCGTTCAATAAGTTTCATAGTTTCGCCAAATATAATAAATTTAACAAGATAATATATTTTAAGACTGGTGTGTTACATTTTAACAATTCCACACAATTTATTTTTGTATATTTTTAACAACTTATGCTTAAACAAGCACTTCAATCATATTTTAAGCCAAAACTGACCTTTTTTTAAATATTCTTTCCAGATCTCGTTGAAGGTGCTTTGCGTAATGTCAATTTAATAATTGAACCACCTGCTGTTCGTCGTGGCCAACATGCCGTCCTTCGTTGTATGTATGATTTAGAGGGAGCACCGTTATATTCGGCAAAATTTTATCGTGGTCAATTGGAGTTTTATCGTTATACACCTGGCGAATTTCCAAATACAAAAGTTTTTCCATTTCCTGGCATACATGTTGATGTAAGTAGAGTTGTTGAAACAAAAAAAAAATCTCATGTTTTATGGTAAAAGTTTTTTTTTAACCGCCAGTTATTTTAAAACAGGTTCTTTTTAAAGTTGAATATTTATTTAAACATGTGGTAAACATGTTTGCGGTATTTGATTTTTGTTTTTATTATGTATGAGTTTTGTCAGATTTTATTGATAATTAGAATTTTTTTTGGAAATCTAAATAACCACGGCAAATTTTTCAATAATATGTTAATTTCAAGTGCAAAATCCAATAATATTTTAGCAAACTGGCAAGAAAAGATACAAGTGCCAGCCGAAGCTTATGCTACCCTGACCACTAGCGAAAACAGATGAAAGCAATTTAACAAAAAATGCGACTTATTGAGCAATAATGAATGGATTACAACATATATATTTTTTAATTGGAAAATCTTAATTGAAAATTAGATTAACTGAAATAATTCAATTCAATTCAATTTATTGTGTTAAGTGAGATTTACAAAATTTCAACTTCAAACTACTTAACTGACTAATCTAAAGCGGAGCCTAGCACAGCGTTATGGTTTGTTCAGAATATAAACCTTTAGTATTGAAATTTTCATACAATCTGCATATCCTGACATCAAGCAAATCGACATTTAAGATTTGGTGCAGTCTTGCTGTGAAATAATGCCTGGCAAGATTACAAATTAACTTTAGAAGTTTGTTTTGAAGAATTTTTAACCTTTTTATGTGGCATTTAGCACTTTTTGCCTAAACGGGAACTGCATAAAATATGATTGCCTGAAATATAAGTTTAAATATTAACATTTTATTGTCAATAATTAAAGTTGAGTTTATATTTATTAAAGGGTTCTTATAAGTACGTCACATTTATTAACGATGTATAATACTTGATCTCTATAAGTTAATTTTTGGTCTATAACTACACCCAGATACTTAACGTTGTTTTCCCATGCAATTTCGGTATTGTTTACACCCATACCATTTTGGGGAATAAAACATGATTTCCTTTTTCTGGTAAAATAAATTGCTTGACTTTTGTTATAATTAAATGCTATTTTCCATTTTGTAAAATATTTAATTAATATTTCAATAGCTAATATTTCTGATGAAAATTTACCCGAGCATAAGACTGCAGTGTCGTGTGCAAACATGGATAAAACACAGTGGTTTAAAGTAGTTGTATCCGCAACTCAAATAAAACTAAAAAATTTCACTTTTCACTTTCAATTAAAAATGGAAAATTGCATTTCCAGATGTTATTTTCGCTTCGGTATCGGAGTTCGGCAATGTGGTTCGGTAATATTTTAACTAAAGTTTTACTTTACTGTACATGTCATGGATGGTTACAGGCTTGAATCATGGCACATTTTTATCCAAATTGAAAAAAAGAATACAAATTAATCAACAAGTATGAGTGCTATATTCCTTATCATTTAATATCAATAAAATAAAAGTCAATCTGTATAAAACTGACCCCACAGTATTATAATTCGAGGATTCGGGAGGATTTTATATTCGAGCTTACGTTAATTATACTGGGGTGTCATGGAAATCGAAAACGTAAGACGAACGAATTTTAAGAGTCGTTTTTCAATAATAATTTTCTGTAATAAAAAAATTATATGGCAATTATTATACAAATAATGCTCTATTTAGCAGAATTCTTTAACAAAAATTGTAAAAATTAGATTAAAAGTTTAATAAAAAAGGACTGCCAAATTCTTTCGTTTTACGTTTTCGATTTCCATGACACTCTTGATAGATCGCTCATCACAAAATTCGGTAGAGTGAGTTCTAGTTTCAAAAATAAGACCAAATTTGAATGCAGTAATACAAATTATTCAAAATTTAATGGTTTTTAAACTTCTTTCGGAAGGCCGATTTACATGGGATCTATTTGAAATTATAAACCCATTATCACAAAATTACATGGTGTGATTTTTAGCTATTTACCGCTAAATTGTAACAAATTTTTACAATTATGAACTGATCTTTACAAAATTTTGCGGAGTTGTTTCCAATCATGTGAAACTCAGACAGACAAAGTTTTACTGCAATACCTTATGCAAAACAAATAAAGGTTCACTTTAGTTAACCAACACCCAGCCAAAGTGAATAGGTTTTTCTGTGTTGGTTACCTTATTTGAACTTAACCTTTTTTTGCATAATGAGGCTATCCTGTTCCACAAGCTTAACAATTTTGTTGAGCTGAAGGCCAATAGCTTTAATTTTGAATATATCGGAAAGTCGAAATAATCGAAAAAATCGACAAATGCGAGTTAGAATTTTGACCCTGCACGGTTACTCTTCGTCGAATTGACGAAGCTCATTTACATGAAAAACCTGTAATTTTTTATGAGTATTTAAATTACGCTGTTTTTTCAACAACGTTAGCTGATGACGAAAGCTTTAAAAAAATAATTAATTTGAAAACATAAAAAAGTGCTAAAATTCGTATAAAATTTTAAGATAGATGAACAACTTTTTTTTATGCTTTATTTTAGTTTATTTTTTAATAAAAGAAGTTTTTGCTAATTTTTTACTTTAAAAATCGTTCCGCTAGAATTTTTTTTTAAAGTTCGTCGATTCGACGAAGAGTAACCTTGATGTACCAAAATGAAGAGTAACTTTCAGGGTTAATTACACTGTGCATAAAAAAAAACCAGCCTCAACGTTAAATGAAAGTAGACTACTAGTAGAGCATCTGCGTCAAATTTCACTAGGGGTCTTCTAAGACCAAAAAATCGTGCAATGTATGTTAAACTGGTTTTCGAAAAATTAAAAAAAAATAAAAGCCCGGAATTTCGAAAACCCGTTTTACATACATTGCACGATTTTTTGGTATCAGAAGACCCCTCGTGAAATTTGAAATATTTTAACCTTCTATCATGCCGTTTTAGTGTAGAAATTAAAAAAAGAATAAAAATAAACCCTTAAAATAAGTGTAAGAGGGTTAATATATCTGAATAGTCTCTGAATCTGAAATAGTCGTTTAGGTCAGTACATTTAGAATATTTTTTTGACTTCTACCAAACGCCTTTTTAAAAAATCAAAAAATGTCAATGCCCGAAATTTCGAGAATTCGTTTTAGAAACATTACACGAACTTTTGGTTTAAGATAGCCCCTAGTGAAATTTGATGCAAAAAATATTCGTAGAACATTGTAACCCTTAATAGTGCCGTTTTAGTATACTTTTGAGAAAGAGTTGGGAAAAAGAAAAAAATTTCCCCTTTAAATGAGAGTTAGAGGGTTAATAAATTCTAAGAAAAGAATCGCCATACAATTCTACTGCAGACATCGGAATTTATTTTTTAGCTCAGAAGTACATTTAGTTTATTTTTTTGACTTATACCAAACGCATTTTCCAAAAATTCAATAATTTTAGGGGCCCATATTTCGGGAGCCCGACCTTACTATTTACAACCCTTTGACAGATTTGCTCTACTAGTAGTCTTATTTTATTTCGCGTTACAAGTGTTGAGGCTGGCGCCGATGACCCGAATTTTGTTGCACAGTGTTATATTTCGACTTATTGAAACTTTGAAAACATTCTTTAAAAGCGAGTTAAAATTTTTTTTTACGTATCTTTTGAATCTGTACGCAAAATGTACAGAAAAAAAATTAAAATTTTCTATTTCTAATTCAATCAAAATTTAAATGTAGTCACATAAAACGCAAATTTAATAATCAAGACCGACGTTTGAGTTTTTAAAAAAGATTTTATTGGTTGACTTCAAGAGCAAGACTAACTCTTTAACTTTACAATTCTTAATATTTAACTTAATTATTTTATTGTGATATTGCGAAATCAATAAGTTTATTTCAAAATTACTAAGTGTCATCATTAATGTTAAAAATGTTTAGTTTACAAATTGATTTCGCAATTCTGTTTATTTATTTTGACCTATTTTATTTAAAAAGTCGTCGAACTTGTCTAGAGTTGCATCAGCGCTTATTTTAGTTACAAGTTCGTCGGCTTTATGTATAGGTTTTTCTTTATTAATATCTAGATATGTAACTCGCAAGGCCCTAACCAACCCAAAATTATAAATCAAATTTTTTATACTGATTTTATGTTATTTTCCGACAATTTGTTTTTTTTTTTTTGATCCATTTAGCGATCTCAAATTAGTTTTAGAGTTAACCATGTTCGCGATAAAAGCAATTTGTTCCTGTAAGTTTTGTGAGTCTTTACAGCTTTAACGATTTATAATAAAAAGTAGAGTTTGTTATCATGCTGCTGTTAGCAAATTTTTGCGAAATTCCGCTAGCTTAGCAATTTTTACGTAATTTTTGCCGTTCCTTATTGTTTTAGGGAATTTTAATCAATTTGATGGCTTGTTTGAAATATTAAAAATGTTCGCTATTTTTGGAATTTGTTTTAACCCATTTAGCTATTTTTTCCTTTTATTCTTTACAGCTTTCACGATTTTTAATAAATATTAGACTTTGCTATCAAGCTGCGGTTTGCAAATTAGCGATCTTTAGTTAAACTAAAGTTTTTTCTTTACAATATTCATTAAATATGAAATTAAAATGCTATGTTAAATGTTAAAAATGCATTTTCAATTTTTTTTTACAAAGTGCATATTTTTGCAAAGTAAAATGCATCTTTCTCGAATTTAACCTGGCAACACTGAAATAGATAAACCTCTACATTTATTTCCCATTTGGATTTTAATTTTTCACAACTGTACCTACAAAGTTATAAAAATATCAATTTAATTTGAAAAAAAAAACTTTTTTAATTTACTATCGTTTGAAAAAAAAAACTAGACAGATACGAATCTGTGAATGAATCTCTTCTGCCACAATCGTTTTTTAAGTCTGCAAAGCTTTTAAAAATATTAAAAAAAAATTGGTCACAAAACCACAATAAAAAACTAAACCTTTTTTTCTTTAAACTCTACTAAAATAAATTAAAAATGCATACAGACTCGGGTTTTTTACCTCCTATTTTAAGTCAATAGAAAACACAATATTGGCAAAAAATTCTGCCACAAACTCCGAGACATGCAAATAGTTAGATTTTTTTCTCCTAGATTTATAAGTCTTTACCAAATACGTATGTTTTAGCAATTGTGACATTGGCACCAATATCCATTAGGTAACAGTTATTTTTTCGATTTAAAAAAAAAATGAAAAATAAAGTTAAACAAATGACAAAAAAATGAAAAAATATACGAAAAATACCACGATAAAGTGAAACTTTTGTAATAATCTGCATACCCGTAAACTGGTTTGTAAAATGCAGTGAAAAGGAACTGAAAAAACAGATGTGTTCAATTTTAGGAAATTTTTTTTTTTTGGTTATTTGAATCTTCATATATTTCGTATGAACCAACAATAATTATAATTAATCAAATCTTAATCTTGTTATTAAGTTTACATTCTGCCAATTCTGGACGGAAATTACCCTTATCACGGTCCGCGTTTACAAAAGTATTTTGCGCTCCGATAAGTGCTATAGTATCAGTTCTCCTTAAGCGAAATGGAGCTTTTTACTGATGACACAATGAGGTCTTTGTAAATATTCGAAGAATTTTGATTTGGAGTACCATAATACTATACTGACTTAAAAATATAGTTGTAAAGTAGGAATTAGTAATCCAGGCTAAGGGCTGAATTTCTAATAATGATCTTATTTATTTGCATTGCTTTCAGCTTTATTTATGTTAACTTTGTTTTTATACGGTATTTGCACGTTAAACGTCGGTCCAAACCCCCAGAGAAAAAACATGTTTATTAATGGTTTTCAACCATAGGATGTTACTCTTGGAAAAGAGGAAAATACTATTGTTAATTTAAAAACAAATTATTGTCATATTTACCCATAACATGATAAGAGGCAACCATAATATGGTTGTGGCTTACTGTTGGAGATCTAAATTAACAATAATATGGTTGCAGGTGACAATAATATGGTTAAATTGAACATACTATATTTACAATTTTGTTTAGAAAAAAGTTTTGTTGGAGGTGACCATATTTAAACATGTTTTTTCTCTGCGTCGATGAATACCGAAATATTTTACATGCGGATGTTGAGGTATTACAGTTGTACTTTTATAAGTCGAACTTCTGTAAATCGAAAATTCTTAAAGTCGAAGTGAATCTATTGGCAATAGCGGTAGACAGGAAAATTCACATGTTTTTATTTCTATAACTTGAACTCTTGAACTTCTTTATCATGAATTTTTCTACAACTCTTAGAAAACTATTTGCACCACGCGTGGCCACATTTCCACAAGTCGAATATTTTTCCAAAAAATTGTTTTTCATCTTAAATTTTTGTTTTTTTTTAAACTAATTATCATTTAAAATATGACATTTAACTTAAGCTAAATAAAATTTGATAAATCTAAATTCAGAAATTCAAATTACACAATACATATTTAATTTAATGATATCTTTAAATATGTACATCTGTTTTTCTACGAAATAAAAATTAAAGTAACATGAATGCCGAATGAATTTATTTTTTTCTGTGCATTTATTACAAAATTCTCTAACTTAAAGTTTCTGTAAGTCGAACTTTTTTGCCGGGATAATAGAATTTCGAGTAATAGAAGTTCAACTATATTTGGTTATTGATTTTTATAAGGGACATTAATCTTTGCGCAAAGGAAATGTTATATCCAGTATTCGAAAATAAGCAGAATACTATTTACCGTACCCATAAAAAATGTTTCTTTTTTTAAGTGTTTGTGTATACGAGCACAACCCTTAATAATGTTCGTTACTATTTTCAAGAAATTAACGAACCTTATATGGTATTCTGTGCTTCGTTATACAATAGAACAATTTTAGTACTTCTACAGACATACATTGTAATGCTCAATAGTGTTTCTTTCTTACATTAAATAAGAAATGAGCAAACAAAAAGATGTAACAACGACAACAGGAAGAATAGCTTGTATGTGTATTGGGCACATGTTTTATTTTATTTGACATTTTTTGCCTCGCTTTTTGTTTTTTTTCACCAGCCAAACGGGTGCTAAGCACAACTGAAACGAACGGTAAATAATGTGCTGAACAGAACACAACGAAATTTCATGCTTAAAAAACAAACAGAATGCAATTAAATGTTCTCTTCTTTTTGTTGAGCTGGATGAGTGCAGTATTATTTTTGTGTTCGAAGATCACAAACAAAGAAACGTTATTTTTCTATTGACGTTTGAGTTTCCCGAACAATAATAATGTGTTTTTTTTTTTTGGACACTTGTAATATGTTTGCATTTTGGTTTGTTGACCTTTTTTTCTACTGTTTTAATAATTTAATTATATGGTCCTGTAAGTATATGCAATATGCTTCATACTAAGACAAGCTTTATATCAGCAAAAGTTGATGTAAGGGTCAAGTTTTAGGTTGGCAAGTCTGAAGTATTCATGAAAAAAACATAATAAAGGCCCTTAATTAGGTCCCTGTAGGGCTCCAACATTAATCTACAATAAATCTTAAGTAATACATTTTCGATCGACTAAGTAATTATATAATGGTGTTTTCTTTTCTACAAAAAATGTGACATTTTATTTAAAAAAAATGCAATTTGGTGTCTTATTCTTAAAAATTTTGCTCCCGAAAAGGGTGGCTTGTTTTATTCAAAAACAACGACCACAGCAAGAATAGCTTGTATGTTTACTGGGCACATGTTTAATTTTATTTAACATTTTTTGCCTCGTTTTTAGATTTTTTTCTCACCAGCCAAACGGGTGCTAAGCACAACTGTTTTATTCTAAAAAACTCATCCTTTTCGGGAGCAGAATTTTTAAGAAACAGACACCAAATTGCATTTTTATAAATAAAATATCACATTTTTTTTGTAGAAAAGAAAACACCATAAGTGCTTATGTGTGTTAAAGAATAATAAATAAATAAAATACTTTAAATTTTTAATAAAACTTGCATATATGTAAATATAAAATTTTTCCAAAAGCTTTACAGTTTTCAAAAATGTTCTTTATTTTTGGTTTTCACTGTTGTATATTTATTTACAAATAAACAATACGAACCATAGATTTTTATAACCATACAAACACATTTACCGTTATCCAGTCACTTAACGTAACTGTAAAGGATGCATTTTCCATTTGTTTTAGTCGTTTTCGCGAACGGTAGAGTTGCTGACATTGGCATTATGAAACACCAAATAACAATAACGATTAAAGCAATTGCTGAAAGAAAAAATAAAAAAAAATTGTCCACATAAGTTCTTAATTCCTGAAAAAGGAAAAAAAAACTCCATTTCAAAATGGTCGTTGTGGTAAAATCTGAAGTTGCTATAGCATTTCTCTGCCCTCATTGTTATAGATATGAACAAAATATTTGGTGGCAGAAAAAAATGATAAATACTTTGGCATAGTGGCCAATATAAAACATACGTACGTATTTTGTAGTTAAGCTCTTTAAGTTGGAAAAATGCTCTTGAATTGCGGTTCGAATACGAATTAAAAAACATTTATTCTACCTTAAGCTTGTTTCGGTTTTTAGGCATGTGTTTCAGAAAGCAACTAAAAATAAATAGTTACATTTTAATATTTACTAATTGCCTTGAAAATTCTTTTAAACTAAATCTGTAATTGGAGAAACACATAACACAATTTTTTCTAAACACAGGAAAAACTTTTGATAGCTTCAAAGCTTTTGTACAGAAAATAAACTTCGATAGTTCAACAAAAGTTCTGCACTGGGAGAAAGTCTTCGCTAGTTAATCTCGAGGGTAACGATGTCTTAAGTCTTTTACTAGCTACGCGAATTTATTTGACCCGAGATTTTCCATCTTGTTTAGTTTTAAATACATACATTTCGTCATTACCCAAAAAAGATGAAACATTTTACAATCATCCTCCTAAACGTATTACTTTTCATACCTTATCGCTGATCTCAGCAATACATTACATAAATGTAAAAAGTACTTATACATCAAGCCCTAATATCAAAAATGATGTAACCAACAACATTTTTGACTTTGTTTTTTGTTGAAAATCGATAATTTTTGATCTTTAAAAAACTCAAATCCCTGGGAAGTGCCGTTACGAAATAAGAGCAAAAGCAAACGAAACCCTAGACTTAAAGCAAAAATATTTAAAAAAAAACTTCTCCTGTAAAATTTTATTTTTGTTGGTTACATAATTTTTGCTATAAGGGCTCAATATACTAAAAATATTAACGAAAAAATAAAGACCCAAATTTAAAAATCAACTGGGGATGTACATTTTTTTACTCATATTAAAATTTGTGTATGTTCAAATGCCTAGTGGATTACATAATACGTACGTTTGGGCGGTTTGCGTTACAAATATATAATATAATATATTATTTTAATATGCATATTATATCAAGAATATAATTCATATATACTGAAGAAAAAGTTCCATAACTGCCTAGGAGTCGCTCCTATAAGGGGCTCTCTCATACAAATATGGCCGTTTAATTAAATTCTTAAATGTGTCCCCAGCATGGCCTAGGATGCCCCTAGACGGTTCATATGTATGACCACCCCCACTTTATTTTTCATCCCCATCATTAGTTTTTGCCATAACTAACCGCTACAAAATTTTCAATACAGACTAGAAATACTATATTGATAAAAATGCCCCATAACTGCCTAGAAGGCGCCACTATTGGGATATGATGTATTACCATTAGTTTTTACTTCTAAACATTTTCTAAAAACATACTTGCTGTTTATCTCCACCCCTTAGAGGGGCTCCAATCCAAATATAGCCTTTTATGAATAAAGTCAACAGTTGTAGACAAATTTTAATAATTTATGGCTTGTTTTGTTTGAAAGGTTGTTTTTTAACAACAGTCTTAAATAAAACTTGAAAGTTGATTGATCACAAAAAAAAAACAAATAATAATTAGCTTCCTTAAGTCAACAAATTATGTGTTTCGGTTTAATGTGCAAATTTTAAAATATGAAAAAAGATTGACTTACTATCATGCCGTTTTCTATGACGTTTATGTAATACCGTGTTCCGATATACCTTTTTATTAAGTCAATATTCGGTTTATTGACATCATAATCTTTCTGTTCACATATACTCAATTAATATTACTACTACATACAAAATTCTACGAGCAAAAATTTACATGTATAAGTAAAATGTGAACAACTTTTGACATCTTTTAGGAATAAACATCTGGCTTTTGCGCAGACCAAATGGATGGGCCTTTGTTTTGTTGTAATTTCAGTTGCCAAATTTCAAAACACTTTGTTTAGTATGTTGTGTTTTGCTCACCTAACACAGTTGTGACAGAGTCACATTTGAATTTTACTCAATATTTATAACAATTTCTTATTAATTGAGCAATAACTAAATTGCAATTTTATATGGATAATTGAGCTCAATGATGGCATTTATTGCGTAAAACTCAATTAAGGTGCATATCTGAACATGATATTAGGCTCAACAGTTGTCATCAGTTTTGTGACAGTTGAGCTCAACAGCTACGTGCCCATTATTATTTGTTTTCCATAAATTTTCTCAATTTGTTACAACTTAAAATGAATTTGAATAAAAAAATAATAGAAGATGTGATGTAAAAATCAGAAATAAGAAAAAAAATAGTCTTACATACCTCTGGTCGTATGTGTGTATTTTTTCATTGCGAATGGGAAAAATACGGATAAGAAGAGTACATTAATCTGAGTACTTGTTTCTTTCCCCTCCTCCCTCTCTCCTATAAATTAGCAAGCTGATCAAAAAGACTTCCGTCGAATTGGGACTAATATTGTAGGCAGATGCAATTTCCGCTTAATTTAGTAGGGCAGACAATTAATGAAAGATTTTTTAGCCTTAACATTTAAACGCTTGTTTCTTTAAGTATCTGAAATTTGTAGAACAAAACTACAATACAAATAAATCTTTAAAATCACCAATTTAAAACTTGTTATTTAAACTTTAATATTTCATTCTGCATATAGCAAAAACGCCACCACATTAACAACTTCAAATATTTATACACTCTGTACCTTTTTTTCACCCTCAGGTTAGCAACTCAAATGCGACACAAGTGTTAATACGCAATGTGGGTTTTGGTTTATCCGGCAATTTCTCATGTGAAGTGACTGCAGACGCACCATTATTTTCTACAGCTACCGCTTTTGGCGCTATGCAGGTTGTTGGTAAGTTAAACAAGTGAGACAAAAAAAAAAACTCCAAAAACAAGCTACGGCGAAAAAGATAAATTTAACAAAACGAAATACTTGTAATTAATCGCAATCATACGTATTTTATGAAATACACTTTATACTCTATTTTACTTACTTACAAAATATCATCCCAGCATGTTTAAAATTCTTATGCACGGAAACTTATTTTGTATGACTGCTCATTTATTTCTGGACATTAAATGAATGAATAGTCATTAAATGAAAACACTAAAAGGTGAAAATTACAGCAATCAAACAGAGCTACTGGCAAACTTAATGTTAAATTGACAGAAACAAAAAGTACGTAAATTTCAAAACTTAATAAACTCTTACAACATTAACTTAAAGGACATGAAAACTAACGAATCAACAATGTGAAGGAGTAAGTTAAAGTCAGTATTTAAAACAAGAGCACTGCACAGTGGTATGTCAGATAGTAGGCCACGAAAGAAGGAATCTAAGTAAATATTTTATTTCAAAAAGGAGTCAAGCAAAAAAATAAGTGTTTAAAAATGGTAAATATGTATATCGTTTAATGCAAAAAAAAAAAAATCAAACACTGTCCCCATGTGGTTGATAGTGAAGCAAATTCGAGCAATCGTTTAGTTCAGAAGGGAGTGAAGTCAGACACTTGAATGGTTTCTGCTAAGCCCTTATCTAGTTTTTTTTTTAATGTTGTATTTCCTTAAAAAAATAAAAGATCTATAGATTTGTTTATTACCCTACTTGATTGGATATGAAGAGATTTAAGAGAATATTTTATCAATGAACAGAAGCAGAATGCATTGTAGACAAGTTCTGTCGTCAAATCAGGAAACTTTATCCAAAGATTTTAGAAAAACTAAACAAATTAAACTGTTAAGCGAATAAGCACGACAAACAAAATCTTGTTAATTGACAATTTTGTATTCCCAAAAATTACTTTGATAATAATCTGGCAAGTGCACGTCTTAAAAAAACCAAACTGGCAATATGCTTTATTTTTTGCGAAAACAATAAAGCAAGTTGCTTTTAGTTTTTATTTTGTTGTTTCTTAAGCTTCTTACAACTACTATTAATGTTGGAAGAATTCCAACCAATTGTAGTGGGAAATGTAAGAAAAGTTTAACTCATTGCTTATTTTTGGTGTTTTTGTTTAAGGTTTGATATTGTTACAAGTAAAACTGTTGCTTATAATTCTTGTTCGCTTAACAGTTTTAGTTGTTTAATATATTTAGTTTTTCTAAAATCTTTGGACAAAGTTTCCTGATGAGACGACCGAGCTTGTCTACAATGCATTCTGCTTCCGTTCATTTATAAAATATTCTCTTAAATCTCTTCATATCCAATCAAGTTGGGTAAAAAATAAATCTATAGATCTTTAACTCTTTTTAAGAAATACAACATTAAAAAAAAATTAGATAAAAATTCGGTACATTTTTACTCTCCTTCTTTCGAAATTTTGGAGCACTAAACATTGCCTTATTTTTCGGTTATGAATTGACTACTCTTTGGCGTTTTGCAAAACTGTCTTAAATCAATCAGCTTATTCGGACTAGTGGTTCTCGAGTTACGACAAACAAAAGAGCCTAAAACGTGACAAATTCCCCTATACGATACTTACTAACTTCAAATTATTTATTGAGGTACCATGACCAAACTAATGATGAAGAAGCTCTTCTTTTTGGGTCTTCTTTCATAAGCAATTATCAGAATTGAGTCCCGAAATGTACTGTGTTATGCTATAGGATTTGTCTAACGGGTTCAATATCTATTATGCTTGTTTTCTTTGCTGCAGACATTCTATAAATTTCATCAGCTGGATACTACACATAATGCCTTAAGGGATATGGCCCGATATCTTAGATATCTTTGTCCAACTGGAAATAGACCGGTGATAAGAAAATTACTACAAAGTCTTACAAATATAGAATTGTATGCAGTATATATTTCTTGGCTTATGGATTATAGAGACTAAAGACTACATAGGATATTATACTCTCTATTAACTCTATCAATTTTAAACTTTTTATAAATCAATAGTTGAGGCATTTTGACAAAACATCTTAAGTCAAATTTTAAAAATTTAAAAAATGTTTTTATTCACACTAATTATTGCTTTGTTATCTCGACTTAAGATATTTTGTCAAAAAGCCACAGATATAGTCTATAGTCAATATATGAAGTAGCCTGATTTTATTTTATTTCCTTTTTTATTCGAAACATACCCCTGTTACCGAAAACATAAACACGAAAATCCCTTTTTAAATGATTGAAATTATTATGCACGTCTCCTTAAGACAATAAACACAATTAAAAAGACACTTAAGTAAAAGTTAAATAAGTTTCTTTTCGACATTGCAAAACAACAAAAAAAATGTAGAAAAATAAAAAGAAAAAAAGCAAGGAGGAAAATAAGAAGTTTAATTATGGTTTACAAGCAAAAAGAAAAAAAATATATTGTCATTAATGTTTGACAATATTTTACACTCAGCAAACAATACATTTATGCAGCGTTAATTGTTAACGATATTCGTTGGCTGGTTGGTTGTTAAAAGACTGAAAAGGGCAGAATGGAAAAGAATATAATTTAAATTCAAATTTAAAAGTCGTAAACTTTCTAAATAAAAACAACAAAAAATTAATTCACTGTGACATTGAAGTTTTTTATAAAAGTTTTTTTCTTTTGGTTATTGTCGTTGGCCAATAAATCCTTATTTTTTTGACAATTTACAATACAAATATTACTTTTCCATTATTATCATCCTTTTAATAATTGTTTCCCTTTTAACTCTCTTTTTTTGGATTTTCATTGGGCGGATTTTCTTTTAACACAATGAACCAAAAAAATTTGGTGTGTATCTCCTTTTGCTCTGCTGCCACCGTAATCACAATCAGGTGGTGTAACATTGTTTTGGTAGATTTGTGGAACATTTTTTTTCTTTTTGTAACATTAACACGTCATTGCGTATGAACTTGACAGTCAGTCTAGTGCTACACAAAGAGATTCACAGTTACAAATAATTGCTTGCAGGAAGTTGCAAGTCATCTTAAGTAAGATGACCAAAAAAATGTTTACAAACAATACGACAAGTTAAATGAATATTTTCATCTTTTAAAAGAGGTGTAAATTATCCTTCTTTGTAGTAGTTTTAAAGCAACTTTACCGGCTCTCTCTTTCTCTCTCTCTCTCTTACTTTACTTATGATGTTTAAGTCACGGTTACTTTGCTAAATATTATTGTTTACAGTAGTACCTTGTAATGTTGATCAGACAGATACGTAGCGGGGAAGTTTGTGAAAAGGATTTTGCTAAAATAAATACAATTTTATTTATACACACAAAAATTCTCTAAAAATAGCTAATGGGTTTTTTTTCTCAAAAGGCGTAATAGATTACAAAATGTGAGGTTTGTCTCATCATGTAAGGTCTTCCAGTTTGCTCACAATTTAAAAAAATTCCATAAGTATCTGTATTTTTAATACAATTTTTAAGATCTTTAAAATTTCATTAAATATAAAGATATTTAATAATTTTATATTTAAAATATGGCACAAATACGAAAAACATATTTTTATTAAGTAAAAACGTAAGATATTGCGTCGAAACATATTAAGAAAATGTCTGGATTTAAAACTTCTATCCCCTTATTCGTAAAAAATAAAAGAGGTTTATAAAAGGTTAATTAAATACAGATTCATAGAAAATTCGTTTCATTTTTAAAATTATTTTTAAAACTTCTGTTTTTATTTAAAAAATATATTAATATGGTTTAAAAAGAACCTAATGACCAAATAGAAAAACTGAATGGTGATGAATCCGTATTTTTATTTACCCCCTTTGATTTTCATTCCCTCCTTTGTATATTCTTATTGTAATGCTACTATTACTATAATTTTTGCTTTTTTTAATTTTCACTGTGATTATGCGAAGATTTTACGAATTTATGAATTTTGTAGGTCCTGGGATTTCCTTTATTTTTTTTTTTTGCAATGGAATATTTTTTTAGAGCCAACATAATTTTGTTCGTGTATTTTGCTTCTGTCTTGTTTTGTTGTTGTCTGGAATTAATAACATTTACGTCTGGCGTTTTATGTGCCAGCCAAGCCAACAATTTTAATTTTGGGTTAATAGTTGAAAGAAGACAGAAGAGGTGTCTTACAAAAAATGTTCTTGCTATGTAGTCATTGTTGTTTTTTATGTTTATGAACATGGTTGCCAGACTTAACGATTTATCGTAGTTTTGATAATTTTTTGCTTTGAATATATCGACCCATTTGCGCGAAATTATCGTATGTTACAAAAACCAAATTTTACAAGACAGCAATTTTTCTACTTTTCTCTGCGTTCGCTTGCAATATCAAAATGAAAATATACATTAAATTTTTGGAGCAACGAAGTGGAATTCGCCTACAATATTTTGTCAGGTGACGTCTCTTTGAATGTAGAACAAGATTACATCAAAAACTCAATTTCAAAAAAATTGGCACACACGATAATTTCGCGCAAAGGCGTATCATGCGTACAATACCTGTCGTAACTTGAGGATTTTTATAATAAAATTGTAGCTTCTTGGATATTTTTATTTATTTGGTTCTCATAAATATTTATGTTTCATCAATTCATAATAAAAATTTCGTAAGGGATATTTTTTGAAGTTTAAAGGGTTCTAGCAATAGATAAAATTCTTAACCAGTTTTTAAATCGCTAAAATTTCTGACGCGTAAAGTCAGTGTTTGAAATCACGCGCATTCAGTTCGTAGGGCACCCAAATTTTATATTTCCTTTGAAAGCTAATACTTTTGAAATTTTTTAGTTGTGTTACTCTAATAAATCTGGAACTTAATTAAAGGAACGTCTCTAGTTCTCTATTTCTAGCTCTTGCTGACGTATGATGTTCTCAACAATATTAAGTTACACTTCCAAAATTTTTAATATTTTTCTATAATAAATTTATTACTATTGGAAATTTTTTTAAATAATAACTGTCTTATGCAAAAAAAAAGTAAAAGTTCACATTAGGTAACCAAAACATTAAGCATTAAGTAACGTGAAGTTTAACTTTTTAGCCATAAGAGAGTTAATGATTTGGAAAAGTTCTAAAGGTTTGTCCCTCCGCATGTAATTTCTACAATATTGATCTTAGACCATACAAAGTATAAGTATGCTGAGTCCTTGCTAGTAGCGAAGTTAATTAACCGATATCCGTCTGTCCATCTTATCGTGTGGCTGTTGAAATTGGTTTTCCGAAGCAGCGTTTGAAAAACTGCAGTCAAAGTACAAATACTGCCAAAAAAAACTGTTGCCTTTACTTCTGATTCCTTAAATATAAACAGTCGCTGTGAAACCAATTCAAAAAGCGAAAAGTTGTACACAAATTTTTGTTTTTTTGTTCGACAGATTTTTGGTTTCGACTGCATTTTGTTAAACCCTGTTCCGAAGACCCCGAATTTTATGGGAAAACTAGATTGGTACATACTCATATCACATATGGTGTGGAATGATTTGCCTATACTTTTGAAGTCGCCTTCTTATCTATGAACTTAATTCTTTAACTTTCACGTTAAGTAAACTTAGATGAAATCTGCTAGTGGAAACTATCAGAATCGGCTTATAGAGAGTGGTTAAAATTTAAGGGCCGATGTTGATGTTGAATTAAACACAAATTATTTAGGAAATTACTGTCATTACTTTTTTATTATAATATGACGCTGAGGCATAAATGAACTTCTATGCCGTTAATGCGCCGAATGATCTCATTCTTTATCTCTTGCATTGTTGCTGGCTTATCGACGTACAGTCAAAGTCAAATGGTGTCAAATCTCAAGTACTTGACACCGCCACCATATGAGAAAACACGGCCATTGAATTTGTCGCGCTAAAGAGCCATTGTTTCGTTAGCTGTGTGGCGAGTGGCACCGTCCGGTTGAAACCATATATTGTCTACATCCATTTCTTTCGATTCAGGCCATAAAAAGCTCGTTACTATCCCACAATTGCGAACACTATTCACAGTAACTGTCTGACCGGCCTCATTTTGGAAAAATACGACCCGATGATGCCACCAGCAAATAAACCGCACCAAACAGCCACTATTTGTGGGTGCATTGGTTTTTTAACAATAACTCTTAGATTATCATTCACCCAAATGCGGCAATTCTGCTTATTGACGAATCCCCTGGGGTGAAAATGTGACTCATCACTGAATCACGAAGTTCACGATATGCATTTTGATTTGAACGCTCATTTTGATAATAAGCCTGAATAGCTTTAACGCTTTGCTCGATTGTGTATCTTTCCATGGTTAAAATTGAGTTAGTCTGAAATTGAGAATTGTCAAATGACAATTGCCCTTGCACAATTGCACAATTGCCTCCACCCATGGTGGAATAAGCAGGTGGCATCGTTACGGTAACAAATACAACATTACACCAAAAATGGAAATTATATCACCGTTTACGTCTAAAAATTATTTAAACAAAAGTCAAAGCGTGCCGCTGAACGTGATGAAATAAATTAATTTTTAGCCAAGTTTTATTTAATTATGGTCAATGTCATATTTAAAATTATCAAAAACTTTAATAAAATACAATAATCACAGCCCACAACGTGGACTTTTTGTAAACTTAAACAAAACTTTGACATAAATCTAGACAAACAACGCAAGGGCAAAAAATCTTCATCTAGCGTAGTGCTGCTACACACAGAAAAAAATACCAATGTAAAATTAACATTGAAAAAGGTTGATTGAGAATCATAGAAAATTTCTGCAAAAGTATGCCCATTATTTAAATTTATCATTATTTCATATTAATTTTAAATGAAAAATATTAAAATAATCTTAAATCGCAAGTATTTAATATTATTCACTGTTAAAATAAATAAAAAAAAAATATTAAAATATAAATAAATATGGATTCCATATTGAATCCATTTAAAAACCTGTTTTATATTAAAATCAAAAGTTTATCTTGTTAAATTAACATGCATACATAATTAAGTATGTAAATTAAAATATGTTATAAAAAGAAGACAATTCCCGTATTCTTTTAATTAAAATTATTTAGTTAAATAGTACATCAAGTTTTCAAAGTAGAATGATGACGAAAGCCATATCAGGCGATTCTGCTGTTTCTGTTGACAAAGGAGAATACAAAATAAGTGAAGCATGTGTTACATGGGTATTGAACTATTCTTAAATAAATGCATATGTTGTCTCTGAAGCTTCTTCACACTGTTATAACACACTCAAACCAAATTGATTCTACATGAGATTCACGTTGTTTTAACTTGAAATTACTTTCATTCAACGTGATTCGAATTGTTATTTCAATATACATAAATGACATTTTGCTCTAACTTTACTGCAATGTTAAATTAACATGAATTATAGTTATTTTACAAGAAACAAATGTTGTTCACAAGTTATTGTTAAATCAGATTGAATTAACATGAAAAACGTATGAAGCAAAATCAACACCGAAAAATTTTAAATCAGTCTTGTTTTCTACGTTTTTAACTTGATTTTTTTCTGTGTTTACCTGTTTATTTCACCATGCCTCCACCTATTATATCACCGCCGGCTAATACAAATATGCTGCCGGCAGAAGAATTTTGACACGATAGCGAAAATACCATGTAAACTAGGTAACCATTGGCTTTTGAATACCATGGAAGGGTGGGCAACATTCGGCCAAGCCGATTATGGAAATTTAACTTATTTTTTCGTAATTTTTTGGTTTCAGAAACTGAAAATAAGAAAAACTTTGTAAATATTAATAAAAATAAATACTATTTTACACTGAAGATTTAAAAATAGATTTCGGTAAATCAATTTGACGGGTTTTCCGCAAAATTTGATCTGGCAACTATGTGTATGGGTACTAGTATGAGAAAATGTTTTGTAAGTGGTGTGTGTGTTTGCATGGCGTTGCTCTCTTGTCTTTTTTCGCTTTAACAAAGTTTTAAGTGGTTATTGTCCTGTAAAACACTTCTGCAATTATTTTTCACTTTTTTGTTCTTTTGCATCTACATAATATTGTACTTAAACGTAAATATTTTAAATTTAATAAGAAAACAAAAAATAAAACTACAAGTCTTGCGTATTAAATATGTATGTATTAATTTTGTTTATTAGTTAGACAAAATGTTTAAAAATGTATTAACAGAGATTGTGGGCAAACAATTTTACTTCTTTAAAACAGAGACCGCAAATCGTGAAAATTTTTCAGATTTAAACTATAAATATCAAAATGAAAGGGAAAGCTGTGTGAATAAGGGGACCATCAATATAACCCATGTTGCACGAAGTATCTAAAAATTTTATTTAATTTTTACTAAGGAAAAAACTAAGTTTTTGCGATCTTGACTTTTAAAAGTACACATTAAAATTATTTGGACGTTTTTTTTTAGGTAGTTATAGCTTAATGATTTTTTGGTTATTTCTCTTTGATGTGCATTTAATAAAGAAAACGGAATATAAACTAAAAATTTACTTTTAATCTGTGACATTAGGAATATTTAGAAATACAAAACTTAAAAAAGCTATAACCGCAAAAAAGTGAAGATCATATTGAAGCAGGATTAAATTTTTAAAAATTACCTTTTAAGTTTAAAATGGCTCTTCTACAAAACTAAAAAATTAGACTAAAGCCTTTTTTCTTTATGGCCACAGATATATTCTGGATTCTTGTGAAGTTCTAAGGTCATTCAGACATGTCTATCCGTCTGTTAAATGCAAGATAGAGCTCTCAATAGAAGGCTAACAGTCTTATACAAAAAAAGTTAAAGTTCACATTAGCTAACCGATACATTAATCCCATACTCTTTTGCTAGGTAAACTCCCGATTTCACAACTTACCGATAGCTAAAATAAGTTTATCATTCGCTCCTTTATTACAACATTAATTCTACTCACCAGTTAGGATGAAACTTTCTTTAACTTATTGCTTACTTTCGGCTAAAGTAAAGTTGAAGTAACGGAGCACATTTCATACGGCCGATAAACTCCTACTTTAAGCTATCGGCAAGTTGTTAAAATGGACCTTAAGACAAAAAATAGTGCGTGAGCGCGCTGTAGAATTTTGTCAAAATATTTTGAACTAGTATTTCTTAATAGAACATGTTACATCGAAAAAATTTTAATGCGTTTGCGGTTAACTTTACACACAGAAAAAAATCAAGTTAAAAACGTCGAAAACAAGGTTGATTTAAAATTTTTCGGTGGTGATTTTGCTTTATACGTGTTTCATGTTAATTCAACCTGATTTTATAATTGCTTGCGAACAACATTTTTTTCTTTTAAAATAACTTTTATTCATGTTAATTTAACATTGCAGTAAAGTTAGAGCAAAATGTCATTTATATTGAAATCAAAATCCGAATCACGTTGAATGAAAGTTATTTCAAGTTGAAACAACGTGAATTTCATGTAGAATCAAATTGGTTTGAGTGTGTTATAACAGTGTGAAAAAGCTTTACAGACAACATATACATTTATTTAAGAATAATTCAATACACTTACAACTGTAACACATGTTTCACTTATTTTGTATTCTCCTTTTGTCATCATTATACTTTGAAAACTTGGTGTACTATTTAACTAAATATTTTTAATTAAAAGAATACGGGAATTGTCTTCATTGTATAACATATTTTAAGAATGAAAATTAAAAAATTAACATACTTAACTATGTATGCATGTTAATTTTACAAGATAAACTTTTGATTTTAATATAAAACAGGTTTTTGTAATGGATTCAATATCGAATCCATACACAGAAAAAAAAGTTATTGGCAGTTTCTTTTCAATTAACGGTGATTTTTGAATTTCAAAATAAATCTAATAACGTTCTTAATTGATTGCATTAAAAAAAAAATTTTTTTTCAATTAAAATTTCACTTGATTTTAAGTTTAATTTTAAGTAAATGTTTAATTGAATCAATCAACTCTGTTGTTTGAATTGAAAACTTTGTTGAAATAATGCTAACACAAACATAGTATAAGAACGTAGATATTACGTTTATTTTCATATAAGTTGAGTGCGCCGGTAGGCTAGCTGGTAGTGAGCTAGACTATCAACGCCGGGGTTGCTGGTTCGATTCCCGCCAGAGACTCTGGTTTCTTTCCTGCAGACAAGCGAAGAGCTTCGCGGTATTAGCTTAGGGAATTAAAAAAAAAATAAAAAAAAAATTTCTGTGTTGTAATCAATTACGTCAGTAATTCATTCTATTAATATATTGATATTTTTTTAAATACTTTGTTAATTCATTCAATTAAAAGATTGTTTAATATTAATAATTTTTTCAATTATTTTTGTAATTGAAATATAAAAACTGTTTAATTGGAAAAAAAATCACTGTTTTGCAATTGTTGCAAGTTTGAGTAATTGGTATAATCATTTCGGTGATAGGTGCAAAATTAAACAATTTTTTGCTTGTTTCAATTATTTTGGTGATTAAAACCGGTTCTTACTTTTTTCTGTGTATTTATTTAAATTTTAATATTTTTTTTTATTTATTTTAACAGTGAATAATATTAAATAAGCGTGATTTAGGATTATTTCAATATTTTTAATTTAAAATTAATATGAAATAATGATAAATTTAAATAAAGGGCATACTTTTGCAGAAATTTAACATGATTCTCAATCAACATTTTTCCATGTTAATTTTACATTGGTATTTTTTTCTGTGTGTAAACTTTTTTTTAACGCGTTGTGTGTTTTTGACAAGTTAACTTTAACTTGTTTTGCATAAGGCAGCTAAGATTTTGAAATTTATTAAAAGTAATTTTAAGATGATAAATTCGTTTAGTACTGAAACTGTTTCCATTATTCCTCCGATGATAATTTCGATATTACAAACCGAATGATAAAATAAATATACTCTCTTAGCACCTCTTTTTTGTTGTGGTGGGTATAAAAATCAAAAAATAATTTAAATTTTTCGAATGAAAAATAAAAATCAAGAAAACATTTTTCTTTTTTGAGTAAAAAGTAAAAAAAAAACATCGAAAAATAACTTTTAATATTCCGGCTATTAGTCTATTTAAAACTTGTGCGCAAAGTTACAGATAATGGGATAAGCAAACGTTTTAGTTGGCATAGGGACGAGGTTTATTTAAATTGACAATTTCACGTAGCTTACATACAAACCATTTAAGTATGTCGGTATTAAGATTAAATTTTGCCCTAAAAATATTTTCTTGCAAACTCAATAATTTTATTTAAATTTATTGGAGGCAATCCAAATTTGACCAGAAC
This sequence comes from Pollenia labialis, assembly GCA_949318255.1. Classification (NCBI taxonomy): domain Eukaryota; kingdom Metazoa; phylum Arthropoda; class Insecta; order Diptera; family Polleniidae; genus Pollenia; species Pollenia labialis. The sequence goes on along the minus strand of OX439139.1, from coordinate 137,695,341 downwards.
TCCCAATCAAATATCACTTCCAAATAAAGCTTTAAATGCTTTTCTTATTAAAGTTGCTATTGGCGATAAAATAGCTACTATGTCATGTTCAATATAATTTCCATCGATCAAATCACTTTTAGACGAAAAATTATATCTAAAAATATTCGGCAAAAATAGCTCGTAAAAAAATCTGAACTTCATAACATAATTTTGTTATGATGGGTCCATGACTTCCCATGATTCCAAAAAAGAGTTTACTCTCGAAAATTTGTCTATTGATAATGTGGTGTACGGTATTAAATTGTCGTTCTTGATCGGTTATCCTTGTAAACTGGTTTATTATATGCAAATATTATGTATGCTATTTTTGGTTTTTATGGAATATTTGTAACAATTTTTAAAGCATAGTATTTTCCAGTTTTTACTGCAAATTGAATGCGCATAAGACGCTACGGTCCCTGATATAAAATATGTAATGCTTTCAGATGATAATAATGGTACTTTGATAAAACGCGTATATTTCATCCTTGCAAGTAACTTAATATCCTCTTTCCCATTTATTTTATATTTTGCTTATTTTGGCAAATAATTATTTCCGAACATTAAATCATTCCACTTTAATTACATCATAATTTTGAAATTGTACCAATAAAAGCCTAAAGCCTTTAAATTAAAACATGATTATTATTTTCCTCAGAAACAAAAAAGTAAAAAAAAACATTCGACTATTTTATGTCTCAAATAATTATGTTGATGCATATTTAAGATTTAAAACGTTCTAATACTCCTAAGACTTCATTCATATCCAGCCTGTTGTAGTTGATTAAGTCGATTTAATAAGTCCTCTTCTTTGGTTGCAAAATAAGAAATAATTACGTTTAAACACTGCCTGAAAACCTATAAAATGTAACAGAAGCTTTAGATTGAGAACTTTCAAAATTAAGATGTTGCTAAATAAATCTTAAAAGGAAACGAAAAAGCCCTTGTCAGTATAGAAATTAACTAAACCATGTAAGTATGCTAAGGAATTAATTCACTTTTTTTCTTGTTTTTTTGAGGAGTTGTGGGTTGTTTTAAGGACTATAATAAAATTGTTTAAGTATGTTTATGTAAATAAAGACATCTTTTTGAGTGTGCGTGTGCAAAAGATGTTTGTATGAGAATTCGTGGAATGTGTAAGATAAATAAATCCATTCCATCAAATGAATATTATTGGCACAAATAAACACATGCAAAATGAAAAAAAATCATACATACAATTGTACGATTAGGTATATATTTCGGCACAATGGGACGAAAATGAAAATTTGCAGAATTGAGTAAGTTTATTGCTAAAAATATTTTCAATTCAGTTTTAATTTTCTACAATTTAAAGATAATAAATCTTAATGTTAAATAAACATAAGCAATTTATCAATGCCTTGCATGCTTGCTAAAAGTTTTTCTAGGTTTTGACTAACATTTGCTTTTGCATGGCAACAGGATAGAAAATTTACATACATTTTTAGTTCTCGAGCACCTGATTCGGACGTTAAAGCAAACCAGAAATGAAAAATTCAATTTTTATTTCCTTTTCTTCGAAATAACCTGTTGCCAATACCACTACCTAAAAGAACATACGTTTTGTTACTCAGGATATTTTTGTGTACACAGAATTTTATCGAAATTGTTATTTATTTTCGTCTTCTGCTAGGCTGCTAGGCTGTTTTCCTTAACGTATTTTTACAATGTGTTAATACCAGTGTTTTTTTTATAGGACCAGCACTCAGGGGATGCCCCTACTAATGCATTGCATTGTGTTGGAACTAGGAAAATAGGTTATGGGAAGGAGGGTACCAGTGTTCGAAAATAAACAGTACATTATTAAGCGTTCGGCTTCCACACCCAAGTACGATATATATTTTTTTATTGATTGTATAGACGAACACAACCCTTATACCGTTCGTAACTTGTTTCAAGATAGAGCCGAACATTATATAATTTCCTTTCTTCGTCCAAAAACGAACAGCTTGTATGTGTATTGTGTTTTATTTGTATTACATTTTTTGTTGACTTTTTTGTTTTTTAAATAATATTTGGTTTTTTCTTAACAGCCAAAAGCGACAAACATTAATGAACCGAACCGAACACAATGAAGTTTGTAGTTAAAAAAAACCAAACGGAATTTAATGTTCTCATCTTTTGTTGAGTTAGATAAAAACAGTATTTTGTTTGTGGTCGAATGATGAAAAACAGGGAAACGTAATCATTTTTATGATTTTCTACACAAACACCATTAGCCTTTGTATTTTTCACATCTCCACCGAACCGAACACAAATGAGCGATATTTATTGTTTATTTTCGAACGCTGGTTAAAACAGTATTGACACCGTATTTATGCATTGTGTTCTTACGGTCTAATCCACATTGTAGTGTATGGGTTTATGTTTTGCATCTAAATTTTGTTAAATGATTTATGTATTTGCCTTTCTCTGCGTACTGACATCTTCAAAGATGCATTTAAGAACAAAATGCATTGTCAGAATTTGTATGGTTGCATTTAAGAACATGTTGCTGTGTATTACTACAATGCAACAGGCGTTTAGGAAAACATCCATATTTCCAATATTTGTCTTGAGCCACTTTCCTACGTCGGGTTTTGCTTTATCTATTGCACTTACAACAAACAAATCATCTATGAAATTTACAAAGACCCATAATGTATTTTTATGGTTCTATGCGTTACAAAGAGATATTTAAATGTTTTTACCCTCTGCCACCTTTCGGGATAACATCAAATTTTGGTGGTCACTATTGCAACAGGAAACATAGATCGATCTGAAAATTGATTTTTAGATGTTAAAGAGGAGACTTTTCTAAAATTTTCTGCTACTGTAATTTGTAAATCTATATACCCATTGTGCATTTAATACCAAACTAGGAAAAAATGTCTGTTTGAGCTACAAAACTTAATGCAGATGTGATTTAGCTTTTTTCAAATTTTTTTTCTTTTTTGTTCGTACACACGCATTTGAGTACATCGTTTGTTCATTTCAACGTAAATACCACCAACAGCGGATTTCATATGTCAGAACAAATTTCAACCATATTAAATGTCAAATTAAAGACATGGATTAAATCACTTGATGTTATATACTGTATATGTATAGTTTGAAAGCTAACTACACTTGCCAACAAAAAATAACTCAAAATATCGAATAGAAAAAACTGTGGTATGTGTGAATCTAAAGAGTTTTTCTGATTTTGCTCTTGTATTGGGCTTTTTGTATTTAATTTCACTGATATAAAGTACAATAGGATTTGAAAAGAAAAAAAATAAAGTAAAAAGGACTACTCAGAAAAACCTAAATAGTGAGTCAAATATTAGGATGCTGCGAATAAACGAAAGTGAAAATAGGTTTTAATGGTAAAAAATTTTGAAAAGAAAAATCTTAAATGGAATTTCTTATTTCTTTAATAGAGAGAATATTAAATCTAAATATACAAACATATGCATTTTCTGAGAAAGTTTTATTGGCTTTAAAATTATAAGATAAGTTTTTGCATTCAAAATGTTGGGCGACCCTTATAAACGCTTCCATATGTCTGTTATATATAAGTGTACCCTGCAAGCATTTTTTATTGCAAAAGTTCGAAAAATTAGTCTTCATTCCATTAACATATTTGCTAAACTTACCATGGAACTATCATAACTCTAAGCTTTCATCGGAAAATCTAGTTTGGAATAAAACTGTTTTTTATGCCACTAAGAATACTCTCCCAGCTGGTTTGCTTAAATTTATCTAAGATGTGACTTAAAGTTTTAGTTAAAAGTGTTGAAAATGTGTCTTCTAAATTTATCTTTTGCTCAGGATCGAGGTCCTTTTAGTACAAAAAGCAATCAGTAATTGGAACTCAAAATTTAATAAATATTGAAGTTAAAGTTTAATGCTTACAACCCAGTGCTTTGGTAAATGAGTAATCAAATTTTTCTTATTCAATATTATTCATCAATGTGTAGGAAGTTGTATCTGCAAATCAAAAACTAATATATATTTTAAAATTGGTATTCACAAAACAAAATTGTACAACTAAAATTTCATTCAAAGTTACAAAAGGAAAAACACAATTCCTAAAAAACTTTTTAAAATCACCAACAATAATTTTTAGTTGTTTTGGAAATATTTTCAAAATTTCGCAACAGGTCGCTCGCTCATCATGGATGATGAAGTTACTAGGGTCCATATTGGGCATTTGCTGATTGTGGAATTACCGCCTAGGAACAGCTGATTAGTTCAGAGCAGATTTTACGAGGAATTTCTTATTTTAACTGATGGCTCGTTGTTAAGGGGCATAGATATAAAAAGGTCATGAAGGCTTCATGACAACTGCAGTGTATTTTTGGCGGAAATGATAGAGATTTTTAAGGTAGCAGAATGGATATAATTGTTACACCTTTGCTGGGGGCTTGAGGGTCACTACATATTTGAACAGTCAGGTGGCTCATAAAGCCTTGATGGGCTGTTATGTGAATTCCGAGCTAGTCGATAATTGGAGATGAGCCCTAAGGGATGCCTTATGGGAACATGTAGTGAGACTTTGCTGGGTACAGGGTAACAGCATCATCACCGGTAATTAAATGGCCGATAAGTTGGCGACTTTTTTCGCAGAAATTTAAGATACTGAATGTGTGGAGACAGTCAGCCCTTCAATTGGCTTTTAGTTGGGGCAATGTAGTCATTAGGTACATTTATATGTTTGTGCTTCATGGTCCTTCAATTGAGGTTTATCTAATTCCAAGAGACTTAAGGTGTTTTCACATTATCCAAATATTTGACGAAAATATTAAAAAAAATGCGTGACCACTAATTTTGACTTTCGTTTTATTAATTTTTCTTCTTTATTGAAAAATAATAAAGAATAATGTAATAAATAAAATCTTAAATAAAGTTTGCTCTAGAAAACTTGTACAAAATCAAACAAATTTTTCATTAAGATAGTGGTTACGTGTGGGGCGTCAAATGTATGCTTAACACATTTATCAAGGCATTGCACATCACGCAACGCTTTATAACAAGATTTTTATAGGAATGTTATGTTTCGAAATGTTCTTTTTTTCGATAAAGTAAACCCATATGCGGATTCGTCAGTACTCAATTAAAGAAAAAGTCTTAATCGAACATACAAACTATAAAAAGCTGATATGAACATTGGTATGTTTTTCTTAAATGATTCGAACAAAACCAGCAAAAGTTAACAATGTAGTTTGAAAATTTGCAAAAAATATGAGATTAATTTTATTTTACTCATGTAAAACTTTACAGCGAACAAGTGTTAATAGTTTGCTATAAAATTTCATATTAAAAGGGGGCTACTAACTTTTTGTTTAGTTAACATTATTGGACTTAGCACTTTTACGTACAGTTGCAAAACAACAAATAAAACATATAAAGTAGAGTTTTTTTCGCCAACCAATGTATTTTTGTGCTGCTGAATTTTTTAAAAAAAAGTGGACTTAACTCATTTACGAATGAAGGCTGCGATATATTATTATTATTATTATTATTATATTTATTTAGTGCTTTTCGAATACAACAAGATAGATTATCTTATAATTAAAGTATTAGAATCAGAAAAGTTAGATTTAATATATGTTGGTTTCCTTATTTATAAAATAATTTAGCAGATATAGTAATAATAGATAATTAGATCACATACAATTAATAATAATAATACAATTAATATAGAACTTAATTAGAGTACATAAACATTTGAATTTTGCAGTTAAGTTAATTATATAATGCAACTTTTTAGATTTTTTATTTTAATATTCTCAAGTAAAAATATAAAACTACTTTACATTATATATGGGTAATTTCAAAGTGTTGTCACGTTCAACAAAAATGCAATAACATTTTAAACAACAAATATTTGTACGTTCTTTTAACCCTTAAATTAAAGCACTAAGAAAGCATTGTTATTTATGCTGAAGTTTATGGAGGCGCGATTATATGTCAAAGATAAAAGCAAAAGAAGTAGCGGTTCGAACATGAAAAAAGTAGAAGTAGTTTTTGTGGCCATGTATAAAAAAGCGTAATTCAGCGAAACCTGTCAGAATTTTTTAGTCAAACTACTTTCAGAATTCTACGTAGCAATGTAACATTAAAATGACTTTGGTTTGATTCCAAAATCTTCTGAATTTTTTTTATGCCAAAATCTGGGTCGATACGTGACATTTCGAACGTGAAATTTTTTCCATAATAATTTAACTGAATAATGATTAAAACAAAATAAAAATTTACCGTTAATCCGAATAACATATTTCTCTTCGAACTCTTCCTTAGATTACAGACCATGTAAGAAATTTTATTTGGAATAATTTTTATCGAATATCACCTCTTTTAAGGAAGAAAATATTAAAGAAAACATACAATAAAACATTCTCGCAAATAAGATATTACGTTTGCACAAGTTTGCAGTCTGATTGTTCACCAAAGTGAACAAATTTATGGGTAAATTTATATAATTAGTAAAATCTTAATATTTCTCTATAACAATATCGTAAAATAATCAACTTTTAATAACTTTTAAATTTTCGGTCCCGGTGGACCTTTTGACGGAAATGCCCATATACGAAAATATTCTGAAAAAAAATAAAGTAATTGCTACGAAACCTTGCTGTATTGCTGAAGCAATGTTACTCCCTATTTGATTTACGGATACATTATTTATAATGCTTAGGCTTTCTTAGTTTACAGGATTAATGGCCGATTTCTCAAATTTATTTAAATATTAATTTACGTTTGAAATTAGTTTTTCATGTCAAATAAAAATAAAACCATGTGAAAAACTATATTTAAATATGATTTGTTGTTTAAATAGAATTGGTGAAATAGGCCATTAGAGTAATCCATTACATTAATTTTAAACAGTTTACAATTCGTTGTTTCTTCGAATTAAAAATAAAAAAAAATTTAGTTTTCTAGAAAAGGTAAAAACGTTTTTATTTTCCCTTTAGTACGAATTTTGTGTCTGTGTCACAACGGATTTTTACGATATAAAACTTCGAAAATTTACATTATTTAAGAATAAATTTTTTTAAATATTCAGAAGTGACTAAAAATCAGATGACACATATGCGACTGCAATATTCTTTTGCAATTGCGAAATGTGTAAAATCTTCGTTTAATCCCCCAGAAGTATGAGTGAAGTAACTTCCATATTTTAAACATTTTCTAAATGCTTGCAGGTGTATTTACTTGTGATGCGACACATATGGCAATTGTGATATTATTTCTGCACGACCCAGTAACCTAAACACTGTTATTGCAAGCATTTGTTGATTCATTGTTCAAACGAAAACACATACTATTGTCTATTCTTTCCTAAACAATTCGATGGAATCATACTCTGGTTAAGTTGTTTCTATGCCTGATACTTTAATAGATGTCACACCACATTTAAAGGATTTTATTTAAATAAAATTTTATGAAATGGTAAATTTAAAGGAAAATACTGTAAAATGTTTGGTAAAAAAAAACTTCTTTTAATGTCGGTATCATTTCGACCGATTTAGTCATAAAAATGGCACCAGAAATAAAAAACAGAAGAAAAAAAAATATATGTAACTATATCAAATAAAATGCCCAAAAACTGCATTGTTAACAGAAAACTTTAACTTTAGTTTAATAGTAGTTATGTTCCTGAAAACCTCTTCAGTTACTTTTGTTTGCATCTTGTTAACGACCAGCCAAATGTTTGGCAACTTGTGAACAACAGCCGAATAATAGAATGCTGACTCACAATGTTGATGACACAAGTTCCACAATTGTCTCTTACACCCACATACTGCTTATACAGTTACCTTCTTATTACTGATATAAATATATTAATCACACAGATTATAGTACGTACCCCATAAAAATTCTATAAATTGGTGATATATAAAAAAAGTAAATAAACCAAAAAATTTTTAAATGCATGCAAATTTTAATTTTATTATTTAAATTTAAAACTACAGATTTGTCCGCATACTTAAGTGCGTAGTTTTTTTTTTGGTACGCGCCTACAGAATATTGTGGTAATTTTCCAAAGTGTTTCGAATTTCCACGGCTGTTGTTTTAGGGTTTTTACTAGCAATACTTTTTATAAATCACTCAACTTGTGGGGAAATTTTGAGTGGACGTCCAGTTTTTGGCTTGCTTGATAGGGATTGAGACTCAGACAAATGTTTTATTACGGTCTGCACTGTAGACTTGGTACGTCCAACCATATTTAAAACTGAACTCAAGGAATTCCGATCGTTCCTTTATTTTAAAATATGTTCACGCATTTCGGTACGAATGTTTTCTTTTATAATTTAACAAAACAGTAGATTTTTTTCCAAAAATAACTGCAGTCTTTAAGAATTGGCTTGCAAATTAAGCTTGTATCACTCTCCGTATATTATTTTTTCTTTTAATCTACTTAAATTAAAAAGGACAGTTTTCTATTCGGCATCGTACGTATAAAATATCTGTGCTGTCAGATTAATTTTTAAGTGAAAAAGTATAATAAGCGGAAAGTGACCCGAACTTTTTGTAGTTTGATTTTGACAGTGTGTCGATGTCTTCCAAAATATTGTTTAGAAATCCAGGTATATTCTTAAACTCAAATTTTAGAGGGAATACGTACAATTATCTGTGTGACTGTATATATACATATATGTGTATCGCAAATATAGATTTTATGGTATCTCCTACAATGCTACCTTTATTCTTGGTGGAATGGATAAATCTTATGCAACAGAGTTATTCACTCGGACTGGGAAAAGAGCACTGAAGAAAACTTGTGACTAGTGGGACCCACAGGTGGGAGCTCTCCTTTTTGTGGCTTTTGGCTGCCAATATCGTTCTAGGAGTTTTTGACTGTCAGTTATATTGGTAACGCGCAAGTTTCTGCCGACAATAAGCAAAGTAATGCAAGGAGCGCTGACAACAAAAGACTGTATGTATGTATAGTTACATCCACTAAAAAATAAAACCAAAAGTTAGATTGTATCATTTAGCTATGGAACTCCTCATATATTGCTAAAGTAAAATTCAAATAATAAATTTTTATTAAATTTTTTGTTTTGTTATTTTCAAAAATCTCGATGATATTAAGCTTATCTAAGAAACCAAATAACACTCAAGTGTTTCACATCATTGGCAACGACAAATTTGTCGTGTAATGTCAACAATCATTTTTGGTTAAATCCAGCATCAAGTGTCAAATGATCTCAAAAAAAAAAAGAAATTTAGAAACATGAGCCAGATAAAATTATACAATGAGAACTCAATTGTAAACTGAAGCAAAATGAAGGATTCCAAGATTTAAAATTTTAACTGAATATAGACAAGTGAATTAGTGTGTCCCAAAAAACATTTGTTTTTTGGGGCTTAAACACAAGGTTGTCATAAAGTTGTAAAGTCATAAGTAATAATTACAATAAATATATATGACTGCTGTGGGCTACCGCTTATAATTAAGATTTCTACTGTACAGTTATGACGAATCAATGAACACAGCATTAAAATTTTTATTTTGTTTAAAACACAACAATATTTTTTTTAACAATTGCAAAAAATTATTTAGGACATTATGACGATATGACTTGATAGCACACCTTGTGAATCCCCCAATAATTTAAAAGCTTATAGTGTAAAGTATTTTTGAGATTTTTTCTTATTTTTCGCTCAAGTCGAATTTTTGACAAAAATCGGGTCTGACGGTCTTTTTTTTAAGTTTTCTTCATTACATTGCCAAAACCCACAATTTTATTTACTTTTAAGAAAATAATTAAAAATAAAAATGTCCAAGCTTTATTTTGGTGTACAAAGACTATAAGTTGTTGCAATGCATTTGGTCATTATGCACCCTACATCACAATTTTTCGTAATTTTTCAAAAAATTTTGTAAATAACGCTTTATAACTTTATAACTTTTAAAATTTTAATAAAAATGAAACAAACCAACAATGCAGTATGTGAATAAACATGACGATGATTCAGTTACAGCAGAGATTTTAAGATATAGAAAAAATGTTTGAAATTTTAAGGAAAAATTCTGTTTCTTTAAATTTAGTTTTTGCTGGATGTTTCGAGCTGTTATTATTTTTTTTATATATTATTTTTATTTTATAAATTACATAATACAATTATTTTTACTAATATATATTAAGCAAAAAGGGAGTACTAGCAGCATTGGCTTTCGACTCCGTGGCTAACTATTTATTTTAATTTGAGTTAGTAGACCATTTACTGACAAGAATTTATAGATTAGTTTAATGTTCCTATCACAGACATTTGTTAAGAGTTTAGTTGGTAAAGTTGATCCGACTGATGTTGTTCTGGAAGAGCTGTAAGTAGGGCACACATCTAAAATGGGTGTAGCATTAAGTAGCGTGTTGCAAGTTTAACATTGTGGTGCTCTGTTTCTCTCCAATAGGTTCTTGTGCGAGAATTGGCAATGTCCAATTCTTAGACGTACTTTAATAGTGTTTGTTCCTTTCCTTGTGGCTTATTTGGGTATGTTTGTTTTTTCCCAGAAGGATTCAAATTTTTGTACATGTGTTGATAATTCGACCATTTTTGGTTATAAATATCTTCCAAATAGTTAGAGATTCTGTTATAAGTATTAGCGTACTCACAAGAGGTGACTTTATGAAGAGGTCTACGTTTAGCCTCTGTAGCAGCGGCATTTGCATACTCGTTGCCAGCTATACCAACGTGGGATGGTACCCACATTAGTTTTTTTTTATTGGAATATTGAATTAGTGTATTTCTAACCTGATTAATCAAAGGATAATCATGTAACGTGGAAGTTGTTATATAAGGCGGCATGAAATAACCCCCCAAGAAATAAGTCCCCAAATAAATTATGAAATAATTCCCCTATTTTTGGGTCTTATTACATATGAAATAAACCCCCAATTTTAAAACGAAATGAACCCCCAACGAAATGAAATAACTCCCCAAATCAAAGTGAAATTAATCCCCAAAATTGAGGAGTTATTTCATTTGAAATGAAATAAATCCCCAAAAAGTATTCAGAACATCCAATCAATACAAAATATAGATATTTTTGAAAATTTTGGAATAAATTTGAAAATGAAATAAGTCCCCAAATATTTTTAGGGACTTAATTCATTTCAGATTTTTGGGGACTTATTTCATTTGAAATAACTATCCAGTATAAAAATGAAACAAGTCCCAAAAAAAAAAAAAATGAAATAAATGCCCAAAACACGTTGTTGTTGCCTCTCATATATTTTTTTGGGGAGTTATTCCATTTCTGTTTTGCGGACTTATTTCGTGGGGAGTTATTCATGCCGCCTTTATATAAACCATTAATATTCCACTGTACAATTTTATACTCCATTTTGAAAAAGGAGGGAAAAGATTTGTTGTTGTCTACAAACATTATATCTTCTTGTTCGTTAAAAGAATTGTTGCTGTAAACTCAGGCTTAGCCAGGTTTTGGTTTTGTGTTAAATTAAGAGTTGATGTGCTATTTTTGTTGTTTATTGTTGTTGCTGATTTGTTTGCTAAAGCCTTGGCTGTTGAACGAGTTATAATTGTTGATGTTGCTTTAATGTTGTTATTTTTTGTAGAAGTTTTTTGTATTTTATGTACTTTTGTAGTTTTGTTTGTTGTGACCTTGGAATTCTCACTTGTATTTTTTAGTTTTTCTGTTTGTTTGATTGTGAGGATGTCGATGGTAAATTCAATTTGTTTTTATCAAGAGTGTTATGTATTTCTTCAGTGATATCATTGTTAAGAGATTTATTGTTGTTTTTGTAGTAATGTCGGCGAACGACTAGATTTGCAGTAGGAAAAAAGGTGTAGCTAAAATCTAGAGACAAGAATTAACAATTCTCGCAAATTACCTAACCATAGTGCGATAAGGTACTACGGATATCAGAAGCCTCAATGCAATTAAGTATGACACAGAAAATTAATTGGTGAGGTCGGTAAAGTGATCTCGGGACAGTAGATTAATTTTAAATCACGTGGATTATTTTGGCCCGTAACCTATTGTGGAGTTTCGCATGATGCACATGTCCTTGTTTTCTTTGCAGTACTTCTTCTAGATTACCTCGTGTGTGCAGGGGTTCCACATGACGCCAGTGATAAAGGTATTGTGTTTCTCGGTGTTTTTAGCACACAAACGTTATTCCTTTCCATTTGTAAAATGTTTTTATTTAATTATTATATTGAACCAACATATCCACATTTTCATAGTAAATTTTAGTTACAAGTACTTGTTCGCGGTTCTCGAAAGAATTAAAAGTAATTTAAATAAATTCTACATTTATTTTTTGATATCTGCAATAAGAACAACGAAAAAAATCTATCAAAGAAATAAAACATTATTAAAAAGTCGCTATTAATTGCTAAATAATATTTTAATTATATCTTCAATGTTAACCAATAAGAAGAAACATACTTTTTAAAAAATCATTTTTCTCATAATTCTATTCTGTAATTCCCATTTTACTAACAACTTTATGCAAATTACTTCTTAAATTTGTATCCATCATATTTTTCATTTTAATTTCCCAGTTTTTAATCTTTTTAATTAACGTCCTCAAACTACTAAACAAAATTGACAAAACTTAGGAACATAAAAGAACACAGCAAGTAAAAAAGCAGGCGAAGAGAAACAAGGATAAGATGAAAATGTATACATAACAAGGCATTTCAGTAAGACCCCTTCAACGCCACCACAGAAAGTCAACTTTACTGACTTAACAAAGTAACTAATGAAGAAAATAATTTCCATGACAAAAGGACCGCTAAGTAAAAATTCATTTGCCAAGTGCTAAGCCTTTGACCTGAGTAAAATTATCACTAAAAATACAAAAAAGGAAGAAAAGAAAAAAAAATTCGAACGCTCTTTAAAAGAAGGGTTGCTATCTTTGCTGTTGTCTTATTTATTCATAGTCTTTTCGCATTTTTAGCGTAAGAATAATAAAAGAAAAATTTTAGAAAAAAAGTAACTAGGCTACTTGTATAGAGTTAAGGGCTGATTTTAAAGAGATAACTTGAAAAAATATTGCCAATATCAAGTCAGATCCTGCTATTTTTATTCCTGCTAATGTTTAAAGTGTTCTTAGGAGGCAAAGACGTTTTGTCATTTTTGTGTTACTTGACATTTTTATGCAAATTAAAAACACATTTTTTAAAGGTTAAAATAATAACAACAAAAAACTTGAGATAAAAATTGCTAAACAAAAAGTAAGAAATTAAAATTGGGCGTAAATATTTACATACGAATGTAATTTTAATGAGTCAAAAATTTCCAGCATGACCTTTTCACTTTTGGCTTGATTTTCTTTTTTTTAAATTCTCTTTTAATTCTTTATTTTAAAACTTTTCTTAGTAGACCTCTATCGTTAAAAGATATGGTTTGTGTGTTATATGCTTATTTAACTTTAATTTATACTGTTTTTATTTTTTGGTAAAGCAGAAAATAATTATATAAATTTCGTTACTTTCCCTTATTTTCTTTGGGTACTTAAATAATGGTATTAAATGATTAACTAATTTTTCTTTTTACCGACCCTTTAAATGAAAATTAGTTTGAAAAAAAAAAATTGTTTAATAAAAATGTTTTTGTTTTTGTCCTGGAAACCACAGAGAATGTGGCATAAATTACATTGTAATAAGATTCTTTGCTTTTATTAGGGGAATTTTTTGCTTATACAAATTAATTTAAAGGATTTTTTCCAGTACAAAACTGGTTGAGTAGTATTTTTGTTTTTTGTTATAGTAAGATAATATAAATTATATTTATGAACGCAATTAAGCGTGTTGATAAAATATTTCAAGGTACTATAAAAAAAAATTAAGTAATTACTAATCAAGTTAATAAGAACATATAATGTAGCGCACTATTTTTATTAAAATCCTCGAAAATAGAGACGAAAATTTCGAATGGTTTTCCAAAGAGAAATAACACTTCTGACCGGCGTATTATGACAACTGAAATCGTTCATCTTCTACTTTATTTCCCAATGCTAACCTGGGATTTGCACATGCCAGTGAAATTTCGAAAAATTCCAAACACTCCCATTTTTTTACCAATACACACAAGCTTTGTGTACATCCAGCAAATCGGCCATTTCTTCGATTTTTCTTAGTGCCCATTTAGACAGGAAAACATTTGGAAGGGAAGCATTTTTTTGGAAACAAATAACGGGTGGGGATTTTCTATTCTTGTGATCGGTACTCGGCGACACGCTTTGCTCTCATTTTCTTTGTTGACATTTACTTTGCTTTTTGAGAAAAAAAACAACAATACCCTGCAAAAATTATTGGACCACCTGATCCAATTTCATGAAATGGACTACTCCATGGACTGGTCCTATGTAATGCAAGCATGTACCATGCCATTGTTAAAAAGTGTTTGTAGTGAGACGACATGTCTTCGTTTTTAAACGATATGTTTTCGTTTTTAAACGAAGTTAAAACTAATCCTCTTGTGTACACAATGGAGTAGTTTTAAAACTACTCCTTTGTAGTCCAAAAATGGGTTATATATTCCTGCCCTAGGACATCGTAATGTTATATAGACCATGTTTTTCCATACGTTTGGGTTACTTTTGGACTAGTCCTAGTCCCTTGTGGGCTACTCTTTACACGCGTGTTTGGAATGGTCCTATAATTTGCAGGGTATTAACAGAATGTTTCCGGCAACATGTTCGTCTGCGTGACCGCGAATGAAAAAACAAAAGAGAATTCCAGATATTTTTCTTCTAAATGTAAGTATGTGCTTGCATATGTAAACGGGAGGTAAAAGTTCGCTATATTTTCATGTCAGAGATATCAAAAAGTTTTCCGAAGTCAGCTTTACAAATTAGATATTAAATTTTTAATATTTTGCATGTAAAGTTCGTTCCGGATATTTATGGCTAATAAAACAATGCATGTTTAAACGTTGGTTTAGTTAAACTAAGCTTAAATTTATATGTAGTTTCAACTTAACAGCTGGTAATCAGTGCACCATATATTATATACAGTTAAAAATATAATAATGTGGCAGCACTACGATAAATGTTGTATAGTTTATATGGTGTGTATTGGTAGTTAATACAAAGACAACAAAATAATTTACATAAGGAAATGGTGCAACCCCCAACAGAAGATGGTATCACCAAAACAGAAAGAAAAGCAGAACATGCCACTACTCAGCGTGGGAAATTCCAATATAGCATTATAGACTGCACGGTAAAAAACCAAATACACTACACTCTAAGATCAGCTATTAATTGAAATGTTTCAGTAAATTTTGATATATTTTTTTTTTGTTTGGCTTGAGTTCATCAAATTTAATTTTCATTAAATTATTTTTATTGAAGGAAGGACTTTATACAACTTGGAATATTTTATTAAAATTTTTTGATAATTTTCTTGGCAGAGCTGGGGCTCGAACCTGGGTTGAATTTACATGTTTCAAGAATCACCACATTCTTTCATCAGAATTCTTTGAGTTCTAACCTCTGCACCACTGTGGTGCCTGCCAGCCAATAGTCAAACATCAATCTTTAACCAGTGATACTGGTGATTCGAAATTTGCTGTAATTATCATTTTAAATTTATTCACATGTTGCTTCCTTTCTTCCGTATTTCGTATTCTTTCTGTCAAGACTTTGTCTTGAAAACCTGAATACATATATTAATTATGTTTTTTGTCCACTTTAATCAACATTTTTATCTGTACAACTTGAAGTACAAATGTAAACATTAGAGCTTTTAAGAACAATTGTGATTTTAAGTTGAACTGTTAGTTTAAATTTTGAAATGTTTCAGAAAATTTTGATATATTTTTTTTTTTGTTTGGCTTGAGTTCATCCAATTTAATTTTCATTAAATTATTTTTATTGAAGGAAGGACTTTTTTCAACTTGGAATATTTTATTAAAATTTTTTGATAATTTTCTTAGCTGAGCTGGGGCTCGAACTCAAGACTAACGAAAAAAAAAATATCAAAATTTAAACTTCAAAACAGTTTACTAATTTTATTTTAATGGTAGTAGCGAAGCTCACACGGCTAAGCTTTTACTATATAAATTGTTTCTTGTTACTTATTTTTATCCAAATTTCAACAAATTGGCTTTTTGCTGATTGGATGCCCGTGTAATCCAAGTTGGTAGGTTGTGGGTTGTGAGTTCTAATCCCTTCAGATACTCTGATCAAAAACCAGATTTATTCTAAAAAATAACTCAGGTAATGGAAATTAAAACTAAAGACATTTTTTAATATAAGTTTGAAAATTGGATTGACTTGAAGACGCAATGTTGAAACTCTATTTGCAATTTAAAAATAATATTTTATAATTTTAGATCGAATTTATTATTTTTTCTATTTTTCATAACAAAACTTATTACGGATTTAATCAGGCAAAGAAAACTTCTTTTATTTACAGCAATCATTTTCTTTATTCCAAATAAAAATTATTATAATACATGTTGAAGGGTATTTAAGATTCGGCATAGGCAAATATATAATTTTTAGTTGATCAGCTTTTTCTTCTTCTAAAACTTAACTTTGAAAGTCCCTTAGTAATACAATGATTTTGAAATAATAACCATTACTTAAGGAAAAGAACTTTTTTTTTTTTTTTGGTTCTTTACTTAACACAAACAATAAATATAAATACTGAAACTGTATTTTACCATATGTCAATGTTCATATGCCAACATTCACTTTAGTGTGTGTTTCAAGATAATAGACACAATTATTGCCACATAAAAGATGTTTATACTTATGTACTTGTGTTGATGTGTCTAAACAAATACATCTGCCAGTATTAGGCTAGAAAAAATCACACACATGTCATAGAATTTAGAAGGGCAATGAATAGAAAAGGCTATAATATGACTGGTTTATGTATGTCATTTACTGTTTGAGGTTTAATGTATCTTAGTGCGTCATTGCATAAAACTGTAATTTTAAGTAACTAAGATTTTTTAAATGTTTAATATGGAATTACTTTGACTTTAAATAGTTACCAAACAGGATTATTGATTAAAACGGTAGAATAACAAGAACGATCCAGTAAAAAAGTATAGTCGCTCAAGCCCAACCCTTTAATACACTACGCCACAGTTTATACAGATTCGGTAAAACAAGACCACATTAAGTTAAAATTTGAATAAAAGTCCTTTGTGCGAAATATTATCAATATGTATGTATATACATTTAAACCTGGTTCCTCTAAGGAGGTCCATCTCAAAATTTTTAAATTTTCACTTTTTCCAAGAAATCGATGTACTGTGGTCATATCTACCCACTGTAAAAGTATTACATAATTTTCTCTCCTCTTTGGCAAAAAAATTTTGTTTTATCCCACTTCCTTATATAAAAGCAGGCTCTTCAGAGTCAACTAAAAAGAAATATTTTGAGTTGTCGCCAAATATAAGCCGAATTCATATTTGTTGTAAATATTAAAAAAAAAACACTTTTTTGCCTCCTCAGAAAATTTTTAAATTTTGAGTTGACTCTCCTTCTAGCAACCAGTGCGAAATATATATTTAAATCTATGAGAATTTGAAGGGTGTATTTATATGGTAGGGGGGAGGGGGGAATTTATATTAGCAACAGTAGCATTTAAAAATATTTCCAGTGTGTTATTTGTCAAATTGGAACGATTAAAGCAACAATTTCAAAAGACAATTTATTTTACAAAACTATATTTTTGGGCTAAATATAATCTAAATACCAATATAATATGATAGTCTGTGGGCACAGGGACTATTCCACAAAGTATAGGGTCATGTGAAGTAATGAAGCCATTCTCACCACTTGCAATAGGTTTCGTCCTTATGACAATTGAAATAAATGTACTAGGTTTCATAAAATTACCTCCAAAATTGCCACCTGAATTTTGCGAATCAGGCTTGCATGGACAGACTGAGACAGTCGATTCATAGTCGATCGGTATATTGTTTATAGTAATTTGACCTACTTTTAAGGCCAAAAATAATTTCAAGCAAAGTTTTGGACCGTGATGGCTGAAATTTGTAATTTAAGAGTTTTTAATGTAAAGGCATGCTGGAATTTTTGGAGTAGTCGAATTTTTTAGGGTTGCCTCATATGAAAATAGCAAAAAAAAAAAATAAATCACCCCTATCGTTAATAATTGTTCCCTCGTAATTATTCCCCTTTTCACATATTTGCGATCATGAAAAACTTCCATGAAAAAAGGTAATTCAAATGAGAATAATAACGTAAAAAAATGTTCACAGAAAAAATTCCCCTTATAGTTAAAAGTTTTTTCGCTCGTAAGTTGTTCAGATTTCCCTTAGATTTTCTCACTTTTTTTTGCTAGGAAACAAAACATGCATGTCAGTAGCAGAGAACTGCAACAATACATAATTCTTGCGAGCGCACTCGCTGTTTACTAAATCATTTTAAGTATTTTTACTTCTACAAGTGTTAACTACATAAAGTAGTAAGAGCCCAGAAAAATGTATGAACAATATCACAACCACTCAAAGCAAAGTTTCGTGTTTTTTCTATTTTCATATTCGGTAACTTTTTTGTATTTAATTTACACGACTTGGTTTTACGACCGCAGGTCCGTTATTTTTGTGTGCGACGAAACAATAGATTCTGTGTATGTGCATTTGTGTGTGTCTTACATTTTTTACAACAAACACTCATATTTAGTCTATGATGACGTAGATGCGCAGTAGAATTTTTTTTTGTACGGCTGAGTGCGCAATCTTGTTTTCCCAACAAACACGAAGTCAAACCTTTGATATGAAATGACTTTATCATTTGACATCAAACGCAATTTTCAAACGTTTTTCAATTGTTTGATTTAACATTTAAATTCAAATTGATAATGATTTGAAAATAAACATTTGATATCAAATGTTTTTTCAATTTGATGTCAAATGTTTGTCAAAGTTAAAATCAAATCAAAAATAAACTTGGCAGTACTAAAGCGAAAAATAAATGTAAGCATTAAAAATGGCGATTAAAGTTAAATTATTTTTCCTTGTGGTTACATGTGTTTTACTATTAAAAATAAATTTTAATATAAAGTGAACAGTTTATTTCTAGTGAAAAATAAAAATTATTTGTGAGAAATTACAATGTTTAAAAATACGAAAAAAAAAGAAAAATAATAAAACAGGAAAGTGAAGAAAGATTGTTGAACGATCGCGGTGCTACAATCCTCAAAATAAAAGGGAGCCAAGTATTTTGTCTTTCCAAGAATTAGAAGACGGAAAGAACACTATTTCATCTTTTTGCTATGGAACCGAATGTTTATCTCAAAGTTTATTTAAATAAATAATAAATTTAAATTAAAAAAATTAAATAGTTTTATTTATATTCCACATTCTATTATAATCCACATTTGAAAAACATTTGAGAATTACGTTTGAAAGCAAGTTGAAAATAAAGGCATTTTTCAATTTGAAAATAATTTCCCCTTTTTGTTGAGAACGCTATGATTTACAAATGATTTTCAAATCATTATCAAACGTTTGTCGTTTGAGAAAACGTTTGATTTCAAATCACTTTCAATTTGAAATCAAACCTCCGTGTTTGTTGGGTTTTTGATTCATGCGACCAGCTCGTAACAACAACATTTACGGCTTATTCATTTAGTATATGTTCGTGCATTGAAAATTCAACATTAAGTGAAAACGTGGCTGCCAGATTTTATGATTTGTCGTAGGTTAGACGATTTTAGGCGTTTAAATGATTTAGTGCATGTTTTGTTATATATATTATGGATGAAAGCTAGTAAAAGAAAAAACTCAATTAGCAGCAGATAGTTACCGTTAATAAAGAGCGCACTCAGCCATTTAAAAAAATGTTCTTATGTGCATCTTTAGCATCATAGAATATAATTGTGTGTTTGTTGTAAAATTTGTTGTCAAAAATGTATAAATATATAAAAAGTGAATTCCGTGTCTACGTTTATGAAATAACGGACTGCGTTGCGTTGCCATTGGTCAATATATTTGTAATAATATTTACATATAAATAAAATTGACGTATAAAAAAATTGCAATTCATAAGCCTGTCGCATTCGTTATATATTTTAATTAAAATTGACGAATGCTGCGAGTAAGCACTTGTGCACTCAGGCAATTATAACTCTAGGTCAGCGCAGGTTATATGTACAAGTGTGTTTTCCAATTCCTACACAAACATTTCTTGTGTTGTTTATCAGAAGTACGAATGCTATTGCCGAATGTTGAAAAAATATATTTACGAAACAATACAAAACAGAACTCATATAAATTTCATTACGTTTGCTAAAGGCTCGTATGTTGCAAACACAAATTCTGACGAGCCTGGCGAGCACATACAAAAGCAATAGGCTGTATTAACTACACCGCAACTCGTTTTAAGGTGAGTTCTCTGGTCAGTAGTTCCTACTATAAATTGAATATTAGGGGTAAAACCTCTAATAAGACACAAACCGATATATTGGTAAACAAAATGCATAACAACAGGTCGATTGCCAGCGGATATGTGGAGATTTCGAAAGACGTGATGGCAGAATTTTGGAAAATATTTTAAAAATTCGTTAATTTTTCCCTGAGCCTTGTGCCAACTTAAAGATAAGTTTTTACAAAAAGTCTGTAACTTTTGCTTTACCAAAGCCATATCTTTTTTTTAACTTTATTTAAATCAATTTCACTGATAATTACATTGGAAACAGCATCAGTTTTTTCTTTATATTTTTTTTTACAAATCAAAACATTTAAAAGTTCGCTTTAGTTAAAGCTGTGGCTGTCTGAAGGAAAATGATATAAATGAAAAATTGCAACGTAAAATAAATAAAACAAATTTAGAATTCTTTTCTTAACACTTTTCATCAAAGAAAAACATGGCCAATATAATCAAAAGCTTATGCGAAGTTTATATTATATTTTATAATATTCCATAAAGTTCGATATTGAAGTAAATGTCTCTATATATTCTATTCAGCGTCTCTTTATCTCCCATTCGGCGTCTCTTTATACCCCATTCGGCGTCTTTTTATCTTCCGAACGGGATCAAAATGTCATAAAATATAAAAAATGGATTTATCAGGTTTACACTCTAAGTCGACGATTTGTCCAACACACACTATATTATTACAGTAACGGACTGTAGTTCGTGCAGTAATTTTTAAATAAATAAACATTTCAAATTCCAAGCAAATTTATTTTTAACTGGGTACATATTAAGACACCCCTGGCTTTTCATATGGACAAGTGAATGGCGGTTGTTTAAGAGTATCGTGTGCTGAAAACTTATATGTATGAGTTGTTAAAAAATAATATGTAATTCATATAATGTTGTCTATGGAAATATTTTTACTTCAAATAAGTATTGATGTCGATAACTACATAAAAAAACTGGAAATTTTTTATATGATAAAGAATTTTCTTCAAACCCTGCACTAATATTCACGTGAACGTACACACGGGTAAAAGGTAGTATATATATGGGCAATTTCATGTCAAGTGATCCAATTTTGAAATCGATGTCTTCCAAGGTTAGTCCTATTGGATAGTAGCTTAGATACAAATTTTTAACGGGAATGTTTTTTTTTTTTGCTCACAAGAAAGCTTATGTGTTTTCCTTTAAGGTAGTTTTGGTCACTTTTTGGACCGCGAGTGGCTTATTTAAGAGAAAAAATAACAATTTCTAACTCTAGACGAGGGTTTTTTAATTTTAAGCATGTGGGCATTTCCGTCAAAAGGTCCACCGTTACTGAAAATTTAAAAGATGTTAAAAGCTGATTATTTTACAATATTGTTATAGAGAAATATTTAGATTTTACTAATTTTATCAATTTACGCATAAATTTGTTCACTTAGATAAACAATCAGACTGCAAAGTTGTGCAAACGTAATATCTTATTTGTGAGAATGTTTTATTGTATGTTTTCTTTAATATTATCTTCCTTAAAAGAGGTGATATTCGATAAAAATTATTCCAAAAAAATTTCTTACATGGTCTGTAATCTAAGGAAGAGTTCGAAGAGAAATATGTTATTCGGATTAACGGTAAATTTTTATTTTGTTTTAATCATTATACAGTTAAATTATTATGGAAAAAATTTCAAGTTCGAAATGTCACGTATCGACCCAGAATTTGGCTTAAAAAAAAATTCAGAAGATTTTGGAATCAAACCAAAGTCATTTTAATGTTACATTGCTACGTAAAATTCTGAAAGTAGTTTGACTAAAAAATTCTGACAGGCCATTTTATACATGACCACAAAAACTACTTGTATTTTTGTAACGTTCGAACCGCTACTTCTTTGACCTAGAAACACGCCCTCCATAAACTTCAGCATAAATAACAATGCCCTCTTAGTGCTATAATTTAAGGGTTAAAGAACGCAAAAATATTTGTTGCTTAAAATGTTATTGCATTTTTGATGCGTACGACTGTCACGTTCAACACTTTGGAATTACCCATATGCACTATTTTGAATTTTTTTCAATTTATGTTTAAGTGTTTCTAAAATCTTAAAAATAAAACTTATGCAGAGAAACTAGACAAATTAAACTTTCCGACGGTATGTAACATACCCTTGATACTGTAATACCCACAATATATTAATCCCAGGAATAATATCACTTTTTTTTTTGAGATGTTGACAAATTAATTTCTTTTTATTAATTTGTAATAATAATTAAAAAAATATATAACTATAATAATAATAATATCTAATAATAATAATAAAAATAAATAGATAAATAATTAAATCTTTATCACATTAGATCCTTTTATATCATAACAAGCTGTACACTTAATTTATTGTAGCTGATGAGTGGTTTTCCAAATTTTCAAATACCCAATCTTTCATCTCTCCTATGCATCGCCTTTATTTTCTACTTCTTTGCCTACTAAAATACTTAAAACTATTTCAGTTTCTTGACAATAATTTCTTGCCCAATGGCATAAAGCAATCGCATCTAAGGTGCAATTTGATGAGAGCACTGTAGGCTATACTTCTTTGCATTGCTTTTGAGAAGAAATTATATGATCAGACTTACTCAACTATTTTCTCTTAATTTTTTATTTTTTCATACGTTAAATGTAATTTCAATTCGTTGTGTTTGTATGTCCCAAAAATATTTATCTAATTTCTTTCTTGGTCAGAAATTTCTCATCTTTAAAGTCATTCAAAATTTAGGCACACATTCCGTTACAATTGAAATAAAATTTTATATAATTGTCTTATTTACTAATCCCTAATAATATACCTCACTTTTTTAATTATAATGTTGATGGTATTTACTTGTCTGTCTGGCTTATTTCCTCTGTCTCTCACACCCATTACAAGTAAACATTTGGATATGTATGTGTGTGTCACTGTATAAACATGACGATTTTGATTACAGTTTTGTACTATTACCATGCCATTTATTACTATAAACCCTGCAAACAATTTCGATCGGAAAATAATCTAAATAGTGTTCCCATTTAGCAAAAACCTATCGCTTTTGCTATTCAATTCTTATTGATGTAGTGTCATCGTTCGGGAAGAAGTGTTTCAATATGGTAACATTTACATTAAGAATCTATTTGGTGTCTATATTTTATGACGAATTAGAGCCCTTTGGTAGTTGAATATCAATTCAGTTTAGTAGTATCGCTTTTGGCTCTAAAAAGAACACTTTTTAGTTAAATTTGTTCTTATTGTTCTTTATACTAAAAAGTGGGCCAATTTACGGTTTATCTTTGTTTGTTTTTGTTAGGCAAGTCTGAGTAAAATAAATAACAAATTTGCTGAAAGTTTTACAAAATATCAAATATCTGCAGTACATTTAATAAAAATAATTGTTTATGTTTTAAAGTTAAAAGTCTAATAAGGACAAATTTTTTTAAAGGAATTTAAAGAAAGTCACAAATTTGATAAAACTAACTTTGAGCATTGTCTATTTGTGCTATTGTTGTAATTGTATAACTGTTACAATTACCTTAACAACTGTGACGAAAAATTTTAATTCAATTCAATTCGTTGTTGCTAAATACCGAAAAATCTACTGTTTAACTCCCAAATGTAACGAATTAGTTCAAATTTCGTAGATATTCGAAAAACACTCTACCAATTGCTTGGAGGGAAGAACTAAATGCTGTTGTTGCGTACGTCTGTTTGTGTGTTTGCCTTGTATGTCTTTTCGTATTTGGATAATTAGATTTGTCATTGTGCATTAGTTTTGATTTCATTATTTGTGCTGGTTTTGGGGTCCTTGTGTTTTTGTTGCGTAGACTTTTATTTAGTCATTATTATTATTTTATGCTTTTGTTACTTGACATTGTCATTTTTTTCTTTCTCTTTCTATTCTTTTCTTTTTTTTTTTTTTTTGTTTTGCTTTTCTGTATTTTATTTCAGTATTGTTAATTCTATTTAAATTAATTAAATATAATAAACACATAGAATTTTTTTTATTAAATTAAGCTCACTTATTTAAGATTATATTTTAAGTACAATTTCATTTATTTTATTAATTATATTGTTATATAAATGAATTATCTGTTTTTGGAAAATTCTACGACTTAATGTGCTTGAAATTATATAAATGATGATTATTACGTTTTTGTTTTTGCATTAATTATATTTTGCTATAATTTAATAATGCATATTGCATAAGTAAATTATAAATAAAGGTACATAATTGTATGTAACAATAACAATTTTCTTTAAATGCTGTAAGCCATAAACATTTTAAGTTAATGTTATTCAATTAATTTATAGTAAAACTAAAATTGTTTTAAAATTTGTGAAACTGTAAATTCTTTAAGAAAGTTACTTGATAAAAATAATTTAACCAGTGGGGATTTCACATTATTTCTCTATTACTTGAAGAAGCGAGTAAATAGAAAAGAATTCGCAATAATTTTTGTAAAGTGAAATTCTAAAAATTTTGAGCAAGAAGTTACCCCTGTTATGAAATTTTGAAATCGTTTAAAGCAAATTTTCCCAATGAGAAATTTTAACCTAAAAATTTACTTTTAAAAAGAGCTTTTGCATGAACAAACTTTTAAGGCTTGATAAAAACTAACTTAGTATGGATTTGTAAAATGTTTCACTTCGCAAAAATGAGTGAGTTGTTGCATATAATCAAGTATGTTCTAGGTTTAGACTCGAATTGAAAACGAAAAATTTTTTGAATCCGCATAAGTCATAAATTGGTGTTATCAAATCCGCATTCGTGTATTCGAAGTTTTTGTTCGAAAAAACTTTTGTTGAACTTAAGATCGCTAATTTGCTAACCGAAGCATGATAGCAATGTCTAATATTTTTTAAAAATCGTGAAAGCTGTAAAGAATCACAAAAAAAATCGCTAACATGGCTAAAATTCTCGAAAAATTGCAAACTTTTAAACAAACACTAAAATTTATTCGAAATCTCTAAATGGGTTAAAAAAACAAAATGTCGGAAAATAAAAATTACAAAAATAATGAAAATTCGCGATAATTTTTAATATTTCAAACCAGCCATATAATTGATTTAAAGTCCCTAAAACTATAAGGAATGGCAAAAAATCGGTAAAAATTGCTAAATTCAAGGAAATTCGCAAAAATTTGCTAACAGCGGCATGATAGCAAAGCCAACTATTTATTATAAATCGTTAAAGCTGTAAAGAATCAGAAAACTTACACGACCAAATCGCTTATATCGCGAACATGGCTAAAATTCGCGAAAAATTGCAAAATTTTAAACAAACCCAAAAACTAAGAGATCGCTAAATCGATTAAAGAAACAAATTGTCTGAAAATAACATAAAAATCGTTAAAAAAAATTTGGTATAATTACATCAAAATCAATGAAAAAGTCGACTTTAAATTTAGGGTTAGTAAGGGCCTTTTGCGTTTTAGATAACGATATATTTTTGATTAAATTGGATTAAGAAGATTTTAAGTTAAAAGCAATATTAATTTTTTTGTTAAAAATGTTATCACATATTACAATAAAAGTCGATTCGGTTTACTTTCACCAACCCATATCTACTCTAATTGAAAACGAATAAAAACATGTGGATGTGAAATGCAGAACACCAATAATGCTAAAGTAATCCACTTTCGAGTGGATTCGGATTCTAGAACACACCCGAATGACTCGTTTATTATGTATTCCTTTGTACTGGATGCAGGAGGGTTACTTGGTATTTCAATCCGATACAGATGATTTACGAATTCAAACAATTTGTGCTTTGTATTACGATTTTCGTAATATTTGTTACGAACGAACGGAAGTTCCTAATACTTTATCGACAACAAAAAATCCCTTTTAATACAATAACTATCTTTTACAAATAAAACCTTTTCATCAAATTTCCCATTTGCTATTATTTCGAACGAATACGAAAATAAACAGAAAAAATCATTCGACCTTTTAAAAATTTTAAGAGTTTAGAAACTTTTACTAAATTTTACCTTTTAGCTAAGTAAGAAAACTTTTCACCGATTTAAGTTTTTTTGATTACTTTTAAAACTTTATTACAGAATGTTGGTAATATTTTCTTTTATTTTTTTGTGATATTTGATCTTTTTTAAATTTTTTTTGAATGCGAATGACAGACATATGTATCAGGTTGTTAAAGTTTAATTAATTTTGCCGATATCGATTTGTTTTTCTATTAAAGGCATTTCTTATTGTAAAGTTGGCGAAATATTTGATACTTGTGATCTTTTCCTTAAGGGTTGTGAGTAATTGTTTTTAACAGTATCTAACTCTTAGCGTTGCGTTCTGGGGTGAGAAAAATCGACTGCCACGGAACCAGTACGGCTTGGTATTGTTCAGGGCCCTTTATAAATCATGTGGTGGCTGTGATTTAATTTCAAATCGTAAGGAGAGAGATCTTTAAAGAGGCGGAGTATTGGTTGATTTAGGTGTGTAACCTAGAGGGAATATCGGCCTGTTGGAATATGTCCCCTTAAGAATGTATAATTTAACAGAGGTTACTTTGCAGTTTATCTCAAATAGATCCAGCTCCTAAGCATAGGCCAGGCGATCAAATGCTAAAGTGTCCTTACACGGGGCCATAAGACCTTACACACACGAGTTGTTTTTTTACATTTGGGTGCTAATTTTGGCACTCATGACCGAATACTTTTTTGATTCCAAAGCAATTTAATCTCTGATTCTTTTAGCCGATATTGAAGGAATTGAAATTAGTTTTTTTAGTGTTGTGAAAACTCAAATATTCGATCACCACTGCCAGAATTTTTCTTCTGCCTTGCAAACGTTGCCACTTCAAATTTCATAACAAAAACTTTTGACAAAATTTCAATGAGACCGAGTTCTATTTTCATGATCAACTCAGATTAAACTTGTCGGAAGCTTTTCTGTTTTTTTCGATGTTGCTGATTTTATTTTGAATCGATTTAAGCAGAAATAATTTGTTAAACATGCGGTTTATACATAACCTTATACATAATAAAGTGACCTACTTAGTACTTTTAGCCCTTGTTCACTGTTATTTAATAAAAATGTTATTCTACCACCATCTTTTACTGAACTTAACTATGCACTAGGAGTCTGTCTTATACATATTTTTTGATTAATTGATAATGTAAATATATTTTTCTTATTTTTCAGAACTTCCCGATAAACGTCCACAATTATTTACTGAAAACACACGTTATGAACCTGGTGATATACTGAGAGCAAATTGCAGTACACCTCCCTCCCGACCGAAAGCAGAGCTTAAATTCACAATAAATAATATGGTGGTAAGTCTATTATTTGCATTTATGACACTAAATTGTTAACCCTTCAAATAATTTAAATATTGCTGCAACTAAAAAATTAAATTTCTTTAATAAGACAACCTACTTCTTTTTAGCATTTTTTTAAAAGACAATATACAACGCATCTTTCCGTACCTTGGATGCAACCATTATTATTAAATATTTTTTTTTTTCGTTAGAACTTTTTGTAAAGCCACCCACAATAGAAAAAAGTTTTTTAATTCTTTTTTTATATAACAAACGTAGATTGTCGTTTTAACACTAAACGAACTGAACAGCGTGCTGCAGATCCTTTTCGTAGTTTCGAAAGAAAGAAAAAAGTATAAAAAAAAACAAATCACAAGTATTGTATAATAAAAATATTCTGGCAAAAGTGACCTCTTTTTTCTGCATCAAAGCAAATGACTTTAGAGATAACAAGTACTTTAGGCGCGCACAAAAAGAATTATCATTAAAAATAAGGCAGAAGAACAATTTTTTAGAATTTATAGAAAATAAATGATAAACATAACAATAAAATAGAAATGGTTAAGTAAACGGAAAGAGACAGTTTTTCTTAAAGCAAATTTGAGTGGCAAGTACATACTTGCAAAAGTAATAAAAGAAAGTGCATAATATTTCCAGGGATTAATTTTTCTTCGAATATTGTGTTACTAAAAGCAAAATATAAAAAACTTTAGATGTAAGAATTGTGACAAAATAATAATCTGATTAAGTGGGGAGCAAAAAATATTTTTAAAGCAGTACATTTTAATTTTTTGACATGTGTTCTAAGGCATTTGCAAAATTGTGTTGGATCTAGTAGGGAAATTTTAGTTGTGCAACGCAAAGAATACGGAAAGATGAATAATTTATTTAAATAAACTAATACATACATAACAAACCAATGTCAAATTGTTAATTAATTAAAGCTAAGAGAACACGAAAGTAAGCAAGTTTAAAGTTTTATTGAGAAAAAGTTGCGCAAACTTAATTTCCCTGTCTGACCGTAGACTGAAGTAAACTTTAAAATTATCTATCTGTTTTATTTATTTCTTATTAAAATTACGAAAACATGAACTTTTTTGCCCTTGATTACTTTAAGTCGAGTGTTTTGATAAAAAGTACTACAATCTTTGCATTTATAGTAACGAATTTAAATATAACATATTTATTCAGTCTACTGAAATCCCCAAACTTTGTTTGTATATTTAATAAAAACTGGAATTTAAACAACAAAAAATTTGGTTGTCCAAATCTTCTATTAGGTGGAAGATTAGCTTAATATTTTAGTTTATAAAATATATTTATGAAATAGGGACGGATGAAATAAAAAATCAAGTTCTCTTAAAATGTAATACCATTTTTTGTAGTAGAGATCTCGAAGCATAATAAACATTTGGAAAATTTTAAGGATAGAAATTCTTAAATAAGGAGTATGACTCACAAAGCATCTAGAAACTTTGTGCATTGTAAGCCTGTAAGAAAACTTGCTTACCATAAATTAAAAGTGTTGTTGTTTCTTGTTATAAAAAATTGGATTTTACCTTAATATTTGTTATTAGCTTTAATCCTTCTAAAAATGTATATTAACTTTTTTACAAAAATCTAAGTTGTAATACATTTAAATTCATATTCACTTCAAAGTTTCTTTGAAACTTCTCTTTTCAACTGTGACTTTTCTCTTAGCACAATATCTACTTATAATTTTCAGTATGTCAATGATACTTGACCAAATCATGGCCTTCATGCCATTATTAATCTCAACGTGTAAAACTAATAAAAAAAATGCTCCATAAACTGTATTCAGAAATTTTTCTCTTGTTGATAAAAAAAAGAAGAAAACATATCGCATTTAAAGTCCTACTGAACGACATTATCGAAGAGCAGCTGCATTTAACTGCCGGTTACACGAAACCATGATTATACGCTGTTTATGTATAAGCGACACACATTCCTATAAACATTTGCTATTTACAAGGGTTATAGGAAATGCCGCTACCAATATGGTAACTGTTACATGGTTATTGTAAGGCTACACATTCACAAGTACTCACAAATATGCATGTATAAGTTGTTTGGCAAAAAGAGCAAGAGTCTATAAACTTGCATAGGTAGAATATTTCTTTGTTAATATATATTTTTTTTCAACAGTTGGTTAAAAAATTATTCGAATTGCAGTAATTTTTTTACAAAAAAGAATTTAAAAAAAAAGAATTTTTAGTAAATTTATTAGCTTTAACCACACATTAATAATACTTTCTAAGTAGATCTAAGCATCTCCGTCCATTGGATATCTTTGCCTTTTATTAAACCGTGTTAAAAAAACTACTGATCACAAAAAAAAAAGAAAGATTCATGGAACAGGAGCACTTTTCGATGGAAGAAATAAAATGGGGT
This sequence comes from Pollenia labialis, assembly GCA_949318255.1. Lineage (NCBI taxonomy): Eukaryota > Metazoa > Arthropoda > Insecta > Diptera > Polleniidae > Pollenia > Pollenia labialis. The sequence goes on along the minus strand of OX439139.1, from coordinate 137,665,249 downwards.
TTACTCCTCATACGGTCGTAGGTCCTTTATGGATAAGAACTCTTATACAGGGTGTCTGGTGGCAAATTTATATTTTTAATTACGATTATTTCAAAATTAATAAACTGTATGGAGGGAGGGTGGCTCCATTGGAATTATCGCTGTGAAGACATTTTTTAAGAGTTATGTTTCTTACGTAATTGCTCGTCGACAATTTTGTTCAAAGTTCATTTTCACTTAAATGGCCACGCCAAAAAGGAAAACTGCCGTTATTGGTCTCATAGAATCCCGCAACCCTCAAATGAAATATCAATACCCATTGCATTGCCTTAGGGTAACTGTTTGGCGTGCCTTATCCATGCATGAGATAAGTGGACCATTTTTTTTTTCGAAAATCCTCGAAAAATCAGGCTCCGTTTTGAACAGTGTATTCAATTCGAAAGAAGAAATCTGTGTGACAAACTCTGTAAAAAATAAAATCCGCATTTCCATTCTATCGTTCAATGCTCTTAATAAAACTTTGTGTCAATAATTACGCTTTTATTTAAGTTTGAAAATATAAATCTGCTACCAGAACCGTGTATAAGACTCTTCTTGATTTTACTGTTAAACACCTCGTTTAAGCGTTGCTATAAAAATTAACTTTATGCAAGCGAACCATGCATACGATTTAATTCATAAAAGCAAAGCAGCGAATAACTTTGTTAAATACAAATTTTGCAAACCCGTTTTTTTGCAGACCACACGGAAGTTTGTTTTCGTTTCTCAAAACAAGAAAATCCAAAATTTAAAAATAATTTCTTGATTTTAACGCATTTTGTTCGTAATTAAACTTGGGTTAAGCCAAGCCACACACACATTAAGAATAAGTAATTTTTGGCTTGGGCGAGAATCATGCAAAATTTTCTTGGTTCAATCGATAGTAAACTCCATTACGTTGCTCAAATATCAAATCACCCAGCGTTTTGCGTTTTATCGCCGTCAAAATACAATTACAAGGAGTAAGGCAGTGGAAGAATATTGTAAGTTAATTACAAAATTATACAAACGATATACGAAGTAACTGATATGTACAACAGAGGCACAGAAATAAAAATTTATGTTGAAAAATTTAAATAAAATGTTAAAAACTCGCAGAAATTTATAAAAAACAAAAGCATTCAACCAAAAAACCTGTTTGGTTGATTTGAACTAAATTTGTTTATAAAAGTAAATTTATCAAACTGTAGCCTAAATTTTAAATATGTTTTTTGACTTACCTCACTTTATTTGAAAGAAGATATTTGTATAATGTAATTTATAGACTGTATGGAACAAAATATCAATGGTCCAAATTTTCATTGACGCTGAGTCATACTTGAGGCTCTATGCCTTTAATGTGCCGAATTATCGCCACCACGTGGGATAACACGGTCATTGAATTTTTTTGATCAAAAGAGTCATTGTTTCGTTAGCTGTGTGGCAAGTGGCACCGTCCTGTTGAAACTACATCCATATCTTCCAATTCGGGCCATAAAAAGTTCGTTATCATCTTACGATAGCGAACACCATTCACAGTATCTGCCTGACCGGCCTCATTTGGGAAAAAATACGGTCCGATGATGCCGCCAGCATAAAAAACGTACCAAACACTCTTTGTGGGTGCATTGGGTTTTCCACAAAAACTCTTATATTTCTAAATCATTAAATTTGCGTTAAAATGGCATCGATTTGTTGTTGCATATTTTTGGTGAAAATGCATATTTTTGCATATTTTGGTTTTAAAAGCATATTTTTGCATATTTAAAAATTTTTGAGTGACATATTTTTTTAATTTTCATATTATAAAAAATGTTCTTCAAAAAATTTCAAAATTGTATAATAAAATAACAATTTTGTTGGAGCTCTCCTTAAAATACAAGATTTGGGCAAAAGATCCTTCAATTTTTAACTTAAGCACTTTATACGGTTAAGGCTGCCAATTGGCCTAACATAATTTATCCAAAATTGTTACATGTTACTCGCTAGGCACATGGGTCACATCGAGTTGCAGAGGAAATTAGAAGCTAATTGGATAATATTGATTTATTGATTTGATACGGGAAACAATGTGGAAGGAAGAATAGCCTGATAAATTAAAAAATCCAAAACATTTTGCAAAAAAATATGGGATTTCAAACAATAAAACAAATTTCAACTATTTTTGAACTAGAATTAAATGTCTGAAATCTGAATTAGAAAACTAAAATTCTCGAAATGAATTGGCATCCTTCAAGTATGCTTCAACTTCGGTTGACTTTGAGAGATCATTTTCCATGTACAAAACCCTTTTAACAGACAAAGGTTTACTTTTGATGATATACAAAAGAATTTATTTGATTGTGCAAACAAAAATTAAAATTATGTAGTTATTTAAATTAAGTTTTTAAAATATATTATACCTAATGAATACCAATGGAAAAAAAACAAAAGAGTTATTTTATTATTTTTTTTTAATTAAATTAAAAAAGCAAACGCTTTTTTATTGAACATTTTCAAGTTTTTAGTGCATATTTTTAATTTTTTTTAATACATATTTTGGAGTTGTTAGTGCATATTTTATGCGCATATTTTCGACTTTTTAGTGCATGTAAATCTCATCCCTATTTATGACGAATCAACGAACACAGCATTGAAATTTTTATTTTTTTCTTTGAAGCACAACACTATTTTTTTAACGATTGTAAAATATGATTAAGAACATTTTTATCATATGATTTGATAGTGCACCTATTGAATCCGCCAAATATGTATTTATTAGAAGAAATAGACTGCGAGATCTTTTCATTAGATATTTCAATAGTTTAAGGAGATCCTATAAAATAACCTTTTACAGAAATAGTTTGGTTTAAATGTTTAGGATTTAAGCGATTATTGGAAAATATTCTTTTACTTACCGAAGATGTTGGGGAAATCGAAAGCAACCCAAAATACAGAATATCTAATTTCTCAGTACATTTCCTGGATTGTGTTACTATCGAGTGTTTCCTCTGTTGTCAGGTCATCATCTGACACATTCTGTCAAAGCTCAGCACCGAACATGTTGCATTTTGTTTTTTTACTGTATTTCAAGATTCCATTGCTAGAAGCAAATATTTTGTATGATTAGTTAATCCGGTAATAATAAATCGGTCTATACTAAATTAGTCCTAAAACCTTTAAGAAAATCAAAATTTGTCCTTAAATTTTTTTTGGTTGCCGACCGGTCAAAAAGTTGTTTGCCTTATATAAATTGTTGTTTCAATTACCTTCCCATTTGACAACGCAACTGAGGCTCGGTTGCAATAAATAAACGATAGATTTACACACATAATCGCCCCATTTATATACTGTAAATAAAATGTTATTGCATATTAATCATACGACACCGGGCACATTGTACAAGTTGTGTTCCATTGTAGAAGTCATTACATGCGCTAAATGCGAAAGAACTGTTTTTTTCATACAACTGCATTTAATTCTTGAAATTTTGCTTTTGTTTCAAATGTATTTTTTTTGAAAGAAAGAGTTCTTTCACATTAGCGTTCTTCCAACATCGTGAAATTGGCAGCAAATTAAAAGTTTTTATCATTGCATCTTTAAAATAACAAATATATTATATGTGGGTGATAAATTTGGTTAACAACTGTATACAATTTAATAAACAACGTTGTAGAGGTCTCACTGGGCAATTTGTAAATCTACTATTTTTCCAGCTGGTTGGTATGCATTATAATCTAGAAGTTTACATTAGTTATTTTCTGTTGTTGTTTTTGTAGATTTATTCTTACTACTTCTTGTCTTTTTTCCCTCATCTTCAATCAAAAACACTTCATGTGTAAAGCACTTTTCACATGCGATTTGTGTTGAAAAGCGACAAGAGACATTATTTAAAGGTGACGTGGTGCAAATAAACATAAAACACTTACATACACATGTCTGTAGAATAACGCATACATACATACAAAGAAAGCTTAGTACTTAAAGTATGCACATACACACATATAAAGGATTTCTTATACCTACAAAAATGCCACAAATGGGGAACAACAGCATCGGTAGAGAAATATTTAAAGCTCTTAAGCAACAGCGCACAAGAATTTCAACAATGAAAACTTAAAATAACTGAAAACAGCACTCATACTACGTGCAATATACACCTCACCCAAGAGTATATTGCACTTTCCAAGTGTTAAAATGGCCAAACATTAAAGTGAAGTGTTTTGTCTGTGACCACGTTAACTTGCCATTTTTAAGAGTTTGGGCGTAAATTTGAAGAGAAAGGAAATAGTTGCACTATACAACTAAAATACGTAAAGGTGACAACGTTTACAATAAACTTGATAAGAATATGACTTTAAGAACGTGAAATTGCAACTCGTTTGACCTAAGCGCATTTAAAGTTGTATTTTCAAGGACAGAACCAGCACAAAATTTGCAGCGAGAGGATAATTTCCCATATTGGCGTGCCCGAATGGCAAAACCCTTAGTAAATGATTTTTCTGCAAAACTATTTTAGATTTCTCCACTAAAGTTAACCAATTGTTTTAAGATTTAAGAACCAAATCATAAAGTCAAATTCTTAATGAGGTAGTTTTAAATAGCTTGTATCCAGTCGACTTAAATTTAATAATAAATTTACGTTTATTAGTTCCACTAACCTTAAACTTAAAATACCCTCTATATAACACTAAATAATCGTTAATGAATTTAGGGTAAAAGGTTTGCTATAAATTTTAAACCAAAGCTAAAACTTGTGTTTAACTTTTGTCGACCATGCGTTCTATATTTGATAAGCATTCCCATCTCTGACCAGAGACACGACCAGTTTGGTAACAATAAGAAGGCATCAAAGGAGCAAAACTTTTAGTGGCTTATTTTTGAAGATGATTTTGTAAAAGTGCAGAGACCTTTAAGTAAGTTAAGTCAATACAAGAGTTTCTTTTTAAAGGTATACAAATAAGTACATACACTGAAGTACATAATTTATATACTGTATACATTTACAATTATAAACATATGTTGCCTCATTCTTATTTTATTATTTTTATGTCCAATACATATAAAAATTTTTTTTTTCTTATGTAAACATGTTTACTACACACAGAATAATCCTTGTACCAGGTCAATTATTTTTGTAGCTTTTCCTTTATTTGCAAATTCGTCTTGGATTATTTTAGTTTCTTTTAAGTTTAGTTGGGAATTTTCGGTAGTGTCGCCATGAATTAACTTCCTCTAGGGGCTACTTGCACTCGTATAATAGGACACTTGAAACGTTTGTCCTTGCTTCTGTGTGTTTGCAGTTCTCTTATTATCGTTATTTTAAAAGGTAATAGGCCAAAAGTAGTACAAATGACAGTTTTTGTGTGTTTTCCTTTTTTTCGCTTAAATAATTGTTTGTTTGTTCAGCTGAAAAGGAAGAAAGAGACGATTGTTTGTAAAAATAAGATGTTATCATGTTTGTAAGGATGCATAGTCTAGTTGCGCTATTGATAAGGTGTTTAAAATACAATTTAATATAAAGTGATGAAATGTTTTTCAATTAGATTTATTGATATCGAAAAATACGTAACGATTAAAATAGTTTGGGCAACATAAGGCTACACTGAATTTCTTACAAACTTTATAAGTGAATCAAGAATATTTTGGATACTTGTATTAAATTGTTTCACACATTGAGGCCAGTGACCGTCTTGATCCTGGCGGACAGCCTGCGGAGGCAAGTATTCTTTTAATTTTTGTTTGAATTCGTTAATTTCCATATGTTACAAAGAGATTCGCTACCTTTTAACCAAAAATTTCCTGATAACATAATGATCTGATCGGTATCTCTTCGTATTTCCATAAAATGTTTAAAATATACACTTTTAAGATTTTCCTGCAATATTGTTACAAACCCAAAGAGATACTTAACGAATAAATGAGAAGTCTGGGCCCTTTCACTGCCTAATTAATCCTTAATGCATCCGGTCATGTGCGACACCTATAAACACATTTAACTTTTTTCTCACATAATTATGTTTGATTTCTTTTACTTATATTATACACTTCGGTTGGAAATAAAAATTTTTCCATTTCATTTAATAAAATTATTAAAACCTAAAATATATTAACTTTTACTTGCTCAAAATTCGTTATTTAAGAACTCTGTACATAAAATACATTTAAAAATCATTTTCCCTGAAAAATAAAATGCCAGACCATTTTTTCTATTTTCCATTACCGAAAATTTCCATTATTCGCTTCTCCTCTAGCGTAATGGCAGAAGTACAAGTCATTTTATATTTTATGCTGATAGATAATATTTTTTTTATCACATTACAACCATATTCATTCATACATACTGATTTATGTATCTATGACGTTAAAAAAGAATCGTCCATAAATATAGATTAGATATTACATTTACATATCGTCCCTTGAAATCCAAAAGTCCGTATGAGGCAAGAGACTAAAATCTAATTTTTTTACCCGAGTGTCACGGAAAGGTTATGTATTTTGAAAGTGAATTTTTCTGTTACCTCATAACTTCCAAACAGCTGAGTAGATTTCGAACGAATGGCTTTTTTCTCAAAATATTAAAACGGTCAAAAAGATTAAGATAACCTTTTGTGTAACGTCACAATATAGTTAATGGAAATTAAAAGAAGATTACAAAGATATACATATGTGATATTCTTATATTAAATTAGGAATCATAAATAAGTTTGATAGCTGGCTGGTGGCGTTTTTCATAAAAAGTACCGAGGGATTTAAAAGTCTAAAACAAAATAAATAAAAACCCGACTGCAAAAACAATTTTAATTGATGCACTAAAACGCAAAAACAAAATGGAAAATGAAAAACAAATTAAAATACACTTTAAAAAAAGGAATCAGATCTTTGGGTTAGCGAACTTTATTATGAGCTGTGGTAAAGATTTACATGGATACCTGCCCTAGGGCCCACTGCATGGTGGACTTTAATCAATGGGGGACAATCCGTTTAAGATCTAGAACCTCAGCTGAATTTGAAAAAATGCTAGCAGCATTAGTTGTGTAGCAACACTACCAAGGGATAATCCTCCCTCAGGCCAAAATCTCACACATGTGGTTAAAAATCCACCCTTAAGTGTTATTTTCAGGTTATCCATCCTCGCGAGGCAGAAAGTATTTCCCGCAAGAAGCACACTAACTGAGGCCTCAATCAATAGTCAGTCCGGTGCTTTGGTGGTACCAAAAAGGATCTCTGGTCAGCCGCGATCGTAAAGATTTCCTGAGATCTGTCAATTTTAGATTTTTGCCAAACTTCGGGTATTTTTTTTTCTTCCACGATAGAGCGGGAAGGTTTCTCCCACAGTGCCAGGTACCGCGACCAGGTTAGGTCTATTGTACCCACTCCCCTTAGTTGGCCAAAAGACCCTCTGCTTTCCATAGGAACCCAACCAGGGCCTTTGCCGATATATCACCGATTCGGGACGCACACATTATACCATGCCCCAAGTGCCTCCTTCTGGCCCATGCCAGCGCCGGGTAGTCACACAATGCTCCGTCGTCTCGTCCCCGTCTAGACACAGTCTGCATTCCTGATCCTCAGCCAGGCCCATCCGATAAAGGTGGTATTTGATATTGTGGTGACCAGTCAGATAGGTCACCGGCAGTCGCAGATCCCGTCTGCCGAGACCATTCATCCTCATTACTTTCGCGGGAGACATAAATTTCCTTGCCTTACGCATTCCCGGAAGCGATACCCAGTATCCCCTATGTTCGCCCAGAGCCTAGTCCTCCATGAGGGAATGGACCCCTGCCCAACTTAGTCAACAGAAGGGCTCGGGACCCATCATCCGGGCGTTAGAACCAGCCCTGGCCAGCTCATCAGCCATTTTATTACCCGGGATCCTTCAGGTATTAACAGCACCTGATTTCCTCGGAGGATGTTACATCAAAAGGTGTTAAGAAATCTCGTTAAGTTGATAAGTACAAACACACGGTAAAACTATAACTTATAGCCTATTTACATTTCACCGAAATCTTGTAGATTTTATTTAAAATCTTCTTCAAAATCTAGTGCATTTACATTAGATGGATTTCGTTTTCATAACCAAAACAGTTGACTGAAAGTTGTTTGTGTAAAACATAAATAGATATGCATAGGAAATAGGCATTTAAAAATTTGCATCACCTTTTATTTATAATTAACTATTTTTATTAATTTTATTTTCTTTTTCATTTGTTTTTTTTTTCTTGTACTGGGAAGAATTTTTAAGTGCCATGTGTTGAAAACCATAGTTGCATTAATAAGTACAACTAGATTTTTTAGGTAGTTTCGTCAAATTCTTGTCACGAAGTAGATTTTGTTTTGTATGGGAAGTCTAGTCAAAACAACTGGAGTTGGCTTGAAATCTCATAAGTACTATTAAGCTGAAAGCCAATGTTAAATACATGGAATACGTTCAGCAGGCGGACCACAATTGCAAATTATAAACAAAAATAAAATAAATGGAATTCGCCAGCTAATACTTTGACTTTTAGCTTATAACGTCGTTTGTGAAACCAAAGTGGTGTTAACTTTGTTTATAAAGGGTCCGCCATCTAACGTTTTTTTTCAACTAGTGCTTATTTCGTGAATGGTAACACTTAGCTCATGCTTGATTTTACAGAAAATTAGTTGTATCCTTCCGCTGAACGAATCTGGTTGTGTATACGCTTGAACAATGCTGGGAAATATTGCGAAATTACTTTGAAAATCATGGTAATGTTGCAGAATGTGTGCGAAAATTGCGTACGGATTTTGGAAGAAGGGAAGCACCGTCAACTCCGAATGTTCGTTATCTTGTGAAAAAAGTGAAAGAATCTGGCATCCTCATCGATAAACCAAAGCCTGAAAAGCTTTAAACAGTGCGTACACCCGAGAATATTGCTGCTGTGGCAGAAAGTGTGCGTGAAGCGCCATCAACATTAATTCAGCGTCATTCTCAACAATTGAACATTTCGGAGACATCATTGAGTCGAATTTTGCATAAAGATGTCATACAAAGTCCAATTGGTTCAGGAGTTGAACCTTAAACTGACCGTTCAATGCGTTTTCGCTTCGATAAGTGGACCTGCGATCGACTTACAGAAGATGCCGATTTTGCCAAAAAAAATCATATTTTCAGATGAAGCTCATTTTGATATTGGCGGGAATGTAAACAAGCAAATTGTCGCATTTGGGGCATTTGGGGCACAGAAAACCCGCACGCATACTTTGAAAAGCCGATGCACCCAAAACGAGTCACTGTTTGATGCGGATTTTGGTCCAGAGGCATAATTGGGCCATTTTTCTTCGAAAATGAGCGGCCGTTACAGTCAATGGAGAGCGTTATCGGCATGTTATGGTTGAACGAATTTTTGTTCACAAAAATTAAAGAGGACTCGATGCTTTGCGCCCTGTTTTTGAAGATCGCATTATCAGCCGCAGAGCTGATGTCGTTTGGCCACCCCGGAGCTGCGATTTGACAACGATGGACTATTATTTGTGGTGTGCCGTCAAAGATAAGTGTTACTCCGACAAGCCAGAGACAATTGACGCTATTAAGGACAATATTCGTGGAGCCATTGGTGAAATACAGCTGCACACAATCGATAATGTGCTTAAAAATTGGACCGATCGTGTAGGCTACTGCATGGCCAGCCGAGGCAGCCATTAGAATAAAATAACTTTCCATTATTAAGCGGAAGGATTGTACTTTCAAATAAAGAAAGAAATTTGAAAAAATATTCAGTAGTTATTTTTTATAACATTTTCAAAAAAAAAAAGTTATTTGGCGGACCCTTTAGTTGTTATTAATTTTAAAAAAATGTCTTTTTTGCAGTAGGGTTTGTGATTTGATTGAATTTCTTATTTATTAATTGGCATATAAACACATCCTAATCAAGCAAAAAGTCGATTTTTGATGTCTTTGTCTCTTACGGCCTTTTGAATTTTAGATGAAGATATATAAAGGAGCTGGTCATAATGATGAAAAATAGCAAAAAAAAAATCAAGAGTGCTAAAAATAACTTTCCTTTAAGGTCAATGGTTTGGCGAGAAGAGTAAACCTTTCTCATCATAAAGTGTTACTTATGAAATATAAAATTAAAATTTGTTGAAGGCATTAAAACCATTATGATTTTTTAAAGGCTTTAACGGAAACCATCAGTTCATGTATGCTATCACATGCATATTTCATATATTTTTTTTAGGGATTTACATACTTTAGATTGATTGGAGTGTAAGATTTTTTTACTTTTATACTTTAACTTGGACGTAGATGGATTTAGAAATTATTTTTTTTTGCAGAAAACACTCAAGCTTCAGATGAATGAAGTTGGCTTTTTTATAACTTTAGATAAATTTTGTAAAAATCATAAGCGCTGATGTCGGTTATGTTGATTTTATGCACAAGTGAGTGATTTTGTCAAGGTTTAATCGTGAGAAGATTTTGATGTTAAGAATTAAAGAATATATGGTAAATATTTAAAGGGTTTTTAGAAAATACAGGTTTTTAAAACCATAGAAATAATTCGCTTAAACATAATAAAAAAAACATAAGTCCCAAAATTATGCTGAATTATAATTTATAGAAACAAAATCGAAAAACGATGTCTTAAATATATTTCCAGTATTCCAGTATAAGATTAGCCAAGAAAATTTTACATGATTTAGCAAAACGTTTCTTTATTTAAGAAAATTTAACTAAATAAAAACGAAATTATTTCAAAACAAAAAACTTTTTTCCGTGCACTGTAAGATAGAATTTTTTTCCTCAAAAGATAGTATCTACTTATTTATTGCAAAGTGCAAATCGGAAATATGGAATATCAATCGGGAATCGATAATCATAACGCACATGTTATTCTCAATTGCCAAGGTAGCCCCTCCATATTTGGGCAGTGGGTTTTGTCTTGAAACAAATTCAGTCTAGAACTGCGAAATTTATGGAAATGAGTGGAAAGATTGTTATATTTTGTACATTCTTTTCAACCTGGACACGATCAGACAATAACATGGGGCCTCAAGAGACCACAATCAATTGATAGTTGTTTGGGTTACAGTGTTGAAAGAGCTTATGAGCTTACGAATATTGGCGGAAAAATAAAAAGGAAGGTATTAACCCTTATGTGTGCGACAAAAAAATACACCTGTTAATGGGCTGCAAGGTGCACGGGTACATATGTGGACGATACGTAGAAAACAAACATTTCGCACTAAATATCTAGTTCAAACGCTGTAAAATATTACGGATAATAAATTGCTTACTTAAGGCCGTTTTACACTATCCCACAAAGTCTTTAGTAATTTACGAAAATGCAACCCTGTCATGATAAGTTGTTATTGTTTTTTAAAAATGTTCAAAAAATAATTAGATCAGGGAAGCATTTTTGAAAAATACGTAAGACTTTGTGGGATAGTGTGTAACAGCCTTTAGATGTTACTTTAACCTTTTTTGGGGTCGGCCTACTTTAAAAATGTCCTCCTATCTATTGTTGTTTGTCTCCAGTAAGATACAGCAAGAATTATTAGGTCATCCCTGTATTCTCTTTCCTTCATATACATACACGTAGAAAAAAATATAGTTTGAGGTAACCATACTCTAAGTTTGCAGGCTGCCATATTATGTTTAAATATGACCATAGTATGTTTAAAATCAACAAAATTTGTCCCTAAATCAACCATAATATGATCAAAATTAACCATATTTTAGTCAATATTAACCATAATAATTGTCATAACTAAACATATTATGTTCAAAATTAACCATAATATGGTCAAAATTTCCCAAAATTTTGAGAAAAGTAACCACATTTTGGTCAGGATTAACAATAATGTAGTGAATGCTAATCATACTATGGTTAATTCATTTTTTCAATTTGTTTGTTAAGTGTCAAATTATAATTTTATTTAATTTTATATTCTTGATAGGTGTTATGTTCCACTTTTATAAAAAGTCCAATTTGGTTCATATTCCAGCCTGTGACAAGCTTCATATTACCATTTTGTCTGTTCTACTAGGTTTTTTTTACGTAAATTTATGTGTTTTAATCAATAATTAAAATAAAATGAATGAGAATTTTAAGCAAAAAAAGTAAAATGCAAACGACCAGAATGTTGTGGCTTTTTAAACATATTATTTTAAATTTAAAATTAATCATACAATGTTTTAAAATATTACAATTCCGAACATATTATTGTTATTAAATATTAACCATAACATGTTTGGAGGCAACCATAATATGGTTATACCTTTTGGATGGATGAATTTAACCATAATATGGTTACCGTGATAATAATATGGTTTAGGCAACCATAATATGTCTATGTGTATGATTGTAGTTTTATTTTATTTAAACATTATATTGTTAAAATCAGCCATATTTGAAGTTTCAAGGGAGGTAAACACTTTATTGTAAAATAGAAGCAAAATATTATCAATCGTGAAAAAAGTTTTTTTAAAAACAACAAAATTTTGATTGTTGCCATTGCAGGGACCATAATATGTTTTTTTAACCATTCTTCAACCATGTTTTTTCTCTACGTGTATATTCTCGTATGTCTTTCATTTTGGAGTGTCTGCGATAATTCTTCCGATGTTCTAGACAGCGCAAGTTTCCATGATTCGGCACTGGTATCACAAGTGGTTTTCGTTTTTATGGGCATGGCTTTACTTTTGAGAGACTTGCTTAGTCCATAATAACACCTGGTTGCAAGCACTATAGGTATATTATCCTATTACCTCGAAAATACAATTTCCTGCTTAAAATTCGTAAACATATTTTTGATAAGATTAAATTTGTCTGTAAGCATAATCAATTATAGCTGAATCCTTCTCATAGACAGCACTTATATCTCGCATGTGCCTTTCAGTAATGTAAATATCATCTGCATATGACCTTCTTCTTTAGCGTTGTCGTTTTGTACCAATTTTTTTTTAATCGGTTGTAAAAATTGCACTATAAGTTGTTCTGTTGTCTCAGACCTCTTGTGGAGTTAATGGTTCAGACATAAAAGTTCAAATTCTTACTTCTTACAACGGTGCACTATTTTCACAGTAATACCGTGCCCTGGTAGGCTAGCTTGTAGCGAGCTAGTCTAACAGCGCCGAGGTTGCGGGTTCGATTCCCGCCAGAGACTCTGGTTTCTTTCCTGCAGACAAGCATAAAGCTTCGCGGGATTAGCGTAGGAAAAATTAAGAAAAAAAAAAATTTTATTAACATAGGAAAAATGGAAAATGGAAAAATCACCAAACATTTACATATATGATATATCTAAGCATTCGATTAATCGGCCAATGTGTACAAGCTGCTCGACCGATATGCACTAACATTTTATTTATTTTGTTTTTAGCGTTTATTGAATTTTTATTTTCTTTGTATTTCTGTTTCTCTATTTTATGAAATAAATTATTAACGTTAATTGTTAATAATAATTACTTACTATTGTGGTTGTTTTATTGAACTGTTTATGGCTTTTAATCCAAATTTTCTTATTTTAATCAAGCTAAAGTGAATTAAATTTAATTATAATTAAATTATTTGTATGAAGAAAGGAATTTTACAACATTAAATTAATCAAAATCGGTTTATAATTTTCATTTTTGACTGACTGGGGAATCGAACCCACTTTCAAGGACAGGTTGATTTGACATGTTTCGATAGTAACCGCACCATCTCTTCAGCAATCTTTGCCATTAAGCACTCACCGCCATTGACGGCGGCTGGCAGTTATTAGTCAAACATTTTTCTTTAAACTAAATGGTATTCTTATGCTACGGTCACACTTATTAAATGTTTGACCAAATGAGCATAAACACTCCGTTTGTTTATAGTAAGTGAGATCTAACATGATCTTTCTATCTCAAAATAAATCTAACTTTACTGCTTAACATTAGAAAAATACTTTTTTATATAAGATGTTGTATTATAATCAAAAAAAATATTGGAATTAAAGGAAATTATATTTTAATTTGCCTATTAGTCCCGTTATTTCCGTCAAATATTAGCCAAGTGTGTCCGTGGCTTTAGTTTTTGGTTGATCCAAATTTGCTTTGAATGATTATTTATATGTTAATTGTTAATTTTATAAATGTAGACTTTTCTTAATTTATGCAGAGCTAATAAAAACATACAATGGACACATTCCCATATAAAACACGTACAGGTACCCGGCTGCCACGGTGCACATTTAAGGCTGTTAAGAATAAATTAGTCTCGCACGCAAATTACAAAAAATAATTTAAACTGTTTGGCTGCAAAAATACTACATTTTTTTTAAAAGTTAGGGGTTCTCAAGAAGTTTTAAGACATAAGGATTATAAAATTAAATGAAAAAATCTTGGTTAAAAACTCGAAAAGTATCCGGGTACCTTAATGCTCACATAAGGGTTAAAAAACTGCTACCAATTTACAAGAAAATTTGTTGCAAAGATTGCCTTCGCAAAATAAATAAGATAAGTGTAAAAAATGTTTTATGCAATTTTAAAAATGATTTGTAATTGCAAATTTTGATTCAACATTCGATTTTTAATTTTTTTTTACTTCCATATTCAAATCCAGAAGATTAAAGTAAATAAGTTTATGTTCCCCTTAAATTGCTACCAAACAGTCGCAGGCGTATTTGAAATTCGCGATAAGGGTGAATAACTTTATGAAGTTCAACGTTTGCTAGATGCACACTCTTTCGCGAACGATGGTCACTACATCGACAAGGATTCCAGAGCATAAGCGATTAATTTTTTTAAGGGGGTAACTATTTATCGTATTATCGATAGAAAATGCTGATGTACTAGCACATCAATGATAAATAAGGTGTATAAAAACCAATATATGAAATATATGATGATAATGCGAACCAGATTATATTTATGATGTTTGGTAGCATATTCTTAGCTCTTTTTTTTTCCTCTAATCTACTCAACAAAAAAGTTTTGATGAATGATGTTCTACTCTTTGGTGTAAAAAAGTGAATACTTCTTAAGCAAACTAAAGAGGTGGCAAAAGTAATTCACAAATATATACATCCATGCAAAGATTTATAGAAAAATGGAAATCCATATATTTCTTTCATCAATTTTCCATCCTTTTTATATTTACAATTCAACTGTTTACACATTCGATAAAAAAAAAGGAAAACTACATTAAGAATTTTTTTTCCATGTAAGAAAAAATTTGGGTTTAAAATAAAAATTTTTATATTGAGGTTTTTCCTGTTTTTTACTTAAATGTTATTTTATTTTTTTACACTTTTGCATATCAGTTTTGGTTTTAATGTTGTAACTCATTTTGTTTGATTTATATTTCTTTGCTTTTCTTAATGTGCTGTTACGACCATTGTATCGTTTTTTTTTTTTTTTTTTTTTATTGAACATTCATCAATAAAATAAATGCTATTCATGCAATTGCCACATTCATCTATACAATCATTTGTCCCCAATTTAAAAAAAATCGGTCTGTTGTGAATTATAAAAGGGACATACATACATACGTACATAAGTTTTATTTATTTTTTGTTCGGATTTTTTTAAAATAATTTTTATGAAAAATTATTTTGGGTTTACAATTTTAATTTAATTTTCAAATGAGTTAAGAATCGTTAAAGTAAAATCGTTAAAGAGTATTGACTTCGTACCTGAAATGTGGCGAGTACGTAACGAACGTAAAATATTATTTTGCATTGCCTTTAATCGACAACAATAAAAATATGCATTGCTATTTGTTTGATTCCCTTCTTTTCAGTTCTTTTTGTAATGTCGTTATATATCAAGCAATGAAATAATATGATGCCACGTGAAAGAACATTCTCAAGATTCGTTAAGTACTCATTGCTTTACACACATAGCAAAAACAAATTTCAAAATTTTAAACTTTTATGTCATACGTTTTTTCGATGTCATTAACTGAGATATTATATAAAACAACATAAACTCAGAGAAACAAAAAATTTTTGTTGACTCAAATACTTACATATATTTCTGACACTGTCGTAAGAAAATTAAAAATATTCGTAACTTCACTTAACAATACTAAATCGATGTTGCTTAATATTTGTTTAATAACACTTAATACCTGTATAGACATTCATACAATGGGCGTTTAAAGAATTCGCAACATTCGTTAAGTATTCGCAGTTTTGGGAATGTTGGTTTACAGTTGTACAGGACATGCAATGCATCCATCAGTTTTCGTTGGGCTTTGCTTTGCTGGGGTGTGCAACCAAAACGCACGATGCTAATTGTAAATAAAATAAAAAGTTTTCAGATAATTATCTTTTATCTTTATTTTTTTTTATTATGATAGAAAAATCTAAGGCAATTATGTGTAAAAAAAAATATCGACCAAATGCTTGCCTCGGCTTCGGTGTCATACACATTTCCGATTGTCCATAAAGACTCTGAGACATAATTAAGGTTCAATTTCGTTAATGTGCCGAACTATCTCATCCTTAAGCTCTTAAATTGTTCTTGACTTATTGACGTACACTTTGTCTTTTAAATATTCCCAAATAAAGGAGGCCAACGGTGTCAAATTACATGATCGTGGCGGCCAATTAACACAGCCATCGGCGTGAGATAACTCGGCCATTGAATTTCACGCGAAAAAGAGACATTGTTTCGTTGGCTGTGTGTCAAGTGGCACCATCCTCTTGAAACATATATCGTCCAGGTTCATATCCTCAATTTCTGGCCACAAGAAGTAAGTTATCATCACGCGATAGCGAAAACAAGGAACGGTCACTGCTTGGCCGACCTTATTTTAACTCTATCGCGAACAACAGCAATATTTTCCGCCGAACGAGCTTAGCGAACATGCACAGGTGTTCCAACATTTCCTACAGACCCGGTTTGCTGAAATTTGCGCACGGTTCTCCCGATTGTGGACACATTTGGTCGATAATGCTGACCAAAAACAATCGCGAAGTGCACGAAATTCATGTTTATTTTGCACCCTTGCAAAAAAGCAAAAGTGCAAACACATAACAACAACCACAAAGAAATTTATTTACGCACAACTAATTGTCTGTGTGTTTGTTGTTATATTTTTGCACTTTTGCTTTTTCGCAAGAGTGCAACTTGTGACGTGTGAATACCCTTATCAGTTGGCAACACCTCTCAAAATATATAAAAGTTGGGAGTCAGCTGATTAAATTTATCTGTACGCAAATACATAAAAGGGAAATAAATAATTGGCAGCAGAGTGCTGGTAAGCTCTGCGACAGAATAGAAAACAAATGAGACATTGAGAAAACCAAATTTCGTTAATTTGCAGTTTTTCGTTGGGGAAAAAGATAATCGCGTAATGCGAAAACGGCCATATGACAGTAAATAATTAAAAATTATAAAAATTCAATAAAAACGAACATTTTTAAACATATAAAAATTGTTCATTCATAAAAGTTGTTAAAATTAAAAATCCCGGGATTCATAAAAAAAAAAATCCCGGGTTTCGGGATTTGTCAATGTCGAAAAATCCCGGGATTTCGGGATTTCCCGTTTGGCATCCCTAGTAAGTACGAATTTCCTTTAATCAAGTACAGAATTCTTGGTTCAAGTACAGATATTCAATCCCGAATTCGTACTTGAAATAATTCGAAAATATGATTTGATTTGTATAAAACTATGATTGAATCAATTTCAAAATGCTTTTGATTTAAGTATTACAAAATTGTTTTAATCTAAGTTCTATTTCAGGACCTTCTACGATGGTTTAATCTTGATTCGTACTTGAAATAGCACGATAGTGAGATTAGATTACCTCCAAACTAAACACTTACCCCGCAGAACCAGAGAAAATATTATCATATACCTACCCGTTTCACACCCTTTGCTTACAATTATGGCCCATGGTTTTCGTATAATTTTAACAAATAGAAGGTGGGAATTATTGCTTCTTATTTTACTCTTTAAACTTTGAAATAATCGAAATTTGCTTCTTTTAGTGTTGTTGTTGTTTCTATATAACAAACTTAACAAACACACGCGTATGCATGCATATTGGTTTTCGAAAGTTATCACATTTTTGGTTTTTTTAAGTATTTGAGCAAGACTTTTCGTACAAAACCTATGTTAGTACGCTTTGGACTTATATAGATTTATTTTCCAAGTAATCAAACTTAAAAATCTTTGCTCGTTTGATGGTAAATATATGCATTTCCTGCGAAAAGTGTACAAACAAGCACCATGTTGTTAAAATGTTATCCCTTTTGTTACTTGAGCTAGTTGTGTCTTACGCCAAAATATAAAAAAGTAAGTTATACATATAAAATTTTTCAAATTACTTCTGCCATTTGACGAGAGAGAGAGAGGGGAGTGTTATGTAAAAATTATTTAACTTTGTCTTCTTCCAATTATATTAATGTATTTTTTTTTTCTTCTTTCTCAATCATATTAAAATCCATCAGATTTCTAAAAGTAGATTTTCATAAAATGTTTTTGTAAATTTTCAAGATATTTTTTATAAGACTTTATTGCAAATGTCTTAAAGTAGTAAAAGTAAAATTAAATTCTCTCTCGTAATTGATTTCAAGGTAATAAAGAAAAGAAATGTGGCAATTCTTCAAAAAGGCATGGCATGTAGACAAATTAAAACTGGCACACAGTGAAGGCAATAAAAGTGCACTTGATAAAGAATATGTAAATGATATATGGGTAGTTCCACTTGTAAGAGATGATATAAGTGATTTTTACTTAATTTTACTAAGCGTGTACGCTAAACAACAGAAACAAACAGTATGTATAATTAAATCTGCTTGTCGTAAGATTTAGGAAAAGTTTATTTTTTTTCTTTAAAAATGTTGCTGAATGCTGCAAGATATAAAAATCGACTCAATAGTTTACACACAGGATCAAAACACCTATTAACGCCTCCATTAAAGAACAATTTCCACATGTGTAGAAGCAATTCTGTTATATGAGTTGTCTAATCTCGGCTTTATTTTCCACTCCATAATATATCATAGGGATATTCATCACAGGCCAACCTTTAGCCATTAAGCTAGACAGAAATTAACCTATAACTCTAAGTTTTTAAGATTTTTTTCCTAGCTTTCGAATAACTAGTACAAAAAATTTAAGTAAAAAAATGAGCTGAGCTGAGATTCGAACTGAGGCTGCTATAGACATGTCTCTATATGGTATTTGACAAGTGTGACGACCGTAGCTTAAGTCATGCATCTTACACGAGTATCGTTTTTTCTAACCAACTTTTGTAGTATTGTTGTTGTTTTTTCTACAACAAAAAGCTGTGTAGTCAAAATTTTATCAACTAACTAATTTTTCTACGCCAAACAATTAATAATTAACTAGTCCAAAACCTTACTAGTAACGATTTAAGCTGCAGGGCGACTTCCGTATTATTTAAAAGAGAGTTAGCAAAATATTTTTACTTGTTTGAACTTAAGTCCCTTTTGATTTTTTCTATTTTAGCGCTCTAGCCAACTGAGCAAAGGGCATGTGCGAATTACTGTGCAAACAGCGAGAAACTACTTTTTAGTTTATTATTGGTATAACAAGCACTCCATTAGTCTAGGTTTATACGCTTCAACTTTTGCAGCTCAAATTCTATTCAATTCTAAAAAGAATCAAACACTTATTAATATTTTTGCGACATTTTCTTTTCGTGATAAAATTTAAACATTTATTTTTTTTTCAATTTGAAATGTAACAGCAAATGATCATTCAAGCATTTTATATATGTTTTAAATTTATTTCTTTTAAATTATGAATGAGCTTTTAGTTCGCACAGTGTGTATTTTTCCTTTTCCCAACACATGTCCTTTTGCAACAATAACAATAACGATAATATCTACAAATAAGATTCTTTAGAAGTTGCTACAGTTAAATCTTAAGATTGCATCTATTGCAATCTTTTTTTTTCGCAATATACTCAAGTAACTTAACTACAAAGTTGATAAAAGATTACAACAATCTAGTGCTAGGATTTTTATTTTCTTCTTTTCTATTACAACCACACTTTGCTGCTTAACGCGTGCCTTTGTTGCCACATTCTTACTTATCTGTTTACCTATTTTTCCTTATTCCTACTTGTGTCTTTTCTAAACCAATTTTATATTTGATATAATAATAGTAACGATATCTGTGTGCAACTACTGAGTTAAGATGATAAATTTCTTTTAATAAAATATTGTAAGGAAAAACGTAGAATCCAAAAACCGTTTGTTAAAGGTTATCATCACTTCGCTGTATGGGAGAATATGTGTTTGTATACAGGTATTACTGTTTGTGCTCAAGTACATGTTTTTGCCTGTAGTAATTTTGCCGTTATAAAAATAAGAGAAAAGAGCACAAACTTAAGATTTAACGGTAATAACTTGTTAAGTTGTTCCAGAATTTATGTAAACATTATTGCAAGTATTACCTGCGTCTGGATTTATATGCACTGCTGTCTGTTTGTGTGAGCACGAAAGTTCTAGTTAAGTAGTACATAAGTATGAGTATTAGTATTAATATTTGTGATACAAAAATGTTCTCGCTGGTCTTTAAATCGATCTCTAACAAATTACACTATTACATAGTTAATGTTAAAAGTGACTTGTTCTATATTTCTGCAAATAGAACAGACTCTTCTTATCGTTTGAGTCCATGCTTAGTTTCAAATCAAAATACCAGGGGTGCGACAGTCTGTCTACTTTAAATGACAATGGCGGTTTTGACTATGTCATCACAGAAAATATTATTTAAAAAGTTTTTAAATTTAATTAATGTGATACTTGAATCAATTATTTTTTTTAGTTGAAAGAAAATTAAAAATATAATTTTGATTAAATTAACATTTAAGTTGTTTTATAAATAATAAATAAATAAATTTTGAATTAAAATAATAATTAAAAAACAAAAAATTATTTCGTTTAAAATAAAATATTTTAAACTTGTGAAATTGTTGTTGGAAATTTTCATAATCAATCACCACATTGTTTGAAACGGCAAAGTTTTTTGAAAATTTTTTACTTAAAAAAAATTATCATTTATTGAAAAAAAAAATATTCAAAATATTAAATTTTTACAATTTTTAGTAATCAATATAATAATCTTGGCAATAGGTGCAAAATCAACAAATAGGTTTCTTGATTCTATGAATTTGGTGATTAGAGAATATTTTAAATTGTTTCTGTGATCTTGAGGCCTCCGAAGCAAGTGACCAATCCAAAAACATTTGCGGTTTAATATTTCGTTGTGAGTTGTCGTTGTATTTGGATACTGCAGAAATTTCCATATTAAACGAATGGTTACCCAATGCTTGGATGGCTTTGGAGATTCGGTAAGCTCAATCCTTGATAGAACCACTCTTCTGGGTCGACTGGGCTAAAATAATACAAACAGTGAATTTTTTTGTAAGATGTTTTTTGCCGGTAGACTAGCTGGTAGCGAGCTAGCCTATCAGCGCCGGGGTTGCGGGTTCGATTCCCGCCAGAGACTCTGGTTTCTTTCCTGCCCTGCAGACAAGCATAAAGCTTCGCGGGATAAGCTTAGGAAATTTAAAAAAAAAAAATAAAAAATATATTCGCGAGAGAAAGATGAAGAAATCTTTGTCATGGTAAAACATTCTGGACTGATCACATATTTTGTCATTTTTAGTTGATTGTTTTTGTAAACGGATCAAGTTAATTCCCTAAGTCTCCTTCACATAATGCTGAAAATAAAAACAAAGAAAGAATAATAATAAAAAAGTTATAAAGAATTCAAACAATATAGCTCATTCTGCGCCACCCTGTACAAAAGACTCTTCTGATTGTATTAAATACAAAATGTAACCTAAAATTAAAAAAAATCATGTGTGGTTTTTTAGAGGTTTTTCGTTTATTTCTGGTAAACGTTAACCAGTTTTAAGCATTTCATAAAAAACAAGAAATAATGAATCCGTTTGAATAGTGGGCTTTATATGGAAACTATGATAACCTGCGAACAGATCTTTGGAAATACGATCTCAAAATTTAACCTGCAGAAAATGTTTATCAATTTTTCCCACTGAACTGGTCCTGGAACTTATCACTTAACAAAGGGTTAAAACGCTTTTCTTATGCTATCAAATATGGTGATTTATCTTAAAGCAATGGTTGTCTCTCATAAAATTATTTAATGTATGTTTGCATTTAACTCAATGAGTATATATGTTGTTATTGTTTTTTCTTATTAGCGCCGCCTTCAATATTCTATTTCTTTTTGATAAAAGGCATTAGAGGTATACTGCAGATATAAAAGCGCCTTTCTAATTTCTTGGTTTTCAGTCATCTTCTATTCTTGCTTATAAATCAATTTCACTGCTTTCCAATGAAAGAAAATATTTCACCGTTAGATGAACAACCAATGTTGCAAGATTTGTTGTCCTTAATGGTCTAATTCATGAAAAAGGTTATAGATTTTTCTAGGAAAATTTCTTTAATAAACCTTTTATTATTCTAAAATATTTTTTTAAACTTTATGTTTATCTCAAAAACAATAAAAACAATTACAACAAAATAATTTTAGAACGAGCATGCCAGCTAAAAGTTGGGGTACTTCAACTTAAGCAAAATAGATTCCGAGATTTTAGAATCCGTTTCTGTAAGAAAAAATAACATTTCGCTATGCGTTTAATTTTTAAAAAGAAATCCAAATTTCTCGATATAAATTATTGGCAGTGTTAAAAAGTATGTTATTTTTTCATAGCTTCGACAATTTGGAGTTTTATGCGGATCTTTAATTTTATAAACATTTTAATATTTTTTTTTTATATCTGCCCTTTGAGTTAAAATTCAATGAAATAATAGCATCGTCTTTGAATCACATCGATTTTTTTCTTTTTCAATTTCATTTTATTCAATGAAAGAAAATAACCCGCAGTGTTACTCCAAACGATTTATTTGATCTTCTTATGTTAACTTGTAATGCCCCTCATGTCCTTCATCCTAATCTTTCCAAACAATGTTGCACTTACACATAAAAATTATTATTTACAAGTGGATTCATAAGCTTTCACAAGAATTTGCCGATTTTTAATCATATTCTAGTGAAATATTTTTGATACGAAAGAGCAGATTTTTAAATCGACATTTTCAAATTGTTGATTTAAAAATTAAACAAAAAAAATTATGTCGTTTAAAAAATATTTGTTTAAACCTGTAATATTGCCAGATATCCTAACGTTCCGAAAAAAGTAAATTCTGCCAGCGGTACAAAAGTAGAGCTCTCTGTTTTCAAACAGCAACTAATTTATACATCTAATATTTTACACATATCCATAAATGCATCATGTGTTGTAGTCACATGTGGTTGTTTGGTGGCTGACTGGCTACTTCGGTGAAAAGTTGGGTGCTTTGCTTCCTCAATTTTTGCTTTGCCTTCATATTTTTCTCCCAAATGCCACAACGACCCTACGTATTATAGAAATGTGAACGTTGTGTGTCTGTGTTGACTGCAGGTTAAGTGGACTTAACAAAGTTACTTTAACAAGGGATAAACTTTAACAACTTTGATTATAGATTACATATTAAGTTTTAAGATTTTTGTTATGCTTGTATAGATTTTAATACATAAATAGTTTTACAGCTTAATAATAGTTACTGCAATGAAAATGTGTAGATTGCAAAATTAAATATTGTTTGAAAACTTTGGTTTACAGAAATTGATTTTATTTCCACCTCTAAAGAAAATTACTAACGACCTATTTTGTGTTGAAGGCGAAAATTTAATCAACTCATGTGTAAACCTGTACCAAAAAAAAGTTTAAGATTTGATCTGAAAGTTAAGGATTTTTCGCATTAAGGCTTTTTAAAATAACAGTGCATACAAGTTGAATTCGAAAGAAATCTTGACCGTAGTGATGGGCAATAAATATCGATATATCAAAATCTCTGTATTTAAAAAAAAATCAATATATATCGCCGATATTTAAGATACCCATACATCGATATTAATTTACGACTATCGGATTCGATATTTCGAAAAACTCTTTCTAAGAAAATTTAGTATTTAAGCGGTTTTTTAACTATTTACAAACTATTGTTTTTTTAAGAAGTGCATCACATGTTTTGAACTAATAGTAAGGCTGGACTTCTGAGATCTCTGTTAAACTAAGAGCAGTTAATTTTAAAACAGCTTTCTTCCGCCATTACCAAGTTTGTACACAAAATTTTGACGGGACAACTCAGTTTTGGTTTAAATGTGGGTCTCTAATGAAATAATAAGAAAAAAAATCACATTTCGCCGGATAAATCCAAGTTTCATACTACTTTACACTAAGTTTAAACTTAATCCACATTTAAAAATCGCGGCCAAAAAAAAAAGCGGTTTTCCATGGAACATTGTCATAGTGTAGACAGTCAAAGCGATGAAATAAATAAAAAATTCTTAAAGATGGTTTTGATCTTGTAAAGAATTATGCCTTCTTGTAGAAGTTTAAAAAAAAATTAAATAACGAAGCTGCTTCCCGCTATTTATGTTAAAAGACATACAAAACTATTAGAAAAAAAATCAGATTCTGTAAAGTTTTGGGCCGGTTACCTCAGATTAATAGGAGAACGCATACATCGGAGAGTGCTGGTTTGGCTAAATCAATCCAAGCCAAGCCAAGCTTTTTTGAATTTTTTCCATTTTTCTCATTATTAAATATATTAGAACAAAACGTTATCTATTCCCCAATTAACCTTTATGTCAACAGTAACATACCCGGGTATGTTTTGAAATTTAAAAACTCTGTATTTCTGAGAGTGGCTATCATGGCGCTCTGAAATTTCATGATATCCTCACCAGAAGTGTTTTCTAACATATTCTAAAGTTTGAATTAAATTGGACAAATCAGATCATAGATGTGGTAATTTTTTCATTCTTACCACTTACGTCAACCGCAGTTCAAGTAACGACGAGCAACTAACAAGTTTTTGCTAAAAAGTCACTTATTGTAAATATTCACACATGAAAGCAAAGAAAAATGCACAAGTCTTTGCTTAAACACCCGTTATTTTAAGTATTCATGCATAAAAACAATTTAAAATAGGAAAAAGCGCATATAAAATACAAATAAAATGAAAAAACACTAACAACAATATGTACTTGTATACCCGGGTATGTTTGCTGTTGACGTAAGTTTAATTTTCAGCTGTTGACATAAAGGTTAAATTGGCAATCGGCCTAATAACAATTTTGTGCATATTGTATCCACCTGGGCCTGGTCAGGCCCTACCCTATTACCCATGTACTGTCGTAAAAAAATCAAAACGAAAAGCACACGCAACACATAAGAATTCTTTCTTTACTTGTATTCCGTAGAATAATTCTAGTTGCCAACACAATATTCTTGCTATAGCTTTAACACCCCATACATGCCCAGGAGTTCGTAAGTGTGAGTTTTTGCGATAGCCACAAAAAACTTCATACAAAAAACAAGTGGTCCCCGCCACGCACAGGTGCAGTTTGTGGTAGGTGTCTACTTAAGGGGTAAAATTTGATACTATTTCTAGTGCAATTCATACGTTCAATCGTAGTGCGGTCGGAGAACCATTCTTACGTTCGATATATATTAATATCGATATTTTTTATTAATAAATATCGATATATTTTTATTTCATTTGCCCATCACTACTTGACCATATGAAATTTCTGACCTCTTTTAAAAATGGAAACGAAATCTAACATCCTATTTAGATTTTTCGTAAACCATTAAGAATTCCAAAACCATTAATAACTTAACGGCAAAAAAATAAAAGAATCTATGCTCTCAACTTCAAACATACATTTATTTTTTATTTTTTTTTTTTCAAAATACTAATGAAAGAAATGGAACCAAATCCTACATTGGTTTAAATTGGTATGCATTTTTAGAAATGAATAAAAAAAAAAAAAAAACTAAAAGGAGTCATTTCTTACTGTATGATGTATTCAATATCAAAATAACTTTACATTGTAGTGAATGATAAATGGTTTTGAAATGAAGCAAACCACAACAACCACAAACGTAACTTTTACTCAAACTAAAGTTAAAGTAGACCCATACAAATGACAACTGATTGGATAGATGACTGTTGACTCTAGCAAACATATTCGCACAGGCATACAGTCTTGCACATACATCGCATATACATACATATGTATGTATAGTATACACATACATACATACTACTATAATAACCTAATACATTTGGAAAATAAACAATTATGTTGTAGTAGTTTAAATTGGTTTCTTTCAATGGGTGTATGTGTGTGTGTGTGTACACTTATATATGTATTTATTCATACACATATACAAAGATTTTATTCAATGCAAAACAAAAACAAATTAAACGAATCTTGGAAAATATAGTGCACAAACCAATCAAAAACAAATGAAATTTCATGCTGTGCAAATCAACATTTTTGATACAAGAACACAGTGGTCTCAACCTTTCTCAATTTTTTTTTAATGTCCAATGAAATGTATAGAGTTGGGAGTTTTGTGGTAGATATTTCAAGGAATTTTTTTTTTATAAATTGTTCTGTATTATTTGTGTGTGAAGGGGGGAAAACTAATATAACTCTAATAAATTGAATGTTACACATGCACAAGAGGGCGAAAATATGGTAAACATTCTGTCAATGCCCATAATTTCTACTAACAGATATTTGGTCGTGTTCGTATCCTATCCGGTAAAACTAGGGATTGCTGTTCCGTTTTAACCGAATTCGAAACCGCGGTTATTTATGCCTAAAAACCGAAACCGAAAACTGACAAAAAAAACTCGCTTTTAATCTTTTACTTTAAAAATACCTTAGAGGGAAGTAGTCCCGTAATAGGTCTTTGGTGGTAGATACCGGTTCTAGTTCTAACACTTTATATAAATAAGACCTATCACTTTTACATGGAATTGTCATTGGAGGGGGTCTGTTGACACCATTTGACCAGTCACAGATCTATTCTCATTGAACGTTCTTAGTGTCAGTTACTAAAATGTAGTATTATTTCAATAAAACAAGTTCTAGAATTAAATTCAAGAACCAAATTTTAGAAAGTACCAAAAAATGTGTCACAGCACCGTTGAAGACTGTACTGTAATTAATTACTTTTTCTACATTTTTGTTCTTCATGAACCAGTTAAGGGATTGGTTCTTCTTTCACTGGTCATGAGTTCTTTCTTTTTGTACTTGTTCTATTTTCACAAATCCCAGGACCACTCTGTTGGACCTATTGACACAAATTTCCCGCAGGGTATATTTATGCTTAAAGAAATTGCAAACTATATTTACATAATATGTACTACATAGTACTTCACATAAAAAAGTTTATACAAAACACAAAACAGCCTGCAACAATGGCAAGGTGTTTCAAAAATTCTTAAAATATAAAATTAGTACTAAAAATACAATAGTGCCCTTTTTAGTAAAAATACTTTGATTCCCTGGTAGTACATATTTGGAAGATTGTTTTTTCCAAAATTATCTTTATGATACTTTTTTAAGTAGTTTTGTTGATCCAAAAACTTTTAAATCAGTTACAGTTACACTGACAAAAAACGAATCATAAATGTCTCATCAAGAAGAGTCGCGGATATGAAACCATTTTTCCCGATAAAAGTATCTTTTACAATCAGAAAATGAGCGCATATTCTGGGTTTTAATCGCGATATGATTAAAAATGTATCATAATTGAATCTTTGAAGTTTTTAGCTTCGCGAACAAAATAAGGGCATATGAGCTCGATATTAAATGATACACTCGTTGTGAAAAAAATTTTACCCTACCGATGAATCACCTCAAAGAATCATTTGTGATATAATTTTCTGACTCTATAATGGGAATATGAATGAATCATATGTCAATCCTTTTTCAATGATTTCATATATGATTGATAAATTAAGTGATAATTCAGTTTGTAGTCATCAAAAGTGATCTGAAATAACTCTTTTAGGTGCTTTTTACAAAAAATGATTACCCAGATGCTAGCTGGGTTGATATTCTATATATGTATGTTTATGTTGTTTTATTGGGATATTTTCAAAACCGAAAGCCGAACCGAAACCGACCGGTTTTAATCATTTTAAAACCGAAACCGCGCTTTCACAATTTTACGGTTTTGAGCAAACTCTAGGTAAAACTATTTTGGTTATTTCAACGTTTATTTTGCCTACACGTTCTTTAAAATATGGATACATTTGTACTTTAATTTTCCTTTTGAATTAACTATCGAAAATCGTAAAATACACTTACCTTAACCAGAAGGTAAAACAAACGTCCCAGGCCCATTTTCACAACTTACCGATAGCTTTAAGTAGACTCGAACCGGCCTTATAAAAAGTGTTCCATTATTAAAACTTAACTTTAACCTAAAGTGAGCGATCAAGTAAATTAAGATTCATCCTACCTAGTATGTTAAAGTAAAGTTTTAAGTTTAAGTTTTTTTTTTTCTTTAGCTATCGGTAAGTTGTGAAAACGGACTGAATTATCATAAAAAATTCGTTACACCATTCACATCAAATTTTAATATAGAGATTTGTGACTTAAGCCGAAAAAGCGTTTAATGAGGACGCAAAGGGGAATCAAACTGAAATATGCCTCTGTTTCAGCGATGCCAACTAAGTGCTTTTGGCACTATTGATGGTGCTTTTTGATGCCTCAAAAAGCCAACATTTTATCCTTAGTGCCAAACTAAGAAAAAGCACTAACTTGGTGTAATGACAACAATCTAACACCTAATGTCTGAAGAAATGTTTCTTCGAATGAAACATACAAATAATCCAAATATTACTTAAATATAAATATAATAGAAACTGGGAATTATTTCCTTCCGAAGGTTACTTTATATTATATTCAACATTTTTCATTTTCTCGAATTTATTCTATGAGCTAAATTTCAGTTATGCATTTTATAAAGCTTTTTTGTAATAGTTCTATTTCTTCAATTTTTCAGAAATGACTTTATACACTACCAGACTATTATATTGTATTTTCCTGGTACATTTTACCTTAGTTTCCTATGGAAAGCAATGAGGTATATTTTATGTACAGAAAAATTTACAATTATTAGACACCAGCAGAATGTAATGCATTCTCCGGCCCGCTACGGCCTTCGTCAGCATTCCTTATGTCCCACTGGATAGTGTTACTTTCAATTTATAATATTTGTTACTAAAACTTATGTACAAAAAAGGTCTCCCAACAATGCCGCCGGCTTTTTTAAAATATTGAAGGTATATAATATTCGGCTCAGCCGAATGTACATAATTTGTTTTGTGTTCAATTATCGATTAAATTGGAAAAAATGGCTTAGTGCTTTTTTACGCCTTTTAATTATTTGAAATAGTGTTTTTTTTTAATTTTAAAGTGCTTTTTGCTCTCAAAAAGTTGACATCACTGCTTTTTCTACGTCCACGCATCATTCACAATAATATATCGTCACGTTTATAACAAAAAAATCAACTATTAGTTGTTAAGAGGAATGAGTCACATGTGAATCATTAATTGTTGTTTCAAACTTTTAGACTTCTAGATAGCATTTTCTCTAACTCTTCGATAGTGTTACTTTTTTAACTTAAACTTTTAAAGCTTTAAGAGCAGTTAAAAAATAAGATATCAATCTTTATATCACAGAAAAAAAAATTATTCGTTTTGGTATTTTCTTATTTCTTTTACAGTTTCATTCACATCATTTTTAAAAACGTTCATAAATTTATACATATCGTAAATAAAAAAGAAAAACACAAGATTAAGTAAAATATGAAGCATTAATCATTTGACTTCTAAATTAGTAATTAATAACATTTGATACCCAAAAAACAAAAAAATTCCTGAATAAATAACGAAAACACCTTCATACAAATATACCTTTTGGAATGAAAAATAAAGTTTCAAGAATTTTCTTAGATGAAAATCAAAGTTACACAGAGTTTTTGGGTTGGGTGAAATAAAAGGCAAAGCAAATGAATAGAAGCATACAGATTTTCGGAAATGTAATTTTAGAAAATATGTTTTTAATTTTACACAATCCTATTAGCTTTTATACGACTAAAACAGATACAGTTAACAAAATATTTACTAAGAAACAAATACACACGTGTTAAAAAAGAAAATTGCTATGAACCCAACAAGCATTTATTATAGCGTTTCCCCATGCAAGTAATTACCCTGCAAATAATAGGACTAGTCCAAACGCGCGTATAAAATGTAGGCCACAATGGACTAGGACTAGTTCAAAAGTAACCCAAACGTATGGAAAAAACATGGTCTAGTAAATCTACTTCATGGTCTAGTAAAGAGGATAAGTTTTAAAGTCGTTTAAAAATGAAAACATGTCGATAAAAAACGAAGACATGTCGTCTCCCCCAAACACTTTTAGCAATGGCATGGTCCATTTGATCAAAATGGATCAGGTAGTCCAATATTATTTGCAGGGTACTTGCAAGTAGTGTATACGTATTATCAACGAAAAATCGCGGAAACAGCCGTTTGATTGAATGTAAAAAAATTTTTTGAATGTTAGTGAAAAACTGTGAGTGTATTGAGTTTTTCGAACTTGCACGTGGAAACAGGGGGTAAAGGCTGCTGTTGGTGAAAATTTTGCGCAAAAAAAAATAGTTGTTAAGGAAAAGAAAAATAAAAAGTTATTTTATCCATCACAATATAACCAAAAATTTAATAAAAAAATACTTGCTTGCATATAAAAGTACTTAACGCAGATGCCAAAAAAAGTATAATCATACACTTGATTATAACTGGGGTAGGAAATTGAAGAAATTTGCCATTTATTTTTGCAACATATTTAGAAAGGAAAACGACAACTTTTCAAATTTTTGCTATTTTTTTTAGAATAGAACAAATACCCGTGCGTATGGTAGTATAGATTTAGCATTATTGTCAGAAAAGGAAACACCATTAGTTTTTTGTCGGTCTGTAAGTGACAACAGACCGTTATTTTGCTCCAAACACTGATATTTTATTTGTGCGTTTTTTACAATAATTACAAACGGTTAACTTAACAATACTTTTACTTGGTTAGCATGGAAATTAAATAAGTTCTGTATTATTTATAAGATTTGTTTTAAAAAAATTTGACAATCGGCTAATGTGGAATAGCTTAAGGCAGGTATTGTGGAACCTATTCTACCAATAGTCATGAAGGCTGCGAAATAATTTTAAATGGAATATTTTTTTAACAACAAGTTATGCCAAGTAGGAAGTCTAATATTTTTAATGAATTAAAATAAAAAAACTGTATGTTTTGTTATTACTATTTTGTTTCTGGTTATATGATTAGTATTCCATATTACCCACCCTTGAGGTTCCACACTACCCTCCAATTTTTGAAATCATTTTTTTTATATAGATCAAAGGGGTCGATATTCCAACTAGTCCTATGAAGATTTCACTTAAACTTGTTTAAAAATTGCCAAAACAAAAATAGGGGTTCCACAATACCCGAAGTTACTCTACATTAGGATGAACGTGCCTCTCTCAATTTAGGTTAAAGTAAAGTTGTAATAACTAAAAAATTTGTATGCGTCCGATAAAAATTCTGGAGGCATGAAATAACTCCCCACGAAATAACTCCCCAAAAAAAATGATATTACTCCCCAAAAAAATATACAGGAAACAACAACAACGTTTTTTGGAAACTTATTTCATTTTTTTAGGGACTTATTTCATTATTTATTTTAGGGAGTTATTTCATTTGAGTGAGTTTTTGACTTATGTGCTGTTTTTACAACACAATTTACTAAACATGTAGTTAAATTTATATGGAAAACTCTCAAAAAACTGAGTGCTTTTTATATGAATTTTACTACACGTTCAGTCACTTGTGTTGTGAAAGCAGCACATTGAAGATAAAACCAAGAGTAATTGTTGAATGAGTGACTGTTAAAAACAAAATGTTTTTAAATGTAATTCTTGTTTTCTTACAAAAAACACTATTGGTTTTCGTTTTGTTGTATTAATGCTGCCACATTTTAACATTAATTCGCCTTGATACTACGTTTTTGGTTGATCACTCTCTCTCTCTCGGTCTCTCTTTCTCTCTCTCTCTCTTTCTCTCTGATGCAAAGTTTTTTGCTTATGAAAGATAAGCATTCTTTTATTGTTAAGTTGTGGTAGTGTAGTCTACAACTAGCCTATGAAAATTCGCCTTGATTTTGTAAAAACTTTTGACAGTCATCTAAAAGTTTAGAAGAGGTGAATACTGCCCACTACCATCTTTCAAAACCTTCTTATTGTTTGCAGGTTGTGTATTTTTCTATGTGATTTTGTGTGTGTTTATGTTTGATCAACACAGTAGCAATAAGTTTATTTTACTGAATATGGTGCCACCTTCCTGCTGCTACAAAATGAAACAAAGACAAGGGTTTGTGTATGTGGTTTGTTAATAAATAAATTAGTTTCTCTTCGAAATAAACATTATTTTATGCTTGACGGTATGCAGCTGCGAGGGTTGGTAGAATATTTTAGTTAAATAAAGTTTTCAATGTTAACTTAACTAAGAAATCTGATAAACATGTTTGCAATGAAAATAGATTTTCTTAGAAATGAAAAACAGAAAGATTTTTGCAAAATTTGACATTTGCAAACCAAAAATATCATATTTTCGCAGATTGTTTGATTCAAAAGTTTTAAAGAAATTTCTGACCCAACCTTATTTATATAGATATTAGATAAATTTTTTGTTGTACTTAGCAGATATGTTAAGGAATGAATTTAATTGAAAAGAATTTCTTTTGAAGTTTAAGTTATCAAATTTTTCCTCAAGGGAACATAAGCATCAATATTCTTACACATTGATTCATACTCATAAACATGCACATAAACATGCAGATGGTTAGGCAAAAGATAGTAGAAGTAATTTTACCTTCTTTATCCACCGCATAAGAAGAGAAAATGTGGCAAATCCACAATTTGTGTTAGTCCCCTGGTATCGGTTGTTCAAACTGTGCAAACACTTTTCATAAAAAGTTACTTGGTAAAACAACAAAATGACTGAATTCCTTGGCCTCTCTGCCAGTCACATACTAATGAAAAAAAAAGTATATAAAGAATTTTGATGCTCTTGCATACGAGCATATATGAATTTCTATGTTCATTTAGTATCTTTGTCAATTTTGCTCAGTTTTTGTGTATTTGTTTTATAAATTTTTCTTTCTTTCTTTATGTTTTTTTCTTTTTTTTTTTTTTTTGTTATTACATTTTGCATTCTTGTGGCGTCAAAGAATCTTAACGAAGATAAATAGTTGAACTTTTCGTTGCCAAATTTAGTGGAAAATTGAAAAAAGCTTTTTAATGTGTGTAAAAAGAAATATATTTTCATATTTATCTAATGTTAAGATTTTTTTTTTTAATTTTTACATTATTTTTTGGCAAATGCCGTTTCTCGTATATAATTTATTTTACAACTAATATTTTCAAATATTTAAAGATTTATAAATGAAAACAATGGCAAAACAGTGATTTTTGTATAAATTTCGTTGTATTAGTATTTATTTATTTTTTCGTCAAGTATTTTCTTAAAGAAAAGTCAGTAAAACTTTAAATATGTTATAAAATTTATATTATTTCTATATTCCCAGCTAGCATTTGGATGATATTTTTTTTTGCAAAAAACACATAAATAAGTCTTTTCAATTCACTCTTGAAAATTACGTATAATTTCTGAAATTGACTTAAAACTTGAGCGATTGAAAAGGTATTCATATGTAATTCATTCGTATTTTAAAATTATGATTTCTAAATGTTTTGAATTGAAAACTGATTTATTAGTAGGCGATGTTTAAAGAATTCACATATAATTAATTTATATTCTCAAGAAGGAATCAGAAAATTGTATCACAATGGATTCTGTGAGATGATTTATAGTAGGGTACTAATTCTGCACAACGAAAGTTTCATTTATGTTCGAAAAAAAAGGTCTTGCAGCTCTTGCAGCTGATTCCTAAAAGGTTTGAATATGATGCATAATAACTAGAATTTTGTTTTATAGACCATTTACATATTAAAATGTGAACTAACGCGAAATAATCCAATTTTAAAATTTATGTCCTGTGAAAAATTCCCCTAATCACGTTCGACGTTTACATAATCAATAAGCGCTCTTTGAATAAGTCCTGCGGTATCTCTTCATTTTAAGCTGGTCAAACTAGTGGATTTGGTTGGAGTTTAAGGCTTTCTGAATATACTATTACATATTTTGGAATCACTGTTTTTACTAATGGCAAATTGAGATCCTTAAGAATATTCGAGAGGCCGAAGCAGTGCCCATGGCAAGAGATTGCCCTTAAGATATAAATGTAATTTAAGTTTACAAACAAGACTACAGACAGAATTTCTTAGCCAATTTACCTGAATTGCTTTTTGTTTCATTTGACTTAATTTATAAGTCGTTCAAAATGAATACAAAATATGTCTAAATGCGTTTTATTGAGGCGCTATGAACTAACTGCCCAATGAACTAAGTCCTGAAAGCAAGAATTAAAAAATTCCCAAATTGTTTATGCAGATAATAACAACAACGATTTTTAAATTTTTAATTTTATTTTGTGTTGGCCGATTATTTCATATGAAATCAGTCCAAAATATTGTAAATTAAATAAAATCCATTATACATTTTTAGGGACTTATTTAATGTATCAATCAAACCGCATTAAAAATATTGGTAAATGTCGGTTTTTAAGGGTTGGAGTCCCGAAACTTAAAATTCCGAATTCTATATTCCGACTTCAAGATTTTGAATTCCAAAATCCCGAATCCCGGACTTCGGCTGAACACAAGAAATTTCAACTCTATGGTATAACAAACTCCGGCTTCGCTTTTTGCCTTTATCCATAATAATTATACACAGAAATTGTGAAATAATTAAAAGAAAGTTCATGTAGTAGAACATAGGGCACTTACAAATTTTCTCCATTCATGACGGTTATTGGCGAGGAATTTTATTAGACTTCATGATATTTTTGGCATTTGGCATCCTTTCAATAGGTTTCGTTGCCAGGTGTTACGAGGGCAACTGCGTCTACGATGTCCTTGGGGATTCCATTCCAAGGCGGCATTTGCGATATTATATCGGAGTGTGTGGCCTATCCACGTCCATTTACGTTTCAGTATCTCCTTTGGGATAGCAACCAAATTTGACATTGACAGCAACTGCTCATTTGTCACCCAATGTGGCCAGAAAATTTTGTGTATTTGTCATAAGCATCGATTAATAAACGTTTGTATCCTAGCCATGTAATGTTGTATTGTACCACAGGTTGTGCAACCGTACAGTTGAATCGACATGACGCTACAGTTGAAAATACGTATTTTTGTTTTTCTGAATATATATTTAGATCTCCATATCTTGTGTAAACTGTAGAACGCTAATCTAGCTTTATTTATTCTGTTTGCGATATCGTTTTCTGAACCGCCGGCTTTAGTAAATATACTACCCAGGTAACTGAAGGATTCAACGTCGCCGATGACTTCTCCATTTAATGTAAGAGATGTGTCGATTACTGACTCAATACGCATTAGTTTAGTTTTTTTATGTTAATTTTTAAACCTACTGCATTTGCGTTTGAGACGAGTCTGTGTAGTTTTTCTTCAATATCAGAGAAGCGGTGGGCCATTAGACAAACGTCTTTAGTATAATCAATATCATTAAGAATTTATAAAATAAATAATAAATTTTAAGTTGGAAAACCATAATAAAATTTTTGAAGTACAGCGTACTCCTGATAATTCGAAATCGCAAGGTGCCGGCCATTTCTTACGAATTATAGGGCTTCTATTTAGCGGGGTTCCGATTTAATGGGGTTAAAATAAAATAAATACGAATTAACGGGGTTTTTACATTTTCTTTACTAAAACGACAGAAAAACATAAACAACACACAAGCAAATGCAAAAACCTACGCAAAAAAAATAGCGGTAAACAAAAAATCCTTCTTTCCATGTTTTTGTTGTTTTTATTACGAATTATAAGTGATAGTACGCAAAAAATTATAATATATAAAAGGAAGATTTTATTTAAAAAAAAAAAAAAAATACGAATTAGCGAAGGGACCAAAATGTATGGACATTTTACGAATTAACGAGATTTGTTCAAGGGACCTACAGTTTACTGCGAATTATCGGGAATTACGATTTATCGGGTTACGCTTTTTCGGGACTTGACTGTATTGTTAAAAGATTCGTTTTTATTTTTTCCCCTTGCATTGATACAACGAAGACCTTGTGGAGCACCACTTTCAGCCACCAATCAGTCAGTCAGCTAGTCTAGAGAACGTTGTTTAAATGGCAGCTAATAATATCAAAGGTTTCATTTCAGTTTTCATTATTAATGACAAGGTTTTTCCCTCCACCATTTCAAACTTTTCTTATTTGTTCTCTCGTTCATTCAATCATTTATTTTAAATGGTACTTGGTTTTCAGAAGACATTGATTGAATTTTCTTAGGAATTCTATAGAAGACATAAATAAAAAAAATAATCTCTTAAGCGTACTAAGAAAACAGGAAATTGAATTAATTTAATATGAAACGACAACAAATTTATTTGTTAAATTTTAACGTTTTAAAGGAATTTAGCAATAAATTGTGAAAATAATTTGACTTTAAGCGATGGGGACAATAAAAATAACCGTTTTAAAGCAAATTGTATATAAAATTGGGTCATAAAATGTTGTTATAAATGTTCACATCTTTAATGGTTTATTAAGGGATTGAAGAGATTTTATAAGGTTCTATATAATTATTTTCAATTGGTTTGTGTTTCCTTTGCTTGCTGGAGGAGTTAAACGAACAAACATGTGTATTGGCACGTAGCCAATAAAAATGTTTTTTAAATGTTGGGCTTAGAATACTTTAATATGGTCTATTAAAAAATCAATATTTTTAGTGAAGCCTTACGCATTTTTAAGTAGCATTTACCACTTGGTCAGTTTAAACTGGCTTAATCATTTACTTGCTCAATATCTAAATATAAAGATATATACGATCGCGCTTTTTTAATTCTTAACCAAACTTGAATCAAAATGTTGTTTGCAGCCTTCCCGAAGAGTTGTTTGTATGCCTCTCGAGAAGCATGTTATTTTTACACTCTTTAAAAATTTTACCACTTAATCATGGAATATAAACTAACTTTAAATGCTACCTAAGGTGCAGATTGACTTGCTGGCGACAGCCTCCTATCAGCATACGATATTATACAAAACATGCTACTTTGATTGGCACTTTGGTGTATGTGTACATACCTGTGGGTATTTAGGTACATTATATTTACTTAGTGTTGTCTCTCAGTTCTAATTTTATAAATTGCAAACAAAACTATTAAGGAATGAAATTCATCGTAACTGATAACGAATTTTGCAAAATATATTCAATGACTTGTACGAGGTCATGTCATTAATTCAGTGGCTTTATAGGTTAAACGCAGGTTTTAGGACAAAAAAAGCATTTAACTTTTAAGCGTTTTCTCTTTTGAGCTCTAAACACTTAATGGATTATACCATGAGCATCTCATAATACAGTCGCAATGACTTTATTGACTGACAAACCTACCTTGGCATTTTTTTGGGCCTAATCACCCCGAGAAAGCCACTTCTTTGACTGCTGTATGGTCTCTGGTGTCTTAGTGTGGATACACGTCCACTGTTACAAATTAATAATAAAATGAGTCTATATTGCGGTTGAACAATTACAAACACTCCTGTAGAGTTGCCACACGATTGCATTTATGGTCGATTGTGAGCAAACATGGCACCCATCTTGCGAAAATCTTTCTTTTACCCAAGTGATCATACAAAACTGAGCCAAATGAGGTGCCTATGACTTTCGCAATCTATCGTACTTTCAATCTCCATATCGCAAATTTTTAAAATTTTCTGGTTTAATGATCTCAACTGGGCGTCCAGAATATTTGGTATATTCCAACCTTGTAAGGCTACAAGTTAACGACTTTATTACCATTGAAATTTTTAACAGAAATCAATTTCCAGTTGCCTGTTGTAAGCAGAAGTATTGCCCATTCAGTTGAGAGGCGGGAAACAACTTTTATTACATTATAGTTTTATATTTATGTCATTTAGTGAAATATATATGCAGGGCTCACCTCTGTAATGGACT
Source organism: Pollenia labialis (assembly GCA_949318255.1). NCBI lineage: Eukaryota > Metazoa > Arthropoda > Insecta > Diptera > Polleniidae > Pollenia > Pollenia labialis. The sequence continues at coordinate 137,627,238 of OX439139.1, read as the reverse complement.
TTTTAGAAAAGTGTTCCGTTCCTAAGTTAATAATAACAAAACTAAAGTCAATTGCTCTTATTCTCGAAGAAATTAAAAAGAGTTCATATGCTCAACCTCAAAATATATATTGTCTTTTTCGGACTTGTTGACAGGGCTCACAGCCTCTATTTCTAATGGGGTTTTTTCTAAATGTTTCTTTTGTAAGATCAGTATTAATTCTATATAATTCTATTTAACATTCCCGCCATCAGCAAAACAAATGTTTTCATTTAAAACAACTAAATGGTACTCAATTTCAAAAATAGACAGTTATTTTAGACGTCTTTATTGGTGTTGCGCATTACAATGGTCTAATGATTATCCGTACATTTACATATTTTCTTTGTTCACTGGTTGGTTTGTTTGTTTAAACGAATTGTTGCAAACATTTAGCGCCAATAACAAGTCATTCGTATGCAATGTTTGTAGTATAATTCGGTTTAAGTGCTTGAAATGTAATCGACAAAAAATCAGAAAAAACATTTCAATTTGCATTTTACCTAAATAAAAAAAATCAAAGCAATCTGTAAAACGTTGTGTTTAACGCATAGAAAATAAATGTCATTGTGCTGGCGTATAAGTAATAAAAACAAAACCGTTCAAAAATACTAAGTATACGTATTTATTAAGTATTATTGATATTATTACATTTAATTTAAAAAAAAGGTAAAATTTTTTATTTAAAAGTATCTGACAACAATTTTAATTTAAAATGTATCTTAATAATTACTAAATATTAAGTTTCGTCACAAAAGTATGTATTTTTATTGAATGTTGTTTTCTTTTCTAAAAAAAAGTGTTGCATAAGTGTTACATGTGACTTGGCAACATTTTTAAATGCTCCACTAATTTTTAAGAAATGTTTCATATTTTACGTTAACAAAAGAACACAAATTTCGGCATTTAACTTAAGTACAATTGGTGGCAAGACTACAGCAATCCAAAGCCAGCAGAAACAACAGATATTTTTTGTATGCATTGTTATTGTTTACGGCTCGAAACTTGCCACCACCTTGTACTGAATTCGCCTTGATCTAGTGCTGCACTCATGCCCCTTTAATTAAAATGAGTGTTGAACATGTAGCATTTTTTTTTAATTTTAAAGGGAACATCATTATTATTATTTTTATTATTAGTAGTATTTCAAATACATTTATATAACAAAAATAAATGTAAAAGGCAGAATAAATGCAGAATTTTACCCAAAAAAGAAAAGCCATAAGTGTAATTTGCATTACAAAATATTATCTGCTGCATCTTTATATGAAAAATTCTAATTTAAATTACCTTCAACTGCATACTAATATTTAATGTATCAATATACATTGTGCTACTGCCAATCCATTAAACGTACTTAAATATTATTATTTAAATTTTTGTTGACCCTTCTTTTATTCTACACCTGTAGATTCCTGTGCTTAAAATATAAAATTAATGTCAATTGTCTGGTAATAAGGGATATTTCGTGCCATGTAATTCTACTAAAGGGTGGCGCAGAATGAGCTTTATGGTTTAAATGGCTTATAACTTTTTTACTAATGCGATTATTATAATTAAAAATAAATAGTTTTTTCGAGCTCAAGGCCAATTATATGTAAAAATATATATAATATATATTTAATTATTTGTTACTATATTTAGACTTCCATCGGATATTATTATCAAGGAATGAGTTACAAGTATGTTCGTTAGAGACGTACTACTATCTCCACATTCAGTATTGAGCCTCGAGCTCGAAAAAGCTATTTATTTTTATAAATAAAAGAGGTCGAAGGAATACAATTTAATTTCATTTGATTATTATAATATTTTTTTTTTAAATACAGTATATTATTTGGGATTTTTTTGCATTTAACTTTGAAAAATGATATCCTGTAAGTGATGTCCATTTTTTGCTTCGCACTTACGTGCTCCTTTTTAAATATTTTCCCTTAATTTTCGCAAAAATTTCGTGTGTAATTATTTGTGTTCGAGTTTACAGCTATTTATAAGTTATCTTCACAAAATGCTGAAAAAAACAAAAAAAAAATTAAAAAGTAAAAAAATTATAAGTAATTAACACCATATAGCACATTCTGCGCCACCCTTTTTGAACATTTTCGATTAGATTGTTTTGAATATTCTAAAATATTTTTAAGTCTTCTATAGTAGGAGGAATGCGAAATTTAAAATGATCAACATTTACCGCATTCGCTGCAATGATTATTATCAAAGCAATAGCTAAGCCCCTGAGGCCACTTGAATTTAATTATATATAAAAAAAACATATATTGCTTATCTTGTACACGCAGAGAAAAAATATGGTTGGACATGGTGACGGCAACTACACTATGTTTATTGTAACAGTATTTTGTTGTCGTACACAAACAATTGTTATTTTTATTAAATATAACCAATGTTATAGTTACTGTTAACATATCAATATTTATCGCAATTATAACTTAAAGTATTGTTGACTGAAAAATAATTGTTTAATTATCTTTGAAATCATATTAAATATCTTGCAACCATAACATGATAAATTTCTATACATGTAGTTATAGTTCGGTATGCTCCAATATTTTGCTAGCACCATTTGTCAAAAAATTTTGTATCAGTTCTGCCGTAACATTTTAAAGAAATTAAAAAAAAGTTAACAATAGTTCATTAAATAAAAAATTGTTAAATACAATAGCATTGCTAAACAAATATAAAGTTTTTTCTTTGTGAAAGTGCAAAAAATATTGACCATTGCATGTCAGTTTAATGTTATTTAAAAAAAAAAAAATCTAGAAAATAATTTATAAATAATGGCCACCTACGACAAACGATAACAACGATATAATAATAACCTGCGATTATAAAATGATTACAAAATTCATAATATTGTTACGTTTTTCCATTAATAAACGCGTTTGAGTTCTTTTAACCCATTAACCGCCAAAACTAAACTAGCAGTGATAATAAAAACAAAATTTGATTTTTAAATTCATTACACACAAAAGTAGCATAAAGGTATAAAAAAAATTTTTTAAATTAGGAATGGTTGAAGTAGGAGTGGGGTACTCAACTGAGTACAGCGGCGGGATATAGGGGAAAAAGTTTCGAACATTGTTACTCATTACATAATGTTATTAAACATATATTGCATCGCCAACGAATTCTTGCATGATAAAAAACACATCCGAATTGTTCTTCTCCTTTTTTTGGTACTAACCTGTACCATCTTGAGGTTACCTTAGTTCCAATGATGAAAGATGCCGTCAATTGAATCCATTAATTAATATGAAGAAATTGTTTTACAAAATGTAGATTCAGTTTGATGTCTGGTTATCTTTGCCTAGACATTGCTTTTGATACTGTTTCTATTCTAACACTATCGTAAGACCAATATAATTATCCTTTGGGTAACTGATATACACAATATCAAGACGCCTTTGGATAACTGATATACACACAATATCAATACGCCTAGCGTTACGTTGGAAATTATGTCAATTGTTTTGATAAGCATATACAATATTACTGATTAAACTAATCAGTTCTTTGTAAAATATCGTCTATTATTGCATACGCAAGTAATAGATTCAAATTACTAAAAAAAACTTCTTGACATGTTTGTACTAGTCGTAGACCTTTGTACAAATAATCGCTATCAACACAAAATACAAGCGTTAAAACGTATTATATGAAGCAAAAACAAAATAAGAAATGTTGCTAACATTTAAGAGATGTTTAGTCTCTTTTGCCTTAATTTATTACTACTGTTGTTGTTGCTTCTTATATGAATTGTAAAGAAATATGCAAACAGATAGAAATACGACAAATATATAATATATGTAGGTTTGATCACTCAACTAAATTAATGATGATTTACCGCAAGAAAAAAATGTTGCGTATGATGTCTCGAAGGCCTCTTCGAAAACAACTTCAACAATAAACAGTGGGTTTATCTCATGAATCAAAAAAACAAGATTGCGCACTCAGTCGTACAAAAAAAATTTCTACTGCGCATCTTGTTGTTGTAAAAAATGTGAGACACACACAAATGAACACACACAAAGCCTATTGTTTCGTCACACACAAAAATAACGGACCTGCGCAATGCGCAATCTTGTTTTTTTGAGTCATGGGTTTATCTCATCTTACATTCCCCACTACAATTAGTTGAAATTCTCTCAACATTAATTGTAGTTGTAAGTAGGTTAAGAAAAACAACAACAACTTACAAAAGATGTTGTCAATTAAGTGTTTTTTTAGGCCGTGCACCTGCCTGTTTATTATCAAAAAGTAATTTAAATTTTTGGGAATACAAAATTTAAATTTCAAAAGATTTTGTTATTCGTGCTTAATTCCCAGTTTTTATTATTGATAAAAAAAACACTTGAAATTTATTGTTGATGGGATAAGCTATTCATCGGCATTTCGATATTTTCATAGAAATTGTGCCTTGAGACCCAATTTGTCAGGAGGATTCATAGATGAAAATATCAACTTGACAAAGTCGCTCAAAAAACGCCACCGGGTATAAGCATGAAGTTTATATGTATTAAATTAAGGGAAAAATATATTTGTATATAAACGAAGGCTAATACACACTTTGTACATGACAACAGACGTTGCTATTGAACTTTAGTAGTAACATTTATTTAATAAATTTTAGACTGAAATTGGGAGTTTGGGTTTATTTTTTTTAATATTTTTATCGAACTTCGGAAATTTATTTTAGGATAAGAATAGTGTTAGTATTTTTAGGTTTAAGTTAAAGGTGCAATGTTAATTTTAATTAGTAATATAGGTTAAATTGATAATTCGAAGAATTTTGGAAAAAAAATTAGGCTTGAAGATTACCTCTATTAAGGCCGATTATTGTTTAGCTTTAGGGTTGTTAAATTGTGTGTAAGCTTAGGTAATTTTTATGTTTAATAATAATGCTATTTATACTATGTTCACACTTGGGTTCTTTACCGCATTTAAGCAACTCGAACGTGATTAAGCTCTAATCACATCAAAACCGAGAAATTGACATGTTCACAACTAAATCACTTCATTAATCACATAGAATCCACTGAACATACTTTAAACTGAGTGTTATGTAGAATCGGCCAACATAAACTGAACAACCGGCCACGATTTCCGCTTAATGTTTTAATTTTTTTCCTAATAATTCATAAATTTTCACAATTTCATAATTAATATGTTTAAAATAATCTTCTGATAACTTTATAAAAGTATTTTTTTTATCAATTTTAAATACTTTAAAGAAATAAAAATTCGTTTGTTTTGTTTATTTCTTAATCATCTGTCATCTTAATCATATCAAATGTAATGTAAACGGCTTTGATTAACTTAATCTACATTTTGCTTAAACGCGTTTAAAAACTCAAGTGTGAACATAGTATTAGTAAGTAAGGTGACATGTAGATTATAATTGCATGCTGTAAATACTTTGCTGATTGTAGGTTTATTTTTTTCTCTTATTCTTTTGATCGTTTTCCTTAATTTTGGTTGTTCTTACAATACATATTACTTCTGCGGTCTTGTTTGCTGAGACAATCTCTATATTCACATCGGTGACGTCACAAACCTGATTTTACGCATTTAATATACATATGTACATATGTTGTAAAAATCACAATTTTTTATTTCTTTATCAATTGTGTTATTGAAAAATTGGGAGAGTCTTCCGAAGTTATTTAAATTAATTGAGTTTTTAGTTCACCCTTTTCGTTCTCTATTGAATTGAATTGAAAAAAAAAAAAAAAAAAAAATAGCGCATAATTTTTAATCATACCACTTTAAATACCTACTGTAATACCATACCTGAGGGGTTATGCAATACCTACGACGCATTTCTTTGTGGTATATTTCTAATCTTAGAAGTACGCCCTCCATGGTGGCTTAGAAACCAAATTACTTAATAAAGCTATCAACGAAAATCTCGTGTGAATATAGGACTATTCCCTAGTATTTGTTTTACTAGTGTATAACTTTTAATTATAAAATAAAACATTTACCTTTTTCTTTCGTGTTATTTGGTATATTTTATTGTTTGTAACAATTAAGTTCACAAGATTTTATTTAATAGATTCTCAAAAAAACTTTATCACACTTTATGCAAACTGTTGTATTTAATTTCAATGTGACTTTTTTCGACGAAATCTAGCAGCAAAAAAACGATTTGAGGGTTGAGTAGAAAAAATCTAAGCTTATGTTAGGGTAGGTAAATGCATTGGTAGCACTGATCATTATTAACTTATTATTGTTATCGGTGTTTATTTTAAGAGTTACCACTGCATTTATTCATATTCATATTCATTTAAATTAAGTTAGTAATGTTAATAATGCAAAAATTTGTCTTCCTTCATAGAATTTTAACGATACATACATACATACATACATATAGTTTTAACAAAATTATTACATTAAATCTTAAAATGCTAGTTATTTACAAAGAAACGCATTTAATTTCTGGAGCAAATTTCATAAAATCCCTATGAATAATAGAAACAAATTTGTTGCCCAAATGGGGTATAAAAACGTAAACAATTGAACATAGCGATATTTCAGTTATCCCTTTTAGTTGTATGGTTTGTAAAAAAATCTAGATAGGATAAATTTGAAATGCATGTTTTGGATCTACCCAAAACTAACAAAAACATTTTTATTTCGATTCGACCAATAAAAGAATGCCGAGAAAAGCATAGGGTATACAGTGTACACTACACTATTTTAATTAATTTATATAAAAACTATTACTAAAAAATTACTTTTTTAGAATTTTTATGCCTTTTTTAAGAACAATAATTGTTTTTTAAAAGCTTAATAAGCATCGTATATCGTTCAAAATATGATCGACATTTTGTTTTCTCTACATGCCAATATGCATTGTTGCATTTCTTCAATCAGCTGAAAGCAGTTGCTTAGCTACATACTTATGAATTATGAATAAGATCTATAACTATCTATGAACTATTTTTTGGTTACTGTTTTGTTAGTTGCGACTTTACTTGTGATTTCTGAATATGCGCCATTGTATCATTTTAAAAAATATAACAACTCTTTCATATTTTCGGAAAAAAAAATAATTTAGGTTAAAATTTTAAATTTTTTTCGTTATTACGTTTTAAAATGTTTTTATTACAAAAAACAGCAGCTTACATATAGATAAAACACCTGAATTTCCCTTACCAAAATAATATTCATGCACATATACTTTAACTAAATTTTGTTAGTTCGCATGCATTTAACATTTTCATTTATTTCCGAAAATTCTCAAAACAGTTTTACCTGCATCTGCTCTGGCATCTGTTTAAAACCAGCAAAGTTAAGTGTTTTCTAATTGTTTGCGCTAAATGGAAATTTGTTAAAATATTTTCATTAGAAATTGTAGTTAAAATTAATTTTGGAACAATTTAGAAATTAATTAGAATTAATTAAGTGGTAAAGCAATTATTTTTCGTGCATGGAATTTCAAGATTAAATAAAAACTTAATATTATCAAAAAGTAATTTCAATTTTTGGGAATACAAAATTTAAATTTTCAAAAGATTTTGTTATTCGTGCTTAATTCCCAGTTGTTATTATTGATAAAAACACTTGAAATTTATTGTTGATGGGATAAGCTATTCCTACGCGCATTTCACTGGTTGCTTAGGCCAGATCATCAGGAAACTTCAACCATAAAGATTTTGGAAAAACTAAAGATATTAAACAAATAAAACTGTTAAACGTATAAGAATTATAGCAACAGTTCTACTTGTAATAATATCAAAGTTTAAACAAAACACATTAACAATAAACAGTTTTTATTTTGTTTTTCTTAACCTACTTACAACTACAATTAATGTTGAGAGAATTTCAACTAATTGTAGCGGGGAATGTAAGATGAGATAAACCCACTGTTTCTAGAAAAAAAGACCAGCACCCGTATTCCGTAATACGCTTAGCTAAAGCTAAATCTCGATCGCTAAAATACGTAAGAGAATACAAAATTTAAATATTTAAGCGATGACATTAAATGCTAAAATTGCGGCGAATTAAGTTGTTATGGCATTGCCAAATTTAGAAATGCACGTTACAGTATTGCATTCATAGCCAATAATCGCTAAATCAACTTAATCGATTTTTAGCGATAGAGATTTAGCTTTAGCGAATTACAGAATACGGCCACAGTACTCTGTAACTAAACACTAAATAAGCATTAGCTGAAAGGAGACATTCCACCATCTAGATGCATTCCACTATCACAGACTGTGAAGAAGGAGAAAAGTATCCCAAGGTTTATCAAAAGTAGGGAAAAGAAATTTGATCATAAGACAATTATATATTTTATTTGTGATCCTCTTCTGAAATACGCCTCAATCGTCTGACTTAATATATTTTATGATTATGGAAGGATCTATGACAAATATGTGTGCAGAAAAATATTGGCCGAAGGCTCGCCACTGCTTCGGTGTCATACCTCTATCCGGTGGTCCATATTTTCAATGACTATGGGACATAATTTAGGTTCTATGTCATTAATGTACCGAATTAGTTTATCGATTACCTCTTGAAGTATTCTTGCCTTATTGCCGTACAGTTTTTCTTTAAAGTTTCCCTAAAGAAAGAAGTCCAACGGTGTCAAATCACACGGTTTAGAGGACTAATTTCTGCTGACAGTAAGAGCTTTTTTTAACATGCAAACAAAGCACTCCTAAAGTGCTTTTTTAAGAGCTAACTATATAAACATATTAATTTATGTTTTGATTAAAAAATGCATTTTTTTAATCATTTTCATAAACCATAATATATTTCTATTTTTTGCGCTTTAAAACCTTCTTCGTTGTCAGCACTAAAATAAATTTTATATTTTACTAGCTTAACCCGGTGCGCTTCGCTACACTGCTTTAACCACTTTATCGGTTGAGAGATATTTAATATATGTATATATCCTATGGAAGGTAGTTCCCCTACGCTTACCCGCTTTATTTTTATTTTTAAAGTGAAGTATACCATAAGAGTGACTTCTACAAAGTTTCTCACTATAACAGTTTTTAAGATATCCGATATTAAACATTGGCGTCCTATGGGGGTAACACTTCCCCCGCTGCTATTTTATTTCAATTCTGGGGCTTAAAAGATCCTACTACCAAAAGTTCAACAAATTGCTTGCAGCGGTTCTTATTAATATTTCTATCTATGAGGGGTACTGCTCCTCCTCTGGCTACCCCGCCCATTTCTATATTGAAATTTATAGTTTACCATAATAGTACCTTAAACTAAGTTTGAAGACTATCTCTTTAATTGTTCTTCAGTTAAGCGATATTTGATATAATGATCCTATAGGAGGTATTTCCCCTCCTACGCCTACCCGCTTTATTTCTATTTTCAAAAGCGTAGTATACCATAAGAGTGACTTCTGCAAATTTTGAACATTCTCACTATAACAGTTCTTAAGATATGCGATATTAAACATTGGCGTCCTATGGGAGAAACCACTTCCCACGCTGCTACATTATTTAAATTTTGGGACTCAGAAGATCCTACTACCAAAAGTTCAACAAAATGCGTGAAGCGGCTCTTAAGATATGCGATATTTAATTTTGGCATCCAATGGGGGGTACCAATTCCCCTGTTTAGGAGTCTATAAGCCAACATACAAACAAACATACAAACATTTTTCATTTTTATATGTATAGATTCTTTATCATTTACTGCTGTATAAGAGCTCTCTTATTGAAGCGCTCGAATGTGCGCTTCTTCTCTTAAGTGCTTCAAAAAACCCAAATTTTTTTACTGGGTAAGGTGTGACTCACAATTAATACAATATGAAAAATCGGTATAGGGTTAGAATCTTGTGTGATTTTTTCAGAAACTTACAGCCAATTAATAGAAAATATATATAATTAGGCCACAATATATGCAGGTATAACTAATACCATGTTCGTACGACATCTCTCGTTCGTAATTCACAGCCTATTAATGATCCAAATTACATAATTCGTCATACAAAATTTTGAGAGCGGATTATCTAATTTGTACGTAATTCAATTCTTATTACCCTGTTGATTAAAATCAATGCGATCTCTAATTGTTATCGGTTTTTTTCCATCACCAGCTGTCAAAGCACTAAAAAAACAAACAAAATATAACATAAAAAAAGTAAACAAAAGTAAAGGAAGTAATTTTATATTATAAAATTTAATGGAAGCCAAAAAAGAAAATAAATATTTTATATGTATGGTTTTTTACCGCAGACAAACAATTAAATTTAGCAATAAACTAAAATAATTAAAAAAGTAAAAAAAATAAGAACATGGTAATTCCAATAAGTAACCAAAGCAGAGAGCGAAGTAATCCAAAGCGCCGTGCGAACTTCCTTTTTGTAGCATCCTTAGTTTTGAAACATCACAAATGTACTCAAATTTTTATTTTGTGGAGTTAGGTCTTTTAGCATCTGACACATCGATATTCTACCTTGGAATTAACTATCTTAAAACAATTGGTTGGTGAATTAAAAAAAAAACAAAAAAAAAAAATTTAAAATAAAAAGTTTTTTCGAGCTCGAGGCCAATTAAGAAGAATTCTTGACAAAAGTACGGAAAAAAAGAGAAGTAAAGGAATAACATGTTAAAATAAATTAAAATAGATAATCATTCAAAAGCAAATTTCGATCTACCAAAAAGTTGAATACAATTTGGTTTAAGGATTGATGTTTGACTAATGACGTCAGCAGTCGTCGATGGCTGCGAGTGTTAAACGGCAAGCCCTCTGAAGAGATTGAGTGGTTGCAATCGAAACATGTCAGGGTAACCTGTCCGTAAACACCTGGGTTCGAGCCCAGCTTGAGTCAAGAATGAAAAATTATCAATAAAAATTTTAATTAATTTTCATGTTGTAAAATTCCTTTCTTCATAAAAATAATTTAATGAAAATTAAATTTAATGAACTTAAGCCTAATTAAAAATATTAAAAATTTGGATTAAAAACCATAAATAGTTCAATAAAATAACCACAATACTAATAATTGTTAAAGCTAAGGCACGAGCTCTATGTTTGCATTTGTCCTTCAAGTTGTGCTGAAAAAGGTCAACAAGAAAAAGAAAGACAAAAAAAAATGAAAAAACAAAAAATATATGTACTTTGAACTTCAAGAAGAATTCTTGACAAAAGTACGGAAAAAAGAGAAGTAAAGGAATAACATGTTAAAATAAATTAAAATAGATAATCATTCAAAAGCAAATTTCGATCTACCAAAAAGTTGAATACAATTTGGTTTAAGGATTGATGTTTGACTAATGACGTCAGCAGTCGTCGATGGCTGCGAGTGTTAAACGGCAAGCCCTCTGAAGAGATTGAGTGGTTGCAATCGAAACATGTCAGGGTAACCTGTCCGTAAACACCTGGGTTCGAGCCCAGCTTGAGTCAAGAATGAAAAATTATCAATAAAAATTTTAATTAATTTTCATGTTGTAAAATTCCTTTCTTCATAAAAATAATTTAATGAAAATTAAATTTAATGAACTTAAGCCTAATTAAAAATATTAAAAATTTGGATTAAAAACCATAAATAGTTCAATAAAATAACCACAATACTAATAATTGTTAAAGCTAAGGCACGAGCTCTATGTTTGCATTTGTCCTTCAAGTTGTGCTGAAAAAGGTCAACAAGAAAAAGAAAGACAAAAAAAAATGAAAAAACAAAAAATATATGTACTTTGAACTTCAAGAAGAATTCTTGACAAAAGTACGGAAAAAAGAGAAGTAAAGGAATAACATGTTAAAATAAATTAAAATAGATAATCATTCAAAAGCAAATTTCGATCTACCAAAAAGTTGAATACAATTTGGTTTAAGGATTGATGTTTGACTAATGACGTCAGCAGTCGTCGATGGCTGCGAGTGTTAAACGGCAAGCCCTCTGAAGAGATTGAGTGGTTGCAATCGAAACATGTCAGGGTAACCTGTCCGTAAACACCTGGGTTCGAGCCCAGCTTGAGTCAAGAATGAAAAATTATCAATAAAAATTTTAATTAATTTTCATGTTGTAAAATTCCTTTCTTCATAAAAATAATTTAATGAAAATTAAATTTAATGAACTTAAGCCTAATTAAAAATATTAAAAATTTGGATTAAAAACCATAAATAGTTCAATAAAATAACCACAATACTAATAATTGTTAAAGCTAAGGCACGAGCTCTATGTTTGCATTTGTCCTTCAAGTTGTGCTGAAAAAGGTCAACAAGAAAAAGAAAGACAAAAAAAAAATGAAAAAACAAAAAATATATGTACTTTGAACTTCAAGAAGAATTCTTGACAAAAGTACGGAAAAAAAAAAAAAAAAAAGAGAAGTAAAGGAATAACATGTTAAAATAAATTAAAATAGATAATCATTCAAAAGCAAATTTCGATCTACCAAAAAGTTGAATACAATTTGGTTTAAGGATTGATGTTTGACTAATGACGTCAGCAGTCGTCGATGGCTGCGAGTGTTAAACGGCAAGCCCTCTGAAGAGATTGAGTGGTTGCAATCGAAACATGTCAGGGTAACCTGTCCGTAAACACCTGGGTTCGAGCCCAGCTTGAGTCAAGAATGAAAAATTATCAATAAAAATTTTAATTAATTTTCATGTTGTAAAATTCCTTTCTTCATAAAAATAATTTAATGAAAATTAAATTTAATGAACTTAAGCCTAATTAAAAATATTAATAAATATATTATTTATTAAATTATTAGTTCCAATATTTCGATATCCCTCGGATATCATTATCAAGGAATGAGTTACATGTATATTTGTAAGAGACTTATTACTGTCTCTACATTTATTATTGAACTCGAGCTCGAAAAAACTTTTTATTTTAAATAAAAAAAAGGTCGAAAAAATAATAAGATTTAATTTAAAAAAAAAAATTTTTTAAATAATTCCCTTCATTTTGTGGTTGGTTTTTAATAAAATGTGGTTATTATGTCAAACATGTTGAACGTTTTGCCGAAACTCATTATCATTACTATAGTTTTTTTTCATTGTCTACTTACAAAATTTGTTAAAGTTTGTCGTATTAAGCCTGGTACTCTGTTCAAATTTGTGAAAAATTATTTCACACGAAAATTTTGACATGTATCAATGTTACCTTTCATGCGAGTTTCTACAATTTGACGTTTTTATTCCTGCAAAGTATGCGACATTGTTTTGCGTATGTAAACATACCGCACATCAAGGCCCATCTATCAGGTCTGCTTACTTGTACAAAAACAAAAAACGATTCTTTTTAGTTGCCAAAAATTTACTACCACATATACAAAGCAAAAGGAAAAAACGTGCATGTGTGGCATACCATAAACGTAAACAAACGTATACATGCACATGTAATCAAAATGTAAACAACTTTTGACAACTAAAAAGAACATAAACAATGATCATCAGGCTTCTTGCGCAGACCTTTTCAATGGGCCTTGCCGCACATTTATTTAACTGAAAATTATTTTTTTATTAAAAAATTTAATAAAAAAGAATATAAATATTGATAAAAAAGTGTTGCCGGTTGTGTTATTTTAATTTTTTATTTCTTATTTAATAATCAGTTAATACTTTTTTGCTTTTGCTTAAAATTCCACGTGAAATAAGTGCAGCTTACATAATTTCGCAGTTGTAAAAAAATGTTGCCAGAAACATTTCCTAACTTTTTCACAAAATGAACAGAGTACAACTCTATCAACATTATTTCATAGATATTCCGCACAAGTTTTTTTCATATGCGTTTTGACAGCATTTCACGTGAAATGTTGAACACAGTACCAGGCTTTAGACGAAACTAAATAAAAATCGCTAGATTTGGAAGAAATCTCAAAAAATTAAAAACGCACAAAATTAATTGTTAAAATCCGACAACTTTTAAAAATGCAGAAAATATTATTTCAAATTGTTTAATATATAAAAATTTTAGCCAGAAACTAAAAAAATTTAACTTTGAAGGCTGTGTTACAAACTATTTTGATATGTACAAATAAAATTTTTTCCCAGCCTGAAGGGTGTAAACTATTTGACACAACCTTAAAAAGCACTTTTACTTGTTTTTCAACTACTAATTTTTTTTTTATAAAAACCACAGGAGAAATACATTTTTAGAAAAACAAAAACTAAATTTAGCTCACATTTTGTTTCTATTTGAATATTTCACTGTGTAATCAGCGACTATAATGAGCCAAATTGGCTTAGTGTTGTAACTAAAATGAAATTGAAAAAAATGGTTTAGAATAACAACTGTTTCGTAATGTAGTCAAAAAAGTATTACAAAAGAAAAAAATAGAAAACAAATTTGGCAAATAACACAACTACTTGTTTAGTGTAGTGTCTTTAATAGTGGACTGGGCTGTAGTTGGCATAGTAATAGTGTTAAGAGAATTGCAGTAATGATATAATAATGATTTTAACAATAAAATAGTGCTACACTTATTACTTTTTAAAAATTTTAAACTAATAAAGTTTTTGTACTAGGATTTACTTTCCTTTTGTTTTTTAATATACTAAATTTGTTCAAGCCGAACTCGTTAATTGATAACGCAGCACTTATGGCCAATTTTCAGGATTGATATTAAAACATAAGTATTTCTGTTTTAAATCCTTTTAAATACACAATTCTCTTCTTCACTAAATACTTAAATGAAACTTTATTCACCGATGTGGTACACTTAGGGGGTAATTTTGTTTTTCACTTCACCTTGCGTTGAGAAAATGTTCATATAAAATTTTTTGAATTTTCAAAAATTTTCAAAAATTTTAAAAATTTTATATGAAAATTTTCTCAACGCAAGGTGAAGTGAACAACAAAATTAGCCCCTTAATTTCAACTTAATTTTCCATTGTAATATTTTAGCAAGGTGGCTTCAATATCACAACAATACAACAACAACAGGCAAAGCAATAACATTCAGCTGTTTTTTGAGACCACCTTGCAAATTATTCAACTTTTTTATGATATTTTTTTTGTATTTAGTAGTGCTACCATACTTTTATCTAAATTAAATACAACTTTTCAAAATCAATTTGTGAGAAAAAAGTGTTTCTGAATTTGAATGCGAAAACACACAACACAGATTCTGTTTTAACTGGAATATTTCCAGTAATTAGGTGTCAAATGAAAGCGAAACGTCAACAAAAGAAATATGTATATTAAAAACAGGGCTGCCAGATTCATTTTGACGATTTTTGGTCCGAAATTAGCAAAGTGCCGATTTGCTGATTATTTCTAAAAAAGTGACGAAAGCAAAAGCAAAAACAAAATTAACAATATTTTATAACTTTGTTGTAGCTTTCTATAAAAATTCATAATGAATTTTTAAATTTCAAACACTTTATATTTTGTGGCGTTTATATACAAAATAACTGAATTTATAAAAAATATATTTATTATAAAGACAAAATAGATAACTTCTGATGATATGAACATAGCTTTTCGTCAGGATAATTTCCGGTGTCATACTTTTCATTGAATAGTCTATGTAGTATATCCACATTGTTATCATTTATAAGATATTCGGGCATGTTCTAGAAATCGAAATGAAGTGGATTGAAAATCGGGCAAATTTTAAAAACGACGCTGTTATGAAAGTTTATAAAAATATTCCATTTAATCTACTTTAATCTTTAAGTATCTATTACTTTTACAAGAACAACACTTAAAACCATGGGAAAATTACGGCCATTGTGTAAATAATTGAACTCAAAATTTCGTTTGATTTCAATTTCACTTCATTTCGATTCTCAGAACATGTCCGATTGTTTCAGGTTTTTATAGCTTTTCTAAACTCACAATATTATTACAGTAACGGGGTGTTACAGAAAGCAGTATTCGATTCAGTAATTTTTAAATAAATAAACATTTAAAATTCGAAGCAAATTTATTTTTAACTGATTCTAACAGTTATTCAAAAAACTAAGTGCATATTAATACGGATTTTCAGTTGCAGTTTATATTGTCCGTTGATTAAGTTAATTTCTTCTTTATGTAAAATTAAATGAAAATGTAATTTAAAGTAACAAAAAGTTCATTTAATTTTTACTGTCAAAAATTCAAAAAAAACAAATATTCAGTTATTTTATATAAATTAACTGTCAAAAAATTAACTACATATTCCTTTAAAACAATTGAACAACATTCATTATAGCCAAGTACTCTGTTCAAATTTGTGAAAAATGTAGAGCAACATTAATTATTTCACACGACAATGTCGGCATGCATCAATGTTAACTATCATGCGTGTTTTTACAATTTGACGTTTTAATTCTTAAAAGTATGCTTTGCGTTTGTACACAAACCCCAAATATATTTTACTAAAAATTATTTTTTTTATTAAAAAATATAATAAAAAAGAAAGTAAATATGGATAAAAAACTGTTACCGGTTGTGTTATTTTAATTTTTTATTTCTTATTTAATAATCAGTTCATACTTTTTTTTACAGAGTACAACTCTATCAACATTTTCATATGCGTTTTGGCAGCATTTCACGTGAAATGTTGAACAGAGTACCAGGCTTTAAATAAAAAAAATTCTTTTGAATTCTTGAGAATTTTTACCCTCGCCATACTTTTATGTGTGTTATGTTACTTCTTTGTATTACAAACCAGTTAACAAATTAAGTACATTGCCCACTATTCCTATTTTAGGTCTACATTTAAAAAAAATATATATAACTTCAATTATATATGTATGTATACTGATATGTTCAGACATATTTACAAAAAAAAAAAAAAAGTAACAACGAGAAGCTTCATAATCTTAATTTTTTTTTAGTATAATTTTTTATTTTTTTTTTTTTTTTTTTATCGCTCTTTTTCTTCGTATACATGTATATACGTCTTCTTTTATTTTCCCCTTAAATAATCCTTTGATGCTTAAATATTTCTACACAAATATTCCATTAAAAAAGAACAAATAAAAAAAAAAACTCAAAAATATATATTTTTTAAGTTACAGAAAGCAGAAAAAATATTTTTTAACATACTTTACGTAATCCTATCTAAATACTAAATCAAACAGGGGCAAAATGGGAATAAAATATAAAATAAAATTATATATGTACACATGCACGTGTATGGTCAAGCTGGAATCTAAGCATTGAATGCAAAAAATTGAGCAAAAAAAAAACTACTGAAATAAATAGAAAAACACTCACTTTAAAATAAATACAAAATATTCAAGCGTAAATCCTTTAACACATACTTTTACACATTAGAGTATAGAATAACATACAGTCACACGCATGTGAATACAAGCATTCGTTGACACAGTTTAAAGGAATGGTTTGATTTTAAATTGAACATAAACTCTCATATATCTGATGTGTTTTTTCCGAATAACAGCGACCAATGCATTATATTATATCTTAAGCATTATGGCACAAGACTCTTTGATAATACTATTTTCATATAGTTGCGTACCATTATTTGTTTCGACTCCCGGTTCTTAACTAGTCTAATCAACTCTTGCCTACTCTTAACAGCTCACCATTTTAATTGGTCGAAATTGTTCTTTTAAAATGTATACTTTAATTGCCTTAAATGTATACCCTTCAATAGCAATTACTTCGTTATCTGATCAGAAATGCTTAACGGCTAAATGAAGTCTTAATTGCAGTCAGCAGAAAACTTCCTGCTCTTTTGAATGGTGATAATAAAAGTTATCTTTACTAAAATACTGTTGTTAAGACAAAATTCTTAACTTAAAAATAAAGAAATAATAAGTTATTTTAATGACAAAGAAGATAGTCCATAGATTCAAGATCGACCTTGTAAATACTAGCAGTTTTTGTTGGAACTCCTACAATTTGACTGCTAATAAGTTATTAAAATATTAGTAATAACCCAAATAGAATATGAACTCTACAAGATTGACTTCTAAAATCATTCTCCCTATTAAGTTTCCCTTTTTTAAAGCACGATGGCTGATTTATTGATTTACTAGTGAGAAGAAATTTGTATTCATTTAGTTCAATAAAAAATAGGATCACTTTTGTTATAAAGAAAAAGTACTGAACTGCGTTCGATAACATTTGCCCACACTTGGTAAATATTTGGCAGAAAAAAGTGACCAACAGGCAAACTAAAGTTGTATTTCCTTCATACAAAAATTGTGCCTCTTCAGAGAAAAAAAAAACAGAATAAATTCGTTATTTATTATTGGGTGCATTATTATTAGAGATTTGCGTTCCAGCTGGCTGATTTTAATCAAGATGCGCCGATTATAGCAGATACTTTTTTTTTTTTTAAAAATCATAAACCTTTCCATACTTACGTCCACATATGAAACACGTATACCAACTTCCGTCCTGTTCGACCGATGTTTGCAGAGCGTCCAAACCTTTTATTAGTAAAAAAAAAACTCGTTTACTTTTACAAAAGTATGTTTTAGTAAAATAAAAAAAGATTTAATGAAAATAACCTTTTGATTTATGACTAATAATGGGCGTTTTTTTATAGAGTGGCACAAGTTTAAATCATACTAAAACAAGGAAATATATTTTTAACGGGCTTTATTGGAAAGAAAATTTCATGAAATTAATGTTTAAATATGATATGATTAGAAGGCGCAATCTGGAACACCAATTTTCTACAACTTTTCGCATTCTAACCATCATCAGTTTTGAAGACATATGAGCCAATGACTCCGCCAGCCCATAAAGCACACCAAACAGAAATTTCTGTGGATGTAATTGTGTTTCGACAAAAGCTTATAGATTCTCCGTACTCCAAGTGCGACAATTCTGCTTCTTTACTTACCCACTCAACCAGAAATGGGCTTGAACGGAAAATACAATTTTGAATGGAATGCCCCTATTAGGGTTCACAACTCAACTCAGTTGAGTTGTAATAAAGACAACTGGTTGCGATTAGTTGTAATTTTTGTTATGCTTTTGTTCACCGCAATATAGAAAAGTTGCAAACCATAATACAAAAATTAATAAATTACAATTTTGAACCGTAATAGGGGCCGAAACAATTCGGCACGTTTTTATTAAAAATTTCAACAATTTGTACGCGATGCTCTGGTTGGATTCATAATGAAATTTCAAAGTAAACCCTTTAGTAGTCTTTGTAAATATGTTTAAATTCTTAAAAGGTATAAAACCACAAAAAAAATATATATATTTTTAAATAAAAAACGTGGTCATTCTTTCACAAACTTTAAAACCGCTCCAAATTTAAATATATTGAGAATGATGAATCTAAATGACATCATAATGCTCTGGCGCTCTTCGTTTAAAAAAAATAAATAAAATGCACAGAAAAATTTTTGCAAAAAATTATTCAATTAAATAATTAATTGGTGTACATTAATTATTCAATTAATTTTTTATTTGCTGCAATTAATTTTTTTAATCAAAACCCATATAATTAAATGTTTGTGTATGTGTGGTGTATTTTTTGTTTATGCAATTAATTTTTTAATTGACAAAATTTGTGTCTCATGACTCGAAAATACAAATCCGTTAATTGATATGATCAATTCCTTTGCAGGGGCAAAATTAGTTAAATATTTAATGGTCTGAACGAATTATTTAATTAAAGTCGATTTTCTATTTTTTCTGTGTGGATGCGTGAGAATAGAAAGTTTGAGATGTTGTTCATTTCAAAAACCTATACTATACCCAACACTTTTTATAAAACTTTAATTTTTGTGAAATTTAAAGTAACTTGTTAAAATTATTTAGGAATAATTAAATCCATGTTTTACTGCCTGTTTTAAGAAAATGACAACAAAATTTTATGTAAGAAATTATATCGAAACAAAAACAAATTATCGCATCTTATTTTTGTTTTCAATATAATTTCTCATACGAAATTTTTGGCAGTTGCTTCCGATATGTTCTACACGCTTTCAGTTTTGTATTTTCATATTTCTATTTATATGCTGATTAATCACTATCAGTATGTAAAGATTGAATGAATTACTTGTGGTTCTAAAGCAAATGTGCTACTTTTGCTCCTTTAGAATAATTTAATTCCTATCCACTTCTGCAACTCTGCTCTTACCCAATCAAACAAAAATTATTTGTCGTTGGTGTTTTTTTAACATGTTATTTTTGTTTCTTAGTTGCTGCTGCTGTCTTTTTTTCCCATTTTACTATGACTACAATTTTATAGTGAATTGCACTAAATAACAGCCATTAAGCATAAAAGCTGTTTTCGCATGAAAGACTTTTTCAAAGCATTTTAAGCCAAATGCAAGTTTAAGCATCTTGTATTTAGAAAACAGTAGTAACAATCAAATGGACTTAGATACAATTGCAGAGATGAACATACACCTACAAATGCATATTAAGACAAGCAATGAAGAGATATATGGAGGAATAAAACTGTGACAAACACTAAATAAATAGAACAGTAAAATTCTAAAAACGATGGTGGCACCCTAAAAAAAAGTCTAAAAAACAACAACCGAATGCGTTCAACTATACCAGATTCATTTGCGTACACGTACAGTCAATAAAAACGCGAGCATAAATCCCCACTAATGTAAGTGAGTGTCGAAATAAAACAAAAGTGTTTGAAAGTAAAAACATATAAAATGAAAAACATGTTTGCTGCATTCAGGGTAGGGATAAGTACATGCATTGATGAATTTAAAATACTAAAACATAAACAGCCACAACTCGACTTTTATCGTTGTTTTATTAACCCTAGAGTACTAACATCATTTTTTTCTACATTAATACTAATTGTTAGTCAATTCGGCTAACATAAATTAATTCCGATTTTTTTTGTTACCTTCACATGAAATAATTTTAATATTTTTTTAATTTGATAACTTATTTTGTCCAGTGTCTAAAAAAACAATAATATGAAAGTTTTCCAAAATAATTTAATTTTTGCATTTATTTCATTAAAGGTGCTCTTCTAGGAACACTTTCGCAAACACAAATTTTTTAATGAAAAATAAAAGTAAAAATAATAAAAATTAAAAATTTTAAATTCATTGGTAATTTAAGAAAACATGTCAAATAATACTGAAAAGGCAAAAAAAAATATTTTTTAGAGTTTTATTTACATTTGTGAAATGCTCCATTCATTCATTTTGACTAACATGACTTCAAAAACTCAAAAATAGCATTACTTACTGCAGCAAAGTGACCGTTATAAGCAAGAGCGTACCATCAACTGAGATTACAAAAAAAATGAGATCTTTTCATAGCAGCAAAAAAAAGTTACACGCAAAAATAAAAACAGTGTTAGTCAAAATGACTAACATTAGTACTGCAGGGTTAAACCAGTTCAAAAATCAGATCTAAAGCGACTACGAAAATTTCGTTTTCGTCAATACTGTCTTCTTAAGGGTATCTTATTGTAAAACTTAATTTTATCAAAAAATGTAATTTTATTTTTGAAGCAAGTTTTTACCTCTCCTAAACATTTTGAATTTTGTGTTGTGTCTGTTTATGAATTAGTTTGCGTATATAAAAATCAGTTTAGGATCTGACTTAGATCTAAACTTGTAGTTCCTTTCATGAGCTCTAGATTTTTAAATGTAAAGGTGGTTTTTTAAACCCTTACGAAGGGGTTTGTTGTCAAACGAACTGTCATGTTGCACTCAGTTTTTATCATTTATGGTCAGCATACTTTGTCAAATCACCAAATTAAAAAAATTTTACTTTAAAAATCAGTTAAATATTCATAATTTTTATGGCTCACGGCTCAATTTTGGCTTGACAAGGCTTGTTGGCACACAAAATCGCCACATATGAAGTGTGATTAATCCACAACAGATTGTAATTTATCCAACAAAATGCACCGTTTGGGACGGCTACACGTTGGTTCGTTAAACGGACCTTATTTCTTCACAAATTAAGAAAATTTGGCATCAAGAGTGCGCTTTATAAAGAACAGGAGCGGTGCGGCTTTATCGGACTTAAAAGATCATCCTTAAGTATCAGATTATTAGCCTTTTTGGAAATGAAATGAAAAAACAATAATTATTGTTGCTCTGAATATAATCTATAGATACACGCAGAGAAAATACATGATTAAATGTGGTCACCTCCAACTAAACAATTTTTAAAGAAAATAATAAACATAGTGCTGGTTCACACACGTAAAGTTTGACTCGTCAAGTCTTGAACTTTAAGAAGAGAAGGGAAAGGAGAATGCCATTTCTTTTCCCCTCTCTCCTAAAAACTCAAGACTTGATGAGTCAAACTTGACGTTTGTGAACCAGCACATATTGTGTTCAATATAACCATATTATTTACCCCGAAAATCATATTATGGTTAAATTAGTCATCCATCAAGAAGTAACATATGACAGTAATTTTTTTGAAATCAAATAGTATTTTTACTTTTATGAAAGCAACCATGATATTACAAGTCTTAAACATATTTTAGTTATTATTGACCCTAACATGTTCGAAGGCAACCATAGTATGGTTGGTATTACTAATATGGTTAAATTAAACATAATGTGTTTAAAATTTTCTACAAAAATAGTTTTGTTGGAGGTGACCATGGTTAAAAATGTTTTTCTCTGGGTGTATACCAACTGGTTTCAATGTTCCTTAAAAATATTCTATTTCGAAAGCTGAGAGAGTGTCGTTCTTACTCAACTTTATAAAAAGAGTTTCATTTTGTGGGACATGGACATACTAACTAGAATCCAGCACAGTCTATTACTTCTGAAACTGTATCATAAAAAAGATAAATATGTAGCGACTCGTTCTATGAAATGATTTATGTACGTAGTGGCCAACTTAGAATAGCCAACAAGGTTTTGGTATGGATCAACCAAATATATTTCCTAGGATATTTTGGTGGGCTGAATTCGAATCTGTAATTGGTTTTCCTCTATCACGTCAGGTTTTTGAGATACAAAAAAATTTTTTATTCGTTTTTTACATGAAAAATCACTACTTTATTTAAAAACCAAGGACTTTTCAAAAGTGAATGGCGTTTTTTGAACGTCGTTTGTATTTTGTTGTTTCGGTTTCACGTATTAGAGTCCAGAAATAGTGTCCCAGCTTGCTTTTGTCTCAAAATTCCTGATTAATTCTTTTAATTTTTATTAAATCTTGTTCGCGCTCACTGCAACCGAGTTTTTTTTTTTTTGAAAAAAATCTAAATGCAAAACATTGTCGGTGTCCACGCTCTGTTCAATTTTCTGACTGCGAAACCAAAATAATGTTAATGTGCATATTTTAATTATTCTGATATTGCATATCATTTTTTCCAACAAAATATTCATCACACACACAGCAAAAATAGCTTTAATCTGTCAAATAAATTTTGTGATTTGTAGTGTCGTGATAGACCCATTTTTAATACTAAAGTTTTTTGTAAAAAGTATTAAGAGATCATAAGTATTACAAAATTTTCTGGAATGTATTTAAAATACAAACACAAAAACCAGTTTATATTTTAAACAAGTATTGCAAATGCAAGTATTTGAAATACTTCCCAACCCTGGTTGCATTTATAGGTATTAAGGTTTTGTTGTTCACTAAATGGCGCAAAGTGGTATTAATAAATATAGACCCTAATTTGCTGTACACTTTGTGCAAAATATGTTACACACACTTTCAATCAGAAGCAAATTTAGACTTTAAAAGTCTTGATGCAGCTGTAATTGATAAGATAGATGATCCGACTTTAAAACACTTGTTACTTTCTGATATCAAATAATCTTTACATTTCCCAAAATCAAGTTTTGAAACCTTGGTGTAATTCAATACATTTAAATCTTGCCAACTTCGGATTCCCTGTCTTTGCTACCCGCAACAAAAATGACAAATTTTACTTCCTCCAAAAAAATCCAAACTCAAGCAAAGCCTAAAAAAAGCTACTAAATGTTGTTCCATAAAATAGAGTTATCATAAAGTACTTAGTAAATGTAGCATACATAGACTGCTTTTCAACAAACAAAAAAAGTCCGACATAAGAAATCTTTAAGATGCCAGTTTTCCCCATTTTTTTAGTTTTTTTTTTACCAACATAGCAAAAAAACAAAAAGGACCAGACAACATTAGCACAAATAAAGTTGATTCTCTGTTGTTTAGAGTTTTTAGTTTTTTTTTTCTCGTTTCAGTATTTTATTTTTTAGAAAAAAAAAAAAATAGAACAGTAAAATCCCCACATGAAATATGTGGTGTTTTGGCGACACAAAATGTCCTCATATCGGGATGTGCTTCCATAACTGTTAAACTTATACTCTCACACATGAGCAGAAATAATACTTTTGTCGTTTCCTTTACAAATATTTTAGAGCAACTTTAAGAAATATTATGTTTTCCTCTATGGTTTTCTATGAGTATGTGTGTTCTACATAAAATTTACTGTGTTTGTAAAATACAAAGAAGATTCTCATACAATATTGTTTAAGAAATTTAATGGGTCAACATCGACAAGTAATAGCCCCTTGAGTTCAAGGATATATTCCATTATATTTTTATGTTATAACATCATTTTTTCTTTCCTTTTTTGAAGGGGTAAAAACTTGGTTTTATATTTGGGTTTGTAGTTTAGAATTCAAGCTATGACTTTAAAGATTTTTCAGTAGAGTAGAGTAGAGTAGAGTAGAGTAGAATAGAGTAGAGTATAGTAGAGTAGAGTAGAGTAGAGTAGAGTAGAGTAGAGTAGAGTAGAGTAGAGTAGAGTAGAGTAGAGTAGAGTAGAGTAGAGTAGAGTAGAGTAGAGTAGAGTAGAGTAGAGTAGAGTAGAGTAGAGTAGAGTAGAGTAGAGTAGAGTAGAGTAGAGTAGAGTAGAGTAGAGTAGAGTAGAGTAGAGTAGAGTAGAGTAGAGTAGAGTAGAGTAGAGTAGAGTAGAGTAGAGTAGAGTAAGAGTTAAGATAAACGTCTTAGTGGCCACTACATAATTTTGAGTTATATGAGGTTTTCAGTTAATCCTTTGGATCAAGTAAAATTTGTAGTAATTAACTTTATCGGTAGCACTAGGAATAACAGAGGCGTTAGGAGGTAAACAATTAAATGTTGTAGATGGAATATTCGAGAAGCTTTAAGAGGTCAGTTATAAATACATAGATTCCATGTCGTCTCTATAAGAAGAAAGTTGTTACTTTAATCAAAATTTTTTAATGCTTTTTTTAGGAAGTAGATATTTACCAATTTTAATACAGATACAAAATATCTCGAAAACTGAAATTTGCTAATAATTTTGCCCAAAAAAAAACGTTATACCTTAAATTTTGATAGTTTATATACATCAAGGCGAATTAACTACAGGTGGTGTCGAAACGCCTTCTGATTTTGACAGTTCGAGCCTATTTGTTTTGCTAAGAATGGTTGACATTTCGAGCCGTAAACACTAACAATGCAATGCAAAACCCCCTATGTTGTTTCTGTTGTTTTTGGATTGTTGTAGTTGCGACACCACCTGTAGTTGAATTCGCCTTGATATACATTAATTGCGTTATAATCTCATATTGCTTTCACATCTTTAATTAAATGCCATCTACTAAAAGATACATAAACATCAAAATTTACAAATGGCAATTCCATCACATGACATTCTCAATTATAGTTAGAGGCCAGAACTCAAAAATGCCACAGCTAATTCAGAGCTGGTAGAAAGTAACGTAGTCATTAATCTTGTTTTTCCTTAGTACAACATCTTTAAAATGTTCCACCTACAATAACCAGACAAGAACTCGGCTACAAGTTCCTGTGGTATTTATATTTTTTTTAGACGCACTTTGCCACTTAAAGGCTTTAGTTAAGACAGATGATACACATTCTCCCTAATTGCAACGAAGTGAGGAAGGTGCTACCTTAACACGCATAAGCACAATCTTAAGTGTGGACTTCCACATAGTTTCTAGTGGTAAGTTTCTAGTGGTAAGCTTCTTTCAAAACTCAAAAACTTGATATTAAACACAACACACCTTTTATACGTGTTATCTCTGTGATTACCGGGCGACATCTTTTGAACCGAAAATCTTTTTAATAGTGAAAGTTGATTTTTATTTGTTAACTTTGCGATTTCTACAATTAACATTTGTTCTGACAATCTTACTTTATTGCTTTATCCTTCTTTATTAATAAAAAATATTGAAAGTCTGATGACTTCAAAGGGTCAAATACTTGGAGGCGAAATCACTCGTGTTCGTGTTTTTTTTTAAGGGCCAAATACACTTGTAAAATGCTTGTCCAGCCGGCGAATTCAACGTGTACGTGTGCTGGACGTAATACTCGCCATCATGTCTAAATTTTTGGATTTTCCATCAAGCGTTGTCGGTGTCACACATACAAGCACATTTTCACTAATACTTCCACAATGCTTGATGAGTTCTTTGATCAGGGTATTTGGGTCTTTAATATTCCATCCAGCATCGTCGGTGTCACAAGCACAAACTCATTTTCACTAATACTACCAATGCGCTTGATAAGTAATTTGATTAATGTATTTAGCCCTTCTCAATTTAACATGAACAGGGATTTAGTATGACACTCTGTTTGTGAAAGATCTAAATCTAAAAGACCTAAAACTACCTAAAAAACTCAAACGAAAATTTAAAAATCTCTTAATGACACACCAGGGGTGAAAATATAAAACGTATTTAATTGTTTTCGAATTTAAATATAAATTTTTGCTTAACCAAAACTTTAGTTTCAACCAAGGCGAATTCATACAGGTAACATACAATTAATGGAACCAGTGTTGCCAGGGGAAGAACCAAACAAGTTACGCTGCTCTTTTAAAAATGTTACGTTTTTCGTCAAAAGTTAATTTTAAAATATTTTTTATTCATATAATCAATGTAACTCACCATGAGCAATAAATTATCAGATTCTATCTATGTATTTTAAAAATTTCTTTAAACTTCAATATAAAATAAAATATTATCCGGAACTTCTTTTAAATCTAAAAGCCATGTTTGGGCTAAGACTCCAAGATACATTTTTTCTTTAGGCAGAAAGTAATTTTTGTTTAAAAAATTTTTTTTGGAAAAATTAGAAATTTTTGCGAAATTGAAATCCGTATTCATGGTTAATGGCAATCGTTTTTATAAATTT
The DNA here is from genome assembly GCA_949318255.1 of Pollenia labialis. Taxonomy (NCBI): domain Eukaryota; kingdom Metazoa; phylum Arthropoda; class Insecta; order Diptera; family Polleniidae; genus Pollenia; species Pollenia labialis. The sequence goes on along the minus strand of OX439139.1, from coordinate 137,600,237 downwards.
TTCAACCTCGTTCTGTAGCATATCGACCCCTTATAGCAAAAATGATGCAACCAACAAAAATAAAATTTTACAGGAGAAGGTTTTTTTTAAATATCTTTGCTTCAAATCTTGGTTTTCATTTGAAATTGCTTTTGCTCTTATTTCGTAACGGTACTTCCCAGAGATATGATATTTATAGAGATGATGCAAATGATCAAAAATTATCGATTTTCGTCAAAAAACAAAAATCTAAAATGTTGTTGATTACATAATTTTTGCTATTAGGGCTCGTTATGTAGAGGTGGTTTTTCTGATTAAGATATTTTGTTGAAATCATTTAAAAGCTCTAGAGCATATGCCATTTGGTAGAAGTTTCAAAAATTTCCAAGCGAAAATACTCTTTTATAACAGTGTATTGTTTCATTGTTTCGAATTAAGTACAATTTTATAAATATACCTTCGTTCTGTGCCATGCACCAAAAGATACGAAAATATGGCCGAATATAACAAAATTATATATGGTGACATCGGACCTTCAAAAGTTACATACAAAATATAACAAATGTAACCCAACGGCATCACTGAAAGCGATAGCTACCATACTCTCGCTCTCTCTTTTTTCTCACTTATGGTGTCACCTGTATGAATTCGCATTGGTTTTCATATAACATACATATGGATCTGCTTATACTTTCATATTTTTTTGATGCTCTTTAAGTTCCATAAATTTTTGGAACTTTTAAACGGAATTACTAACTTGTTCTAAACTGCTATCAAATGATTCCTGAAAACTTTTAATTAAACTGTTCCAGGCAATGTTCTACAAATTTTTAAGTAGTTATTTTAGAAACATTAAATGTAATCTCTATTTATTAAGAATCAATGACTTCTTAAAATTAAATGATCGATTGCTTACATTCCATTATTGGACACATTTCTTTAAAATGTTTATAATATCCAACATCCCAGTGTAGTGTGCAGGTATAATATTTGCCAAAATCCTTATTGTTTGTTTCAGTATCTTTTATTACGTACACTTGAAGTTTATTTAAGTATTCTGTGTAAACATAAAACAGCGTATATGCAGCATATGTTTCTCGCATTTCTGCATTGCAAAATATATGGTATTTTTTCCACTTTTCATATTTTAAACATAACACCGGAAATTAGTTTTAAAATGCCGCAATAATGTGTATAAAATAAACCAATAAATATATTTTATTCAAAAAATTTCTAATTTACTACAGCAATCTAATACCCTGAAAAGCTTTTTTAAGTAATTAAAAAATAATTCTCATTTTTAGCCAGCTCAAATTACTTCCAATACATTAATAATCAATTCCAATTTACCTAAAATATTTTAAACCTTTATATAAAATGTAAATAATAATTTATTTACTTCTATCAAAACAATAACACCAAACCTGTCTATATGGCTACAAAATGTTACGGCAAATAAAAATTCCGTATAAAATTAAAATTTACATACGATTAAATAATTTGCTTAAATATTTGAAAGCAAAAAAATACCACGAAAACTCACTTACTGCTACCAAACATGCAAAACACAACAAAAACATGTTAAGGATAACGCAGGATTTACAAAATGATAAAACAACAACAATAATTTAACTATAACTAACTAGACCAACAAAAAAAAAAAACAAACAGCAGTGAAGGCTAAAATCATCAAATACCACAAATTATGTGTTGTGGCACATAATAAAAGTTCATTGAAAATTGTGTTGAGTCCAAAATATAGAAAACGGGAAAAAAACTTTAACTAAAAACTTCATTCTGGTAGGAAAGTAGATAAAGGGTGTTTAATGTTAAGATATTGAGTTTGTATTCTACTTGTCAGTTTAGTATGTTTTGAAGCTAACTTCCTGGCAGCACCGCTTATACGATAACCCTTTGAATGTCTCCTCTTCTACATGACTTAAATAACATCCAGTATATGCGCGAGTGTACGTAGCTAATGGTATGATTAAACAAAAGCAAATTAATCACAGGTAATGCCTAGTTACAACTAAACACATACATTCTCTTATTCACTCTACCGCACACGTCCAACAAATAAAACATGCGTGCTTTTACCGAAAGAATGCAATTAACAACAAACAACTACCAACTAATTTTATCAACATACTGCTAACACAACTACTCATACGTGTGTGCGAAATAATGAAAACCTCAATTTGGCAGTTAAACTCAATTTGAAAAATTGCAGAAATATCAGGTGTTTTTTTAGCTGCATAAGATTTTGCAATATCAAAAACTATGGTTTGACAGCTGAAAATGTCAAACTGTGTTGACATCGCTGTTCAGTAAGGTTTGGCAAGTCATCTTGAATCGCTTAACGCTAAAACAACGCTTCCGAATTGTGGAGCATTTCGCCTTTTTTCCGAAGCTCATTTCTGTTTAACGATATTTGGTTCAAACAAGAAAGCGTAACTTGCCAGCGCACTCAAAAATTGATTTATGGGTGACAACTTCCCCTCGTTCATGCGATATAACGCCTCTGGATTACTTCAAATGGGGCTTTGTTAAGTCATTGGTTTATGCCGACAAACCAGCAACTCTTAAGCGGCCCATACACTTGCAGTATTATTGTATATGATATTCGCCATATTATTTCCATTTTGTCCTATATTATGCAATAGTCATTTATGCAATAAAAAGGTGAACATAAACTATAGGAATAACATAAACAGCATTGTACGATGTTGCCAAAACATTTCACTTTCTTTTCGTTGTGCAATAAAAATCAAAAGTCTTTTGATTGTTACCAAAATATTGTGCCACCTTCAAATATCACATACACATTGGCGATATAAATGTACAATACGTAAAATTGAACAATTTTATTGCAAGTGTATGAGCCGCTTTAAAGCATTGGAAGCCAATATTTATTGGAAAATGTAGTTTAAAATTTTATTTATCGAATGGACCATGTTAATCGTAACCGCGGCGGACATATGCAGTAAATCATACATAACAAATAAATGCCATGAAATTATCCACCAGACTATAATAATATTTAAACAATATTTCTGTCTAGTAATTTCATTTTAAGTTCTAATGCAGATAAAAAAAAGCACCCTATACAATTAACAATACAGTAGAATCCCGAGTAAAACTTTCCTTTTAACCGTGGCCCAACTAGTAGGTCTGCGCGCAACTACAACAATCCAACAATAGAAAAAACAACACGCATTTTGTTTATGTGAAAAATGATAAAGATGTCAAGAACAAAAGCAATTGTTTGTGTAAAAAATGGTAGAAATGTCAAAAGCAATTGCTACAAAAACAATTGCACGTAAAAAACACAACTCTGCAAAAATTCAGCAGGCATTTCAAGCAGACCTACTAATTGGACCATGCTTTTAACTAAATCTAATTTAAGAAAGTAATTAAGGAAATAAAACTAAGTTGGTCACCCGGGTGGGTATTGGTAAGGCGAAGGTAAACCACTTATATTTAGTAATGCAACGCAAAGAAATGAACAGTTAAAATATCGAGCAATAACCGCGAGCATAACGTAAGCGACATCATTATCAATTTTCAGTTTTTTAAGAAATGACTTTATTGGCAACACTTGTACATCTCCTAAAATGTCATAGTAATACAAGGTACCGTAACGATTTTATAGCAACACAAGAACAATTTTATTATAAAAAATAAAATTTAAATAGGTTTTTTTAAATTTTTCCCTACAAACTTTGTATATTTGTGTATAAAAATTTTATAATTTAAATTAATGAATACAAAATTTATAAGAAATTAAATAAAAAATGCTCTCCTGGAAATCTTGATTTTTGGCGCTTACGTTATTTTCGCGGTTATTGATCGATATAATGTACATATCGAGCCCTAACCGCGAAAATAGTGTAAGCGTCAAAAATTAAATTTTACAGGAGAGAGCCTTTTTATTTTATTTCATATAAATTTTGTATGAAATTTGTCGCTTACAATAAAATTGTTCTTGCTATTAAATCGTAACGGTACCTTATTGGCCATGACATTTAAGGAGATGATGCAAGTGTTGCCAATAAAGTCATTTATTAAAAAAAAACGAAAACTGAAATTTATGTCGCTTACACTATTTTCGCGGTTAGGGCTCGATATGTATGAGTGCATGCATGCTTCTAAATAGTCATATTTAGAAGCCAAGCTCGATCTACCATTAACTCTTTTTAATGAATTTTTGTTTCTATTTTTATTTTTTTGTGTGGCCAGTTAGTTATTTAGTTAACAAAAGGTCAACACCACGTTAATTTTAATTTTTCTTATTAAACCTCGTTAAACCGAATAGAAAAATCTCTGTAATTCGTACGAACTATTGGGACTCTACTGTAAAAATATGCGAAAATTAATAGTTGGACTACAATAAAAAGTTTTTGTTAGATATTAGTTTGCGTTATAAATGTGACCACTTAAGTGTTGTTGGTCAATTAAAAATATTAATTAATTAAGGCAACAATATATATTCCAAAAAAATTCAACTAAATTAAATTTTGAGTAGAATAAAAATCGTTGGTTAGAAATAGCGAAAGACCTACATAAAAACCTATTTAATTTTAAAGAACACTTATTATACATTATTACTTTTAGATGTTTAGTTCTTTGTTTATTGCAATCGCCCTCAGCGATATTCAGCCTTTTCGTGTTACATTCTCTGGGAAAATTAGGTGCAGTCGATACCGGGAATTAGGCAGGGATCAAAATTGACAAACATCTTGAGCAGGGGTGCCAGATGATTTAGACAAGAAATCGACAAATTTAACAAAAAAAACGGCATTATCGGCAGTTTAATTGAAAAACAAATCGGCAAAGCAAAAATGCTTATTTTTAATACTGAAAGCCCGCATTTAGATTATGCAATTAACGCCGAGATTTTTTTCTATTTTCTTTTAAAGTTGCTACGAAACTCTTTTCACATTAACAGTTACATCAAATGTAAACAAAACAACTGTGTTGTCAACCAAGCATTTTCTATAATTTTTAAGCGATTAAAAATTCTAATAAATATTTAAAACATATTATATTATTATACAAATACAAACCGCACTTGATCATAAAGAGATTATTAACTCAAAATTTAAAAATGTCCAGTAAAAGCAAAACAATTTTAAATTTAATATTAAAGGCATGTGAAAAAAGATTTTTAAACCAACCGTTTCATTTCCAAAAAAAAGACAAAATACCTGATGTTTTTATAGCGGGTAAATATAAATATTACGTGTCGATTTTTTCCAAAAAGCGAAAAATTTTGAGTTAATACCCTCTTTGTGAATAAGTGCGATATATATGTATATACATATTTGTAATAATTTTTAAAATATTCAGATTTAAAATAATCTCTATAGCTAATTTTAGTTATACATAATTAAAAAAATGTACCTCCGGAATAACGTACTTTTAAAAAAGGGCCTTTTTAAAAGTGTACTATTTTTAGAAATCAGCTTTCTGGAAAAACTAAGATTTTATTTACACTTTTTTTAATATGTAATTCCTAAAAAGATATCTTTGAACAACCGAATTTAAACAAGAGTTTCTCTGAGCTTTACAGCTCCCACTTTGGTTGAGCTTCAGCTGCGAAATTTTATCATAATTCTTTTTAAATAAACGGCTTATTTATTACTGAAAATTACATCATACGCTAGTGTACCCGGTTAAGTACATTTTCTATGATAAAGGCCACGCGGACTAAGCTAAAGTAGCAAAAGTTTTTACTCAATAGTTGCCACATAAAAAAATTGCTTGATAATGAATATTGCCCAAATCTGTAAACGATTTTACTTCAATCACAAGAAAAGTTATACTTAGCAACAACAAAACTAAGCAATTATTACGAAAATATGTACGTATGTAAATAAGCTATTTTCGCTAATGCTTTAAACAGTTTACACTGAATATTTGATAACTATCATTTTTTGCATAGTGAAATCCTGTGAAATTTATTTTTCATTCTCAGAATAATAACTTAGATGCCGCACTTTTAAAACGTGTTAGTTTCTAGTGGCAATATGTGGCAGTAGAAGTAGTTGTTGCGGCAGTAGATTTAGACGATGTAGTAGCAGTAATACTTCATATTCTTACATAGTTGAAACTACACTTCTAACAACACCAACAACTATTGTTGCAACAACGCCAAACAAAACGGCTGCAGAAGGAAGCAGTTGCATCCATACTACAAAACACATTATTCAAGCAAATGCCTCAAGTATCTTAAGAGCGAGTTTTTGTGTGTGTTAGTGTTTACAAAAGTTTTGCTCGTACATCTTTTTTCCAAGAGTATGTGTGTATTCATTGTTGCAGTATGTGTGTAGTACTATATTTTAAGTCTTCTAGCGTTTTAGTAGAATTATTTTTATGTTTTTTTTTCTTGCTTCTATTTATTACATATGCACTGAGAGAGTTGAGGTTTTTTACCTCTGCTTTTTTTATTTTTTGATGAGTCTTACAGCTTTGGGCCTTGTTGATAAAATTTGCAACATTGCAGTTTTGCCCTTAGCATGCAACAACAACAAACGTGCACAGAAATAACAAAAAATAAAACTTTTTGTTTGTTTGTTATGAAGCATTTGTTTGGTTTGAGCAAAAGGTGTTTTTCTTACCCCGGTTTATAAAACGTATTGTTATTAAACAAACAAACTTGAAAACTAAATTATTTACAAAAGTTTGTAGTTAAGCAAAATTTAAAGATTATACAATTATAAGTTATTAATGTCTTATGTTTATATCTTAACTTTATTTACTTTTAGGTTAATAATGTTGAGGCACAATTTATACGTACTATAGATAATTTGATTGCATCTCGTATAAGTTTGAAATTACAACTGCAAGGCATACACTTCAGCAGCGTAAATCCTTCGGTTTACGGGCACAGTGTTTATGGCATGAATTCGGTGCATGGCGGAGGTTTGGTTTTACGCTGCACGGCAACAATTGGTGAATTGTATCAGGAGTATAAGGAAATTGAATTGGGTACACCACAAAAGGATCCAGTGCCGGCAAGAGGTGAGTTGATAATATTATTTAGCTTTTTAGTAAATAAAAAAGGAAAAGTTTCCTTTTGTTAAACACTAAAATAATGGGAAGAAGATTGTAAAAAAGCTTTTAGCAAAGCAAAATTTATACGCTGGCAGGGAAGTCAGCTGTTAAGTAGCTGTCATCTAAAGTGACATTTATTTAGTAAAATGGGTGCGTTTAAGAATATGAAAGAGTACAATAAAAAACGGAAGTAAGAAAGAACATGCAAATCAATTAAAACAGATAGCACTGCGGAACAGTAAGTTTGCGGTCGGGAATTTGATTGAAAATTCTTACTAATTTGAGGTCGCTGAGTTCGAATCGAATCTCCATTTTTCTCTATCAGCTCTAGTTTTCGAGATATACCGTTATGTAAAAAATAAATGCACTTTCACTACATATGTATATTGGAATAACTGGAAAACGGTTGACCATGTTCAGTTAATTTGCCGTAATTCGGCAATAATATTATATTAAAGCCGTGCTTACATTGTTTTTAAATATTCCCTGTATTTTCAGAGATATCGTTGAGCTTTTGAAGAAAAAATAAGAACATTTAAAAAACAAACTATGTTTTTGTTCTTTAAAAATTCATTAAAAATAAAAACGCGACAAAAATCACAGTTTTGGTCCAAAAACATTTAGCTTAACAAAATTTCGAATGAAATGAGGTTTGTTTCATTGTAATCGGTGCGCAACTTTTGATTTTATTCACAATTTACTCAGATAACGGAATATCGATTTTCTAACAAAAATAATATTTTAAATATGTCTGTGTCATGAACGTTTTTTTATGGAAATCGATGTTCAGTTTTTGCAGTAAATTGGGAATAAAATCAAAAGTTGTCTAGACCGCAGAAAAAAAACCCAAATTTGTTCCCTTGTGTAATCATTCAGAGCAAATTTTGATCTACCAAAGGTTAAAACAGTTTGGTTTAAAGATTTATGTTTGACTATTGACTGCTAGCTGTCGTCAATGGCTGTGGGTATTAAACGGCAAAACTCCCTGAAGAGATTGAGTGGTTGCAATTAAAACATGTAATGGTAACCTGTTCGCGAAAGCCTGGGTTGGATTCCCGCGGCAGACATGAAGGAAAATTATCAATAAATTTTAAAAACAATTTTAGAAAAATTAGGCTTGAGTTCATCAAACTTAATTTTCATTAAATTATTTTTACTGAGGAAGATATTTTGTTTACAACTTGGAATTATTTATTAAAATTTTTTAAACTTGGATTAAAAAAATTTGAAAAAATATAAAAAAAATTTTAAAGTTGTAAATTGTTAACCTCTAGTTTTGTTAATTTTGTTCGGCATTATTTCATGAGTTAAACAAATTTTTAAATAAAAAATATAAACATATTTTATTTTAAAATTCTATTTTATTTTATTTCCCAATATTTTGGTCAACTTTCTTGACCATCTTCAGGGGTTTTCGTTTATTTGTTTTTAAAAATTTTTAAATAACCCCTGAAGATGGTCAAGAAAGTTGACCAAAATATTGGGAAATAAAATAAAATAGAATTTTAAAACAAAATATGTTTTTATTTTTTATTTAAAAATTTGTTTAACTCATGACCTAACAAATTTAACAAAAAATATAATAATAGTTTAAACTTACTGCAAGAACATGTAAATCAAACGTGGCCACTTTTCGAGTATTACGGGGTGATTATGGGCGTCATAATCGACCTTGTGTGCAAGGATTTGGCAAGATTATAAAGAGACTGGATACGTTACAGGTGTGGTCAGTCCTGTGCTTCATCGCAATGTTTGCATTGCCAAAAAGTACGTATACCAGTCTCGAAATGTCTCTGCAACTGAAGCTAAGAAATTACTCAGACTCATGTTATATGTGGGCCACGTTACTTTGGTAGCCCTGCAGCCATCCAGTTTAATCGATCTTTAAAAACTCATTTCTTGATAGTGTCTTAAGATTTCGCTCCTGATAGTTCCCGGGGGTGTTGGGACTGGCACACCCTGCGAAATATCAAAAGCAGCTGCAGTCTTGGCAAGGCCGTCTGCCTGTTCTTTGCCATAATGGTACCTATGCGCAGGGACCCAAATTATGCTAATGTCAATTAGGCAAAACAGTGTACTACGGAACATGTGACATAAAGATCAATTTGAAGTCAATATTTTTTGTTTAATTGTGTTTATTTTTAGGATGAATTAATTCAACTATTTAAATGTAAAAAAATCAAAAAAAATTAATTTAAAAATATAAATAAAATCGCATAGATTTTTATAGTTTTCTTTCAACATTAAAAATTCAATGATACACTTTTTATTTATATTTTTGGTAATCCTTCATCAATTATGATCTGTTTCTCAAAAATTTCACAAATAAAGAGTTGTGATACTTTCAAACTAACCATTTGTTTTACCTGTTTACTTACAGTTACCTTATCCTCCGGTTCAACAGTGCAAAATTTCCTCTCCTTTCTCTCCTCTGGTACCACAAAGATCTATACAATGGACATAACGAAACTTCTTTTTGTGGCTGGCATCTGGCATGCCTCATCAATATGTACCCTAATTGGACAGTTACTCTCAGTTTTACAGATATTATCAATAAGGTACAAATCAATTTTAAATTTAAAACAACATTCCCAGAATGCCTGTGAATATTTACGTTTAACATTATTATCTCAAAGATAACTCTAAGGCTTGGAAGTTTTTGAAATAGTTACAGAAAATAACAGATAAATACTTCGAGTATATAAAATAAGAAACGGAAATAAATTTAGTAAATTATTATAAATTAAATTAAAAAAAAAAAAACAAAAACAAACAAAAAAAGGATGTGTTATATATAATTAGTGTAAAATGTTAAATATTTACGTCCTTTCAAAGAAAAGGATAATAAAATGTGAAAAAATCAAACTAAAGCATTTTTTAGGATTATTATTAATTATATTTTTATAGTTAAATTAAGAAAAAAATAAATTAACAAGTATAAGTATACATAAATATAATGCTAATTATTATAAAATTATGGTTTATTTTGTCTTTTACTATTTTAATTGTTCTTTTTTATATTTTTGTTAAAAAAGTTATTAAGTAATTAAAAATATTGAGTAAAATTACGAAAACTAAAATGTAATAAAAAATAATTATAAATAAGAAGTGTACACGAATTCTTTATAAACCAAATTCGTATAAATAAAACAACTAAATATAAATTATATTTATGTTTTAAATATACGGAAAAATACAAAAAAGAATCCAATCCAAACCAAAAGCAAAAACTTGTCCTCTTAATGTAATAAATCAAAACATTTTAAATGTTAATCAAAACCAAAAAAAAAAAAGAATAAAATAAATTATATTTAAACATAACAGCAAACAAAATTGTAAATTCAAAAAAATTACCTAAACAAAATAATAAATTTCAATTTAATATAACAAACAAATAAAAGATGTAAAACTACCTGTAATAATAATATTAAATAAAAAAATAAAGAAAAAATAAACTAAATAAAGAAATGTTAATTTTAAAATAAATGCTTAAAACTGTTTTAATAATAATGGTTTTGTTTATAAGTAAGCAGCATTAAACCCGCTACTTCGTTAGCGTCTCCTTTTTCTTCGTGGACATTTCAGTGTGCCAAAGTTTATATTTCTAGGTTTTAACTTGTTTTAACCCCGTACAGTACCTCAAAAAAGTACCAGACACCTGTCTGCTTTTTCATTAAATTAAATTTTAAATTCTTTTTGTACCTCTTTTAGTTTAAGAGACATGAGGTTAGCGAATTTACCTGTTTATATCGCATATTCTAATGAACAACAATAAGTGTTAATTAAAAAAATACCAGTTGTAGAACCAAAAAGCTAAAGAAAAATATTAAATTTCCCGTATTTCCCATTTTGGTACTGTTTTTTCCCCGATTCCAGTTTTGTAGTGGGGGCCAATAATTTACTTCAAATATGTCAATGAATGGAGAAATATGTGTTGTAAAAAAAGTATCAAGAATAGTTACTATTTTCACCAATTAAACGATCGAATTTCGAAAAAGTACTAAATTTATATTCGTATTTTTTTAATAGGTTTCGAATGTGGTATACACTTTATTTCTAGGTTTATTGGTTCAAAAGATGGAGTGACAAAAAAGTACCAAAATTC